>CM035203.1:4391749-4403538 GCA_020233015.1 Callinectes sapidus | reverse complement strand
TATATATATATATATATATATATATATATATTATATTCCTCAACCTTTGTTTCCAGATTAATATATCAGATGTTACAAATGATCTTTTCCCACAGTCAATTCCATCACTACCAGCAATAACAGCTTAACTTCAGAAAAATAAAAGCAACGCTAACACTTGGTAACATAATTCAAAGAAAAATCAAAGTAAAAACTGATTGTATGTATACTATATGAATGCTCATAACAGAATGAATACCTACTTGTTGGCTTTCAGCAGAGGAAAGCATTACAACGCTGACACCAACTCAAAGCTTGTGTTTCATTTAACTTTATAGTATGAATACTTTATTTATTTCAAAAAGACTTTATACATTTCACAAATAATCTGGCTATCACAACTCTGTATAGCTAGAGATGTACACAATCAAACCAAGACACCGGTTACAAAAAATATCTCTGACAACATCTGCATCATGGATAATCTTACAGCAACCTCAGCAACACACACACACACACACACACACACACACACACACACACACACACACACACACACACTCTCTATGCATATATCTGGAGGCATGCAAGCCCTGCACACCACCCACCACTGAGAGCTGCCTGGCACCCACACACCCTCATGTGGAAATACTCCAGCATCATGTCTGCTTGCAATACCAAGGATTCTAATTATAATATCCTTGTGCTATACTGTCCTCATCGTAATGTTTTTTTCCTTTAATTATTTTTCATGTGTGTATTACAAAATAAATAATGAATAGAATACACATACATGTAAATTCTGATGAAAATTGTGATTTCTTCTGCTGAACAAAGGATCAGCATAACAGTGCATGATGAAAGCAGTGCAATAGACAAAGGCAGAAGTGGCCTTGAAACAGACTGAGAAAATATGTGTACATGATTCATGCTGAGCTTGCCTGAAGTTGATTATACTGCTCACACCTTGAATGGGATACAGTAGCAGAGATAACAACAGCAGCAGCTAACATTACTTCTATTGTTACAATGTATATAAAAGGGAAAACTGCAGAGATGTTCCTGGTCTTAATACTAGGAGGTATAACATGAGCTGCCCTGTTACAAGAAAAGGCTATAAAGTACTGTACCACATTACTATTACTTTAATAGTAAAATAGAATAAAAATTTCATACCTGTTTATGGATTACCTATCTTACAATGTATGTCTTACCTATGGAAGTCTAATATACTCTGGAACTATAGACTCACTGCTTATGAGGATGGTCACAAGTTGCATTCATTACATTTGAGAGGAATGGCTAACATCACCAAGGAGTAATGTCAAGACAGGAAGGGCAATCACATCACAACTTAATATTGCCTCAGATACTGATGCTATTATTAGATGTTTGCCTCTTGACAGCAGGGCCAGGACTGCAAAGCATGGAGGAAAGGACTACAGCCACCACACAAACAATAAAGTATGGATTCATTTTTTGCAATGTGAGTCCCAGCGCCATAAGTAATGGGTGATGGGATGTTACAGGGCTGGAACAGAGTTTGAAAGAACTTATAACATCACATTCTACTATTTCCAGTGCTACATTCAGGTCATTCATCTTTGCAATCTTTGAAACAGAAGAGGAAAGGCAATGTGATTTAGCAACACAAGGAATTCTCTAATATTTCCTTCCCAGTGCTAAATGTCTCAACCGTCAGGAGGTAGTGGCCGTACATCAGTACAGGTCCTCAACTCAATACTGATGTCCTCACAACTTTGGTCAATCACACTGATAGAGGAAATAAGATGCATGTTCCTAGAAACAAGGGAGAATGAATGCTTTTTGTGTGATTCTCTAACACAGTAATTCATACATTATAATGCTTTACTTACATTTACTATCAATACTTATGAACAGTTGGTTCATGAGAGTGAGGCCAAAATAAGTCAAGCAATGGCACTAGCAGTATTCACCACTACTGCAACAGATATTCCCATAAATGCATCCCTGCCACAGCCACTCTAAAAAATGTACATTCCATGCTCTCAATGCACATATGGCACCAAAGTTTTAGCTCAGCTCTCCATCAAATGGTTATAGGAGTCATGGTGATTGCTTTGCTTACTAAATGAAATGTTTACATCACAGACTATGAAGAGAAACAAAGCTAAATATGAGAGAGAGAGAGAGAGAGAGAGAGAGAGAGAGAGAGAGAGAGAGAGAGAGAGAGAGAGAGAGAGAGAGAGAGAGAGAGAGAGTGTGTGTGTTTCAAGTCAGGTTCCATGGTTATGATAAAGGTTTTATAATAATGTGTCATGTGTTTGGTAAGTACAATGGTTTGGTAATACTGCTGTGTCATGGATCTATAAAACTATAAAACTGACATCCCTCTGATGATGATCAGCAGTACTCCTCTGTGACTTACATGTAAAATTACACAATGGTTTACAGACCCATTTGGATTGTACAGTATACATATTACATTAATTTTGCTGTTTTACAGGTAGTCCTGAATAAATACTCTGATCAAAGGCACACTACAGAATTAAAATTGTTATATATAGAATAAAAAGATATGAGGTAGAATTCATAAATTTTCTGTGGTTCTGGAGCTACTATGATGCTGTCCAATATGAAATGGGGAGCCCATTATTAGTTACAATGGCTCCTCCATCCATTACAGGGATGATGTTTTCACACATCCATGAAAAATCTACTGACGAAACACATTTTTGAGTATCAAAAATGCTGACAATGATATGTCAGAAAAGAACACTTTCCTATCATTCACACAGATTTGTGCAATAATTGTATCAAGAACAGGAAAAAATAAAACTGTGTGATTACTGCCTCCAGTGAAAGAGGTTAGTGAAGGAAAAGGTTGCATGGTTGTTTGTGAAATATTTTGGAGGTGAAAAGTATTGAAAACATGCAATAATAAAGATTCCTGAGATTATAAACTCCACTGATTCCCGACATGAAAATCAGGTGATTGATTCCATCTTATGATGAAGACAAGTCCTTCAGTGTGTACAGTGTGCAGCTTTTACTGAATTAAACGAAAAAAATGTATGGCATCAATAATTAATTGTTAGGTTTATCATATAGCACAGAAACTATTTCTAAAGAGACCTACAATGAACAATGTGATGAGTATTTATGAAATACTGATTTAAAAAGTACTTTACAATTTCATTTGAGTTTGAGAGTTCATTTAAATACTTCAACACACCAGAAGTCTTCTTTTCCAGAGCAAAGGCAGCAGATGAGCCAGATATTACAAGTGTATCAAAACCACAAGATTGAGATTCAAAAAATAATGCCCACAGCTTTGATGACTAACACTTCACTCCTCACACAGAGGGGCAGCCACGTCTCAAACCACTTTGGTTGATGATCTCAAATGCAACACCCACTTTAATGATACCACATCATTGCACCACCAAAACAAAGCTATACAGTGCAGTATGTGTGGTGGCGGCTGCTGCTGCTGCTGCTGTTGCTGCTGCCTTCCAGTTTACCACTGGCCCAGATTGAGGGGTGCGTAATGGCCCACTGTGCTTTGCGTCTGGAAGGTGCCAAACATGTAGCCCATTGTCTCCCCAGTGGCTGTGGCCTCTCTGCCGTCATTGCTGGGGATGAGGAAGTGAGGTATACTCTCCTCCATGTTGTTATGGGCAGGCTGTGGTGGTCCCTGAGTCATGTGCATCACTGCAGTGTGTGTGGGCTCTCTGTTTGGCTTCCTCCTGCGGATGATGGCATTGGGAACGGGGCTTCTGTCGCCATCCATGTTGGCGCTGCTCTCCCCTGCTGCTACCACTGCTGTTGTGGGTGAGTTGGCCTTGACGTACAACTCCAGGTTGTCCATGTGGCCGTGCTGCTTGATGTGGGACAGAACGAGAGGCTTGCGCATGAAGCCCGCCCCACACAGGGTGCACTCGTAGGGCTTTTTGTCCGAGTGGGTGAACATGTGGGCCCTGCAGTTGTTTGAAGAATTAAATGCCTTCCCGCACACTTCGCACTTGAAAGGTTTCTCGCCCGTGTGAATCCTCATGTGCTTTTTATAATGCTGCTGATACACAAAACCTGCCTCACAGAACTCACACTTGTACGGCCGCTCTCCAGTGTGAATGCTCATGGTGTGGCCGTTCAGTAACCTTTTCCACTTGAAGGCCTTGTCACACAACTCACACTTGTACCGCCTCTCCTGCAGGTGAGTCACTCGCTTGTGAGAGGAGAGGTTGCTTTTCTGCCTGAAACACGTGCCACAGATGTCACACTCGAAGGGCTTCTCTCCTGTGTGAGTCCGCTCGTGGTCTTCTGCCTTGCTCTTGGTGGTGAACACTTTGTTGCACTGACGACACTTAAACTGTTTTATGTGAGTGATGTCGAAGGCCGGGCATCCTGACCTTCGTTTAACGCTCTTTTTCTTTCCTTTGTGCAATTTTTTGTGTTTAACAAGACTCTCTGCAGTAAGGAAACTTTTTTCACAAATTTCACACTTGTGAGATTCATAGTGAATTCCGTGAGTTTCGAGATGTGACGCCAAAAGTGTTCTTGATGGAAATTCCTTGTTACATAGAGAGCAGAAGCTGGATCCACCTTCATCTTCTGTATCCTCAGCAAGGTCCAGTTCCACCGGCACTCCTTCCTCATCATCAGAGGACACACTCTCCTCCTTGAACTCCACCTCTGGTGCCAGGTTCAGATCCACTCCCTTCACCACCAGCTTGCCAGACTTGACCGCCAGCTTGCCAACCTTCCGTGCACGCACCGCTTTGGGTGGCCGGCCTCTTCTTGTGCCACCTTTGGATTTGATGCCTTTACCTGCTGAATAAAACAATATAATGAATAATACTTTTTTAAGTCTTTCTCAAGTTCATGCAACATTGATCAACAACCAAAAATGCTTATGACACCTGAGCACCAACTTCTAACTAATTTTAGGATGCTGATAATGAACATCATGATTAAAATTGTTTGTTAGCTCTACTTTACAAGATACACCCATGTGTTACAACAAGTTCCACCAGGCTTATGGCAGTATGTTTGTTGCCAAACTCAGTCTCAATGTTGTTCCAGCAATTATAGAAGGTGTGTGTGTGCTGTGCAAATTTACATTTTGAAGTGAAAGATAGCTAGTCAATCACTTTTTATTTTCAGAGGCTGTACAGCTCACATGGTTGACTTCCAGTGTGCAGTGCAGGGCAACCTCTGGGAGCTAAAGACCTACCTGTGGCATGGGGCTTTGAGGGCAACTTTTTAGCCTTTGCTGGTAAGGTGATCTGCTGTTGTTGGTGTTGTCCTTGCTGTCCTTGGTGCTGCTGCTGCTGCTGCTGTTGCTGCTGCTGCTGCTGCTGCTGCTGTTGCTGTTGCTGTTGATGCTGCTTGGGTGTCTCCTCCAGCACTGCCTTGCCCACCAGACCCTTCTTCACCAGTGCCAGGGTCATGGTATACTTGCTGGACACAAGCTGAAAACACACACAACACACAACTCAATCAAACACATGGAGAGACCACATAAAGCTTCCACTATGCTTCCACATTTAGAAGAGGAGGATGCATCCTTGGCTTCCATCAATTAATTCAATGTTGATGGTTATGGTTTTCACATTATTTTTCATTGATTTACTAATTCTTATAATATCTTTCATGAAAGCTATCTTATTTCACTGCTGAACTGTGACCTAGAGGCACCAGACTTTCTAAATGTGAAAGCATGGCATCCACTACCTTATTTGGTGTGTTAGGATTGTTTCATCATTGAGTAACTTGACCTGATCATTTACAACCTGAATGCCAAGTACAACCTCCTAAATGGCTGTACAAAACCTCCTCCTACTGGCTTCAATTATGTGGAGAACATATTTCCAAGTGAAATCTGATGTCACATATAACTTCCAAGGTGTAGGCAGCGCTCTTCAACTTTCTCATATCACAACCGTTTGATTTTCTATGTGTACTCTCTTTACATCTCTGTGCATGTATTCTGTTGTATTTCTGGATTGCTGCCAGGCAAAATAACCTCTTTATTCAGTACTTGTTTTATGCAATGTGGTTTAAATTTCTGCATGATATATACCACTCTTCTGGTCTCACTAAGTGCAAGAGTGCAGAATTGGGTATACAGCTGATTCAATTTATTCGAGTGTTGAGTTCTTGAAAAGTTTGGGTGGCACAAAAGAACTTGCGTGAGACATCTGGTGGCAACTCAATGAAATATCGCATTAAGTGAAAAAAAGTGTAAATCAAACATTTGTTTGGATTTTCAACCTCATTGGAATTTAAAAAAACATGTAATAAAGATATCTAAGGCTGACATTGGTTTACACCCGTGGTGGTGACTGTCATTCCAGCAGTGAGGAGGATGGAGGTGACACTTACTTGCTTCATGCCCACGAGCTGCACTTCCAAAGCATCAATGTCATCCAGCAGTTTGAAGCACTTCTTGCAGACAATGCTGGAGTGTACAGCAGCGGTGTTCAGCTCTGAGTTGATGATGGAGCCAAGGACATTGTGGATCTGCAGCTTCCCGCTGGTGGTAGTCACCTGTGGCAGAGAAGGTGTTACAGGGAACACTGCTACCTACCACACACCACACTAGCCTGACAAGTACTATGCTACAAGCCTTTCCTCTTCAAAGGCTGTGCTCCTCACTACTTTCTATCTACTATATTAATGTTAATTCTATCAGTCCTATATTCTAATCATACTTATGATCTTACATTCCAGGAACACTGATCTTTAAGTGAAGCTGGATATGCCTCTGGACCAAAGATATAATTTTTCTTGGTAGAGGTGAGATCATGACAGATAGTATAAAAAAATCTCAGTCAAGTCAGTAGACAGTGAAAGATGATACCTTCTCTGAGAACACCTCCATGCCACCCTTGGCAAACATGCCGAGGTGCACGTTGCAGACCAGACAGTGAGGTGTGGTGGAGCCGCCCGTCCTGTTCACCTTTGGCATCATCTGGGACATCTGGAGAGGAGGCGGCTGGAGCTGCTGCTGCTGCATCTGTTGTTGTGGCTGAGGCTGCTGCTGAGGTGGTGGAGGCTGTGGGTGTTGTTGCTGCTGCTGCTGTTGATGCTGTGCAGGCAACTGATGCTGCTGTTGCAGTTGTTGTTGCTGAATCTGCATCTGCTGCAAGCCAAAAGGCTGCCATTTGTGCACAATTTGTTGCCGGTTGTTCCACTCCATCTGGAAGATAAATCACACACATGCAGCACTTCAATGTATTCCAATTCAATATAAATATTGGGCTACTGAAGTAATACATAAAATTTTCTAAATGCATACATAGGTATAGTATTGTACATACTTGCTTTATTAATAGAATGATGTGTACAACTTATTTTTTCCTGCAAATGGCAGCACACAAGAGGTAGAGCCCATGAGAGGAAACAGAATGAATACAATACAATACAATCACTAACATCAGCTAGACATTTCTACTAAATAACCAAGTGACGGTGACATGAGTGATGCTGAAAGTCACATATAATTTCGTAGGCCATGTAACACTTGGGATCTATAATTTTCACTGGAGTACTTTGTTCCCTTCATGGAACCTCCTAAAGTTATTGTTCACCAGTGGTGTGACTGTGCTACTTTAACTATTACTACTATTGCAGTAGTATGCACAAAATAGTGAAAACTTTTCAAATGAACACCTTAAACTGGTGTTATAATCTATGATCTAGAAAGAAATTCAACATAACATACTCAAAAGAAATCTAACAATACATTCAGATCCAAAACTTTTTTATATTGGAGGGACACTGCCAAAGGACAATAAAAATTGAAGAAAGAAAAAAGAAAAAAAAAAAAAAACAATTAAACAATACTAAAGTAGACAAGGGGATTCCACAGTTCACCAAAGAAAAGGATAAATGATGAACTGGTTAACTCTGACATTAGAGAGGTGGACAGAATAGGAGTAAGAGAAGGTTGAAATGTTTTGATTGGGAAAAGATAAGTTTAGTTAATGAAAAAAAGTTAAAAGATCGTATTAAAAATAAAACACTTTGGGTCTATACCAGAAGAGCAGTCTGCCTAGGGCTGGGCAGCAGGACCTAAAATACATATTGCAGTATAAATTCAATCCCTTCACAGCAACAAAGTATATTGTGGTATAAATGGAAGTTTTTCTGAATGGGCTTTGTATTCTCTCAGCAAAGGTAAATGAACAAAAACAATAACAACAATAAAAAAAGCAAAGCTATAATGTAATTTTTAGTGCATTTATTGTGCAAACCTCAAAACTCAACTCAAAATTAAAGCCCAGCACTCTATAGTGGTATGGTGATAGCACTTTTTTCAAAGTTGCTCCTACTCGACTGTCTCTGCTCTTGCAGCCATGTTGACACTGACATCAACGATAGGATGGTAGAGTGGAAACCTCTGCCATGGGCCAAATTTATATAATTTCTACTGTCTACTGCACATACCACATACTGCTAAGTCTGACCTGTGGACATTCATGGTCTCCTCCTCAGATGGAGACTCTGAGGCTGGTGTAGAAGTTCCCATATTCAATTCAAAATTTTTGAGTGAGGGATGTGTGTGCAATTAGGTTCATGTAGTTTTGTGTGAAGAAAGTGAGTTGTCTTTAGAGGCTGGGCTATTACAGCCCTCTTGTGTTGCCAGACACAAGGCAAAACATTAAGTGAAGTCAAGGATGGGTCATTAATAACAAGTTCATAGCATTCCCTAAGCTGGTGCTTGAAATCTCACTGGAAGTAATCATAATCTTGGCAGGTATGTACTGCCTCCCTTGACACAACCACTAGGCAGGCAACACAATGGCCACTACAGGTGGTATGGTGACACCATGATGTGATGTGGTTTTACCCATGCTTGATGGACCAGGCCACATGGTATAAGGAGTACAATAAGTCTGAGTTCTACATGATATGCATATATTGATAAAATATAAATAAATAAATAAATGAACAAAAGTGAGAAATGGACATGTAATGAGAGACTGTCAGCCTTCCTAAGGAACATCAAGGCTTTGGTAGTCAGTCACCCCACATACAAACTATGATGGGTGATCACTATAACATTGTCATGTGCAGAACTCAAAGTAACACACACCAAACTGAAACTAGAGTCATAATGATACTGTTGCGACGAGCTAAGCATTAAAAATAGCGCTGACAGTGCTGGGATATTGGCGGCACTCTCTCGCTACAGAAGTGTCATTCTCGCCTTCCGGATGTGATGTGCCACTTCCGGTAGGAGCTTGTCACCAGGTGGATACTCCAACTCTGATTGGCTAGTGATGAGTCAATCAAAGTGAGGCAAAGGTTTCCTCTACAGTTTGTTCTGTCTGTTTCCCAGTCTATCTCTTACCACCCGCTCTCTGAAGATACGATCCTGTCCTGCCTCCTGCCCCTGCTAGGCAAAGTACCTACTCTGTGTGCCACCATGTTCTTTATCTTATTTCCGTGCCGGTAAACTACATTAGTTGTGCCAACGACAACTAAATATAAGTAACAAGGTAAAATAAATGTGAAGTGTTTCCACTTTGCCTCCTCTCGGCTGTCCCTCACGCTCTCAACATTATGACTCAATTCCTGCTAATTTCACCCACGGCCATCCAGGGCCCAGCAGGCACCCAGCAGCGCAGGGCAGCGGTGGTGGCAGCAGCTGGTGTGGCAGTGGGCGGCGAGCAGTGGTGCCAAGGGTGAGGCGGTCAGGTAGGAGTGTTGACGCGCTGCAGTGGGCGGCGGTGGGCGTGTGTAGTGTGCGCCACAGACATGTCACAGGTACACCCATTAGTATCACTCAATAACTTTTCAACCTCATCATACCTCTTGCATTTGTACGAAGGGCTGGGGAGGAGGTGAGGAACGCGGCCACCCCAGAGCCGCTCAGTGACGCCAACACACAACAACAACAACAAGAACAACAATAACAACAAGACAGCGCTGCCGCTGGGCGGTGCGGTGGGCGACTCGGCTCGGCTCACTTCGGCTTGTTTTGTTCCAACAATGCCAGGCGGGGAGCTGCTGCTGCTGCTGCTGCTGCTGTGTTAGCGCTAATCTTCTAAACAATGACGCTCACTTTTACGGTCTTACTGAAAACATTGCCTTAATTTCAGTGAATTAATTTCAGGCTTCCTATTCATCAACACTCCTGCTGAGAGACAAGGCGCTGCTCTTGCCACCTCGTATCGCAGCACCTATGCTGTCCGTACTATACTGCCCCCCACCATAAGTCTCGGTTGTATCAGATTATTTAAGAAGAAAAACACGGCATCACAAATTATGGAGCAAGTCTTCAATGTTGGGTATCTTTTTTGTACTAGAAGCTGCCCAGATTATTGTTTTCATGCACTAGAAAATATGGTTATTACATTTCATCTAATTACCTTTTTTTATTGTGATGCAAATCATGTTTGGTTTTACGTAAGATGATTTTCTCATATTCAATGTGAGAAATGAAATACGATGAAGGAACTAACTACCATCCTCACTACTCACAGCATGAGGAGATGCTGCGAATTTACTGTATGATACACAGACACATGCGAGGAAAAATAACATGTCATATTCACATTGGCAGGTGGCGATACCGAAAACATTACAGTTAATGTCGATCAATGTACTTTGAAGGTGACATCGACAATAATATGACTTGACATTATTCATGATTCCACGACCAACAATGCGGGATGTGGAAACCAAGCAGCGTAATAAGGCACTACTGATGGACAGTTGATGAAGCAGGAATAACCCACATCACTTTGCTCGACTCACCCGCACCAGTGTAACATGATGATCTATTTGAAACAGCTATGTAGAGTATTGAAGATTAACCTACTTTCTTTGAGTCGACAAGATACATCCTCTTTATGTAATTTCAATTCAAAACTGCCCACTGAGCCACCACAACGCTGCAGAATGTTCGTGTCATGAGGCAATGAAAGGTGGAGTGTGGTCTTTTAAGTACAACGATGGAAGGATAATAAAGAGGAGGGAGGGAATCACACCTGTGCTACACTCCTCCTTACATTTCCCCTTCCTTCCCCTCCTCCTTATCCTTCTCCCACTACTATACTTTCCATGTCTCCTACTGCGCACTCTCTCTCTCTCTCTCTCTCTCTCTCTCTCTCTCTCTCTCTCTCTCTCTCTCTCTCTCTCTCTCTCTCTCTCTCTCTCTCCTTCGCACTTCTCTATCCAAGCCGTACGTAGAATTCGTCTGAATTTCAGTACCAGAAAACGGTTACTACATTCATTTTCCTTACATAATACTACTTATCATATCTTTATGCGCCTCAGAATAGAAGTTTTTATCGATTTAAAACTGGAAAAGTTGGCCACTCTCTCGCAGCCAACCAGCATCTTTGTACGGGTCTGAGGCGATCTAGACCCGAACGCAGACGGACGCCCACAGGAAAGCCTTCGGGTGGAGGGGCGAACAAAAGATGCCACTGAAAACGCCTTTAGTGTCGCTCGGTGAAGGAAGGTGAGCTCCACGCCTGGCGCCGCCCTCCCATCGCGCCCAGCATTCTCCCACACTCCTGCAGCGCCCACACAGCAAGACCGTAGGCTTTGAGAAGGGGAATCTCGAGCAACTGGAGGAAAGAGAGAATGGAAGCGCCGAGAAGGAGTCCCATGAAGCCTCCAATGTGACTGACGAGGGCCGGCACTGGGTAGGCGAAGGACTCCACAACACGCTCGCTCTGTGTGCCTTCCATGAACACCTGGAGGGGGGAAGGGGGGAGGCACCAGGTCACACACACACACACACACACACGCTCTCTCTCTCTCTCTCTCTCTCTCTCTCTCTCTCTCTCTCTCTCTCTCTCTCTCTC
>CM035203.1:4322637-4342639 GCA_020233015.1 Callinectes sapidus | reverse complement strand
AGAAAGAGAGAGAAGAAGAGAGAGAGAGAGAGAGAGAGAGAGAGAGAGAGAGAGAGAGAGAGAGAGAGAGAGAGAGAGAGAGAGAGTCACGTTTCATTGACAGTTATGAAAAGTTATTGGTTTAAGTGGAAAATCTGTTTATATCGGAGTGTTTGCGTGTTTCTTGTTGAGGTTTTGGGTGTTGGCTGGCGCGTTCCCTGGAAGTGAGGGAGGGCTGGGGCGAGGAAGGGCTGGGGCGGGGCGGGGCGGGGCGGGGGGGGCGGCGGGGCGGGCCGGGGTTGGGTGGGACGGTGCGGGGCGGGGCGGGGCGGGCGAGGCGGGGTGGGTTGGGAGACAGATAAGGAGAGTGTAAGTAAAGGTTGGGTATTTTTGAGCTGTAAATGTTGTATTAGAATTTTTTTTTTTATAATTTGGTGTTTATTATTTTAGATAGATAGATAGATAGATAGATAGATAGATAGATAGATAGATAGATACTTTACTGACCATAGAGACTCATACATTTATGGATACAATCTGACACATTTGCTCCAAAACTACAAGTACAAATTAATATAGAATAATACAACCATACGTGTCGCGAGCTACAACACCCGGTGGGTGTGGATGGAGGTGGTGAGGTGGTGTGGTGGTGGTGGTGGTGGTGGTGGTGGGTGGCTTAATGGAATGGAAGGTTCAGTACATTGGCAAAGGATTGGTGAAGAGTAGTAGTGTGGGTGTCCTCGTCTCTGAAAACAACACTCGTCTTCCAAGTGAATGTTTTCATTTGGGTGACACTCGGTCAACACCGCCGTAATATCCAGTCCCAGATGATGGTGGTGGTGGTGGTGGTGGTGTAGGGGGGGGGGCAATGGTGGAGGTAGCAGCGGTGGTGGTGGTGGTGGTGGTGGTGGTGGGGAGGCTTGTGGTGGTGTTTTTCGCATTAAGATTGATGAGGATTGGACTCACACATTAACCTGACACTCTCGTCAACACCACATAATTATGGAAGGAAGGTGGCTCGTTCTACACACGAGCGCGCGCGCGCCTAGTGTAGTGTAGTGGTTAGCACGCTCGGCTCACAACCGAAAGGGCTCTAGTTCGAGTCCCGGGCACGGCGAGGCAAATGGGCAGACCTCTTAATGTGTGTCTAGACCCTGTTCACCCACACAGCAGTAGCAACAGCAGCAGCAGCAGCAGCAGTAAGTAGGTGCGGGATGTAACTGGAGGGGTTGTTGCGTGGCTGTCCCGGTGTGTAGTGTGTGATGTGGTTTCAGCCCTTCATACCCGAAGCTAGGTCAGTATGAGGTCTGCGCTGACCTCGCTCCGTAGGGAGAGGCTGGCTGGTGGCTGGCTGACCAGCAGGCCACCGCGGCAGTGAATTACACTCCTAAGGAATCGCAGCTTTATCTGACGCTGAGGCAGCAGTGTGCACTCCTGGCCGGCGGGTCTGTGTTGGGAGGCTGTACCGGTGAACGGCAGCAGCAGCAGCAGCAGCAGCAGCAGCAGCAACAGCCTGCTGGAGCAGCGGTGAGTGCCGGTGCCATTGTGGCGTGGCGCCGCACTCCACAGTCCGCAGCGCGCGTCACGGCGACGGTCATTCCGCGAAATGCGTCAAGTGTTATACTGTTGAGTGCGCTGCTTTCATCTCGTAGCAAGAAGTGTTGCAAAATAAATGGATGACGTCCATGGCGAGCGGCATGTCCTGACGCCCTGCCGCGGCTGTCGAGGCTGTCGAGGCTCGCGATGCCTACCGAGGCGGCGGCGGCGGCTGTGTCCGAACGAGGCGACCTCAACTACAGAGAGTGTTGGGATCTTTTGGGGTGTTGACTCACGTTGACTCACGCAACACTCACTAACATTTCTCATCAACTATTTCCGCGATACAGTGTGAGAAATGTTGGAGAATTGTTGTTTATCAAAATTCTAAATGTGGCTGAGAGCCATATTCGGCGGTGGCACCGTGGCCTGGCCTGGCCGGGCAGGAGGGAGTGTATTTAAGCGGCGGCAGGACGCGGTGCCCGTCATTGCCGCTCTGTGGCTCTTGCCGTGTTGTGCCCCCTCTCGTGTGCAGTGTGCTCGTGTGCCAGCCCACGCCGCGCCAGTGTTAGTGTGTGCAGAGTGTTGTGCCTCAGAGCACCAGTGTTCTAGTGGTGGTGATTGTCTCGCCTGCTCACACCAAGCCATGCCGAGTCCTGCCTTTGTCTTCTTGGGGTAAGTTGACGCCTCTCTCAAAACCCAACAAACACCTTGCCATGCACATCACGTTAATAACTCACGCCACTCCAGGCCACGCACGCCGCTACACACCAACTCCCACAAACCACCACCATGCACTGCCGCGTGTTGGAGGTTCGCTTTCTGAGGAGACAGACAAGCGCCTTGGACGTGCCTTCCCTCCTGCCGGTGCTGGTCGAAGCTCCACACGAATCATGCGTGGTGTCAACGATGACAGCAGTGCCAAGAGCCGCAATGCATCATGAAGTTCACGGTGCTGCCTCTGTCAGACGCTGAAGCCGCCGTGCGCCAGGCGGTGCGAGCCATGTTGGTGTGTGTCATCAGGCTGGCCACGTTGTGTGCTCCTTCATCATCTGCTCCACTCACATCACTCCACTCACCACACTTCATCACTAATTGGTGTTTTCTTGATCTTTTTCCCTGAATTGGTGTGTGTGTGTGTGTCAGCTGGCAAAGGTCACATCACCACACACTGTACACCTTTCCCTTCCAATTGAAATTCAGGAGTAACACTCACTTTTGCCAGAGAGAGCGTCAATAAGTGGTGGTGTTTTATACACTCTGGAAATGGATTGCTTAATGGGACGGACCCAAGACTACTCTCGATATTGCATTCTTTCCTTGACTCCTGCAGAAGAATGATCATGTACTACTTTCTACAACAACAACAACAATGATAACACCACCACCACCAACAACAACAACAATAACGATGATGATAATAATAATGATAACGGTGATGATGACAATAATAATAATAATAATAATAATAATAATAATAATAATAATAATAATAGTGTGTTCCTGCATGGCGCTATTAATATTTAGAGTAGCACACACCAGCCACAGAGGAGGGTGTTCTCAGCCTGGGCCGGTGAAGGTCGCGGCGCGTCAGCAAACTCCTATCCTGTTTCCAAACAAAGCATTACCGATACACACAGAGTGGCGGTGGCGGGGCGCCGTCTTCATGTTATGCAAGTGACTGTTGGCGACAATAGTCAGTCAGTGCGTGTGTCAGTGTATTCACCAACGCCTCTTCACAGCTGACTCGCAACCACCAGCCTTTACCCTCTAGTGTGGCTCAGACCTCATTATTACCGATCTTCAGGAGATTGCACACATTCATGAAGGAGGAGGTGTGTGTGTGTGTGTGTGTGTGTGTGTGTGATGTGCTATGTTAAGGTGTATTCATTTAACGATGAATAAAGTCACACAGCTCATCTTAATAGGGAATATAGACGCGCACACACAAACAGGCTAACTTCCGCAATAGCTTTGGGCACAACAACGATGATATCAGAGCGGAACACTTTCCTTTGCTTCCACAACACGATTTCCGATTGTATAGGCACGCAACACAAGGATAAAGCACAGAACTCACACCTTATACGAATATCAGCCTTATATTCACCAGATTTATCTTGCCTGTATGTCATTGAGAGAAGGTAGTGGTGGAGGTGGTGACGAGGTGGTAATGACGGCTAGTAGTGATGACAGCTGGTGATGGTGGTGGTGGGCAGTGTCAGGCCAATGGAGGTAGTAGAGAAGGAGAAGGAGGAGGAGGAGGAAGAAGAAGAAGAGTAGAAAATGTTAATAATACTGATGATGACTGATGATAGAAACGACAGAGGTGGATACCGTTGTGATGATGATGATGATGATGATGATGACAACAGTTAAAATGACAGTAACATTAACAAAATCCCAAATCACATTAAAAACAAATGAATAAACATATAAAAAATACATAGAATTAGAATACAAACAAAATAACTAAGAAAAGATAAAAAAGATAAAGTAAAAGAGGAAAAAGCAGGCTGGTGGCAGGAACGGAGAGGTGTGGAAAGGCGCGAAGAGAAGAACTAAGAGGAAAATAATATTACAGAATAAAACCCTCAAATGAAACCTGAATGCCGTTAGAAGACGCAAGGAAGAGTGAAGAGGCACTGAAAAAGCGTGCATAATATGTTTTCCAAGACGAAGAAAAGTGTGGAGCGATGACTGTATGAAGATAAACGGTGAATGTGGAGGAGGCAATGCTGGGTTTGAGAAGCTGCAAGACGTAAAAATAAAGAGGAGTAGTGCGTGAGATAACATAACAAGTGAGGATATGTATGGGGTGTAATAAATATTTCTTGTTTTATATTATTACTTAAAATGGCCATGTTATTTTTGAGTGGAAGAAAGAAATATGTTAGTTAAATAGAAGTCACTTGTTTGGTTAGGTTTTGGAGCTCTTTCGGTATTTCATTGTGGTGATCTAACGTTTAATATTACTGCAGACTAGACTGCTTGCTTGCCGTGGATAGTATTTGATGCGAATTTATGCTTTGGTGTGATTTAGAGTTTGTGTAGTAAACAATAAATTTATCTTATTCATGTGATGGATAGATACATACATACATACATACATACATACATACATACATACATATTTATTGACCACAAACTGTACAATGGATACAAAACAAGATGATATGAATATGTTTCAAATTATGTTAGTTTCATTAATATGCTGTCGTTTACAACTGTAGTCCGCAATCAAGCATTTCTTTATCATCTTTATGAAGTATCCTAAAAAGAAAACCTAAAGCTGGAAAGCATTAAAAAAATTCCAGTCATGTATTAATAAGATGTATATACACACCTTAAAAATATCCTACAAGATCAGAACATTCTAAGAGGAAAAAAGACTGAAAAAACTCTCTAATACATGTTTCCCCACGCAGGTGTTTGATGGTGGGGATGATGGAGGAGACGGTGGCGGTGGCGGTGGCGGGGGAGTGGCCCTTCCGCCCTTCCTACAACGAGGTGTACCCCACCCAGCCCAGCGTTAGCACACCGCCAGAACCTGAGGTGAGTGTCGCTTCTCTCTCCTTCAGCACTCCATGTCAGCCTTGCACTAACGTATGAGGGACTTTACCGTGTTACAAGATAAACGTCTGCCCTCTGATCACGCCCCAATATGTATCTCCCTACAAGCGTCTAACATGCACATGGAACAGCTTAAATCAGATGCATTGCTAACAGGGAATCACGCTGTTTTGATGACTAAGGAAAGGAGTCTTTTGAAAGCCCCCGTTACAGGCAACTCACTTATTATAACAGGGGGTCTGGTTCAGGTATTTAACTATTTAACCCCTTCAATAATGAGACGCACTTGTACCACGATGTTTGGGGTATGGTCAGTGAAGATTTTATTGACTTTCACACTTTTCCTGTAATTTGGTTCATCTTTATTAACAAACCACCGCTCAGATCTTTCCCCTTAACTCACTGCCATCTCAAAGCATTCTATTCACTAAAGACTTCAATACACTCTTTTTAATTATCTTTTCTATCTTTCTTGCCTATTTTCGTTAAGATTTCGCTGTTTTAGGCCTGTATAACCAAGACAATTTCTTCTCATAATGAACTAGACATATTGGCAATCCATCACCGATACCATAAAGATACTATTAAAAACATGACCATCTTCACCTAGAGCCTGTGGAAACTAGTGATGGTGAGAGAGCAGTGTTTAAGAATACAGGCATGATGCACACTTACCATGGGGGAGTGATTAGATAGTGTTGAGTAATCAGAATCAGTAGACAGGGATACAGAAATTTGTGGGCTGTGTGTGTGTGTGTGTGTGTGTGTGTGTGTGTGTGTGTGTGGTTGCTTATATCAAGTATATTCGGGAAATCATTTTCTTTGTAAAATCTCTTTTTTTTTACCATAATTGCTAAAGTGAGTTTATGGATAATCCTTATGCTATTTGTTGGCCCTTGTATTCAAACTGTTTATAATGTCAAATTGTGGTCAATAAACACTACATATCTATCTATCTATTTATCTATCTATCCATCTATCTATCTATCTATCTATCTATCTATCTATCTATCTGTGTGTGTATGATAACTCTGCAATGTTTCGTTGTGTGAAGTCTAAATATCTTTCCTGTGCGTGTGGTGGTGGTGGTGGTGGTGATGGCGGCGGTGCAGTTTTCGGCGTCACGGGAGAAGAACATGAGCCAGACGACCGACCTGCGGGAGTTCCTGATGAGGTTCGTGCAGGACGAGAGGATCTGCTCCGACCCGACCCTGCGGAGCATCATCCTGGCCGAGGTGAGGGTAAGAAAGGGCGTGGCAGCAGGCGTGGGTGGTGGCCCTGAGAAGCGGTGCAGCGATGGAAAGAGACTCGGGGCCAATATTAGCACAGATTCTTAAGTACGTCATATTTTCTTAGACGAATTTCCAGTCTTAAATGCATCTTAACCTTGCGAAATCGGTGTTGTACTGTAGCTATTATCTCATCATTAAATTTACTGGTGGTGAGATAAAGGCTGAAGCACAACACCAATATCGCGAGGTTAAGACGAATTTCAAGACTACAAATTCGTCTAAGAAAAGTTGACATTCTTGAGAATCTGTGCATATGGGCCCAGTAGTCGGGCTGTTAATGTGGAGTCAGTGGGGAGCCTCAGATAACGATTACACACATTCATGGAGGAGCATGACAGGGAAGAGCAGACCTACATACTATACAGGAGCTGCCACGTGGCTCCTTGCAACTCCTCTTATTTCCTGGTGTTCTTCTGCTTTATGGATGCTGGAGGTGGATTAGAGGCAGAATAGGGAAATGATCACTGGCAGGGAAGGGTAAAGCAGTAGCCCCCTCAGTGCCCTGCCTCTGTAGCCATCACTGAGGTATAGCTTTGCACGGGAGGCTAGACGCAGCTTGGCCAGAAATGCTTGTATAACAGAAAACAGTATCAAGGGTGGCTTTGAAAGGGAAACAATGCTAATCTTTGAGTTTCACTGGTGTTATTCACAACGCCGTGTTAGCGAGCCTTCTTTGAGTTGGAGGAGTGTCAGGAGGTGGTGATGGTTCATATCAAAACACTAGCCAGGTAAAGTGTATGAAGAGAGACTGATAGATCAGCTGGTCAAGATAGTTTTATTTCTATACGTGTTATGTAAGAGTAACACCAGCCATGGGCAACGTTTATATAAAGAATATCCGGTGGTGTACCACCGGACAAAGAATAAGAGGCATAAGGATTGACCAGATCCAAAGGTGTGTCTTGAGATCTCCCTCCTGAAAGCATCAAGTGGTGGGAAGAGACAAACACAGCAGCAGGGCAGGGCATTCCAGAGTGTACTTATTGCCAGGTTGCCATTATGTCACAGTAACACCTGCTGTACTGTTGTATGTGTTGAGGCATGTGTTACCTGCTAGCAGAGACGAGTAGCGGCGGCGGCGGCGGCGGCGGCGGCGGCGGCCTAATGGTGCGTGTGTTGCAGGATGATGACGACGAGCGAGCCAAGGTGTGGTGGAGCCGGCGGTGCGGGGGGCAGAGGGGGGCCGGCGGCCTCACCCTTCTTTCAACCCCGTCAGAAAGTACGTTGATCAGATACCGTCGCAAAAGTTCAAACCCTGAAAATCCTCAGAATTTACTGGACCGTAAGTCGTTGCGTGTCACTGCACGTACTACGTAGTGTCTTCTCCACGCCTCTCTACACCCCATACCACTGTGCCACTGTACCACTGTACCACTAAACAACCCTCTCCACCCTCCACCCTCCACCCTCCACCCTCCAGTCTCCAGTGTCCAGTGTCCAGTGCAAACCCTTCCAAGCTGCGAAGATTCACTGCCACTACTGTTGCGGTTGTTCTTGTTGCCATCATTATTATCAGCATTTTTATTATTATTATTATTATTATTATTATTATTATTATTATTATTATTATTATTATTATTATTGTTATTATTATTATTATTATTATTATTATTATTATTATTATTAATATCGTCATCATCATCATCATCATTATCATCATCATAATCATCATTATCATCATCATTGTTATCATCATCATCATCATTATTATTATTATTATTATTATTATTATTATTATTATTATTATTATTATTACTATTATTATTATTATTATTATTATCATTATTATTATTATTATTATTACCATTATCATTAGTGTTATTAGTAGTGTTATTATCAGTGTGTCCGTGTGCTTGTGTGGTGGTTGTCTCCGCGTGCTGGAGTCACCACTCGCCATTGCTGTTGTTAGTTGATTTAGTTGTGATGGTTGTTTGCTGGTTTGCACACTCTACACTGCTAGATTCCTACAGTCCTGGCCCGCACCTGCTATGGATGGTGGGACAATGATCCCAGTGTGTGTTGACAGAGAGGCTCTTCTCTCTCTGGCCCAAACAATGACACCAACACCATGGCCCATTGACAGGCGTTGGTTTAATTAACAGACTCGTTATGTCCCTCTTAGATTGATCTTAACAAATAGTGTACAAATAGTATGCAAGTATTTGTGTGAAATACCCACGGCTTATTTTGCTTTTGGCATTCCACACTGGTAATGAGTGAATACTTGCAACATTGAGACAGAACCAAGTGATCCAGCCACCCTGACCAGCGGAGCCGCGTCTTGCTCCTCTCACACCACTCTCTCTCTCTCTGTCCCTCTGCAGATCCTGCAGGCTATACTGAGAAGTTGAAGAATAAAATCCAGAGGCTAATAAAGGACAAAAGGATTCGGTGCAAACCCAAGAAAACCACGGTGCCGCTCCCCAACCCGTACTCTTACCACACCAAGCTGGTGCCCCAGTGTGTGTACATCAAACAGTGTAGCGGCTGCTGCAACTCCCCGCAGCTGGAGTGTATCCCCGTCAGGACCAAGACCAAGACTTTCCCTGTAAGTGTCACTCACCTGCACCAGCTGCATGCCGCCTGTCTCTCTCCTTTATGCCAACTCGCTCTTTATAGGAATGACTGTCTTTTAGATTAAAATATTACTCACTGACCACATATCAAGCGCCACATATCAATCAAGCTCCCTTCATCCTTATTGTGACAGCTTCAGGGTTGATCCTAAAGAAAAGAACAGTGTATCTATCGCCAAGCAGTAACTGGTCCACCCAGTCACTGGCTGAGGTTTACTGCCACTTGGAAGAGTTTGTCCTTTACGCTTCTATTCCCACCTGCAGTCACCGTGTGTTAGTGTTGAAGTGTAGCGCGGTGCCCCGTGTCAGTTGCCCGGTGCCCGGTGCCTGGTGCCTGGTGCCCGGTGCCTGGTGCCCGGTCCCCGGTGCCTGGTGCCCGGTGCCTGGTGCCTGGTGCCCGGTCCCCGGTGCCTGGTGCCCGGTGCCTGGTGCCTGGTGCCTGGTGCCCGGTGCCTGGTGCCCGGTCCCCGGTGCCTGGTGCCCGGTGCCTGGTGCCTGGTGCCTGGTGCCCGGTGCCTGGTGCCCGGTCCCCGGTGCCTGGTGCCCGGTGCCTGGTGCCTGGTGCCTGGTGCCCGGTGCCTGGTGCCCGGTCCCCGGTGCCTGGTGCCCGGTGCCCGGTGCCTGGTGCCCGGTGCCTGATGCCTGGTGCCTGGTGCCCGGTGCCTGGTGCCTGGTGCCTGGTGCCCGGTGCCTGATGCCTGGTGCCCGGTGCCCGGTGCCTGATGCCTGGTGGCTGGTGCCTGGTGCCTGCGTCATGCTGACTCAACCACTAACTGTGTGCCGTTGCTTCTCCTCCTCTTCAGGTGATGGCAACAATACCCACGGCCAAAGGTCTTCGCTTACACAGTAACCCGATCACAATGGTCAAAGTGGAGGAACACAGGGTATGCCAGTGCGAGTGTAAGGTGAGGATCACACACACACACACACACACACACACACACACACACACACACACACACAATAAGCTTGACTTTGTGATGTGCTGTGTTGTGATACCAAGGTGGTGTCGGTGAGGAAGACAATGAGTGACGCGCCCTTCTTCCCGCAGGTGAGGGCTGAACACTGCTCGCCCAGTCAGGAGTACAACGGGGACGCGTGCCAGTGCCAGTGTCCCACGCACCTGGACCGCTCCTGCCCGCCGAGGAAGGTGTGTCCCGGCTCTCCTGTGTCCCACGTGTCACTCAACATTAATTGTCATGACACCAAGAAATACAAAATGGGCATGTTGGAAAAATTTTCCAAGGCTTTGTTGAGTGCTTTGTGTATGAAGGTTGTGTTGTGTTTGTGTTGCAGGTTTGGAACGAGAAGGAGTGTCGGTGTGAGTGTAGAGACACCCACAGCTGTACCACCGGCCGCTTCTTCGACGTCAACTCTTGCAGGTAAGGCCTCTCTCGCTGATTATTGATGTACTGCAAGTGTGTGTTCATACAAGCTAACGATGTATATTACACGATAAGTCATTGTAACCTTATAAGCAAAGATAACACATGGAAAGGCAACAAACACCTTTATCAGAAGAGCACCGTGGCGCTAAACAGCTGATTTACTCAAGACAGAATGCCGTTGTGAGAATCAATTATTTCTTCATGTGTGGCCATCATTGGATCACCCAGTGGCAGGGTGACTCATCTTCTGCTATGTTACTGTGATGACTACTGTACCACTATGTACACTTCACCCCATCCTGTGTTCATTGCTGCCATTGCATGACTGCCCCGTCTCCCTCTCGCCTGTAGCGTCTTCCTGGCACTAACCGCTCCATCCGCTAACTGTGGTGTCTTGTCTCGCCCTTAGGTGCGCCGAGCCCATGTACTACCTTAAGTAGTGGGTCAAGGGAGTCAGTCAGGGGCCGCGACTCACTCACTGCTCACTGCCCGACGACGGACTCGAAACGCGGCTTTGTTGTTCGGTGTGTGTTGCTCCTTCCTCTCCTCCTCCTCGTCCTCCTCCTCCTCCCCTCCGCGGCGACACGAACAGAGGAGCAGTCAGTGCACACACACAGTGAAGGCTGCCACTCAAGCAGTCTTCGTCCTGCATTAGACCGGTAATTCCTGGCTGTAATCCACCTCCTCGTTCTCCTCCTTGTCCTCGTCCTCGCCGCCCACCCCACCGCCGCTCACCAGCGTGTGGACACTTGGGACTCGGTGGCTCAGAGTCGTTGGCCTCACTGCATCCCGGCCATGGCTCGATCTTGGCGCCGTGGTGTGTCTTGGCACAGTGTTGACCTTCACACAGCGACAACACCATGAATGCATTCCAAACACTGTATACCTCGCCCGTCCCGCCCCGCCCCGCCCTCCTCCGCCCCCTTGCCCTCAGTGGCCCACCCCTCACTGGCCACACTGTTTGTTGGGCATAATCTACATTAGACTGTACATGTATCCTTTGTTGAAAATGTTTATCAAAGTACCTACCCTGACGTGTGTGTGTGTGTGTGTGTGTGTGTGTGTGTGTGTGTGTGTGTGTGTGTGAAGTGATTGATGCATTGAGTGGTTTGTGAAGGTGAAGCTTAGAGGAAGGGCTGCAGCGCGGCATGGAGGCGGCTGGCTTACCTCAACCACCGCCACATCAAAGTCCCTTGCTTCTGTGTGTTCTGAATGTCCTCGTGTCCTCACCACTCATGCTATGCACTTCCTTCTGTGTGTGGCATTCCGCCTGTGTGTCCGGTGTCGTGCGTCCTGTGTCCTGTCAGCCCTCCGTGCCCACACCACTCATCCCTTGCAGTTGTGTGAGCTGTACCTCGTCTCTACCGCCTATGATCTTCCCTGCCACAGGCCCCATGTATGGACAGAGGGTCCCATGTCAGCCGCGCGCGCGCGCGCGCGCGCACACACACACACACACACACACACACACACACACACACACACACACACACACACACACTCGTCCACGGACTGACGCAGTGCAGGGGTTGGGTCCCACCAGGGCCAGTGACTACCCTGGGGCTTTCTTGTCATCTACATGTGTCCTTGTCCACTTTGCAGATGTTGAGGACTTGAATCGCATTCCAGACCGTACTGTTGGTGATCCCGAGGACTGCATGTACCCTTCACCCACGCGTGGCCTCGGCCGATGTGCCGGCGTGGATCATCAAGGGTTGTGGTCAGGCCGTGGCCAAGACCTTAAGGCCTTATTAGTTGTAGAGGCAAGCAGTAAAGCTTCATTTCACTAGACTCACTCCCTGATCGGAGTCATGCTAGCTTTAGATCATCATCTTGGCTATCACGTACTACATACAACAGTACACTGCTGTGCTCCTCGCGACTCACTCTCGCTTAGAATAGCGCACACTCCAGTATACAGGAGTATTCATTAAAGGTTATATTAGTATCATGTATTGCAGTATCATATTCCTCTGATCTGTGATTGATTAGGTTTTAGGTATTGTTAAGTTGTGAGCCCGCGTGGCGGGAAAACATGTAAAGTATATTACTTGTATGAGTAAGGCGTGGAGGCTCCAGGCCCGGCGCCGCGGCGGCCGCCCGGCTGTGCCGTGTGTGGCCGGCGGAGCCAAGCTTCAGTTATTTATTGCTCCATGTGTGTGTGTGTGTGTGTGATATGGTGAAGGTCTTCCGGTACGAATGCTTATTGTTAAAAGCAACGTAGCATTAAGTGTTTAAATGTATTTATTAAGTGTGATTTATATTTCCAGGGAGAAACTTCTACTATTATTACTATTAGTGTGTGTGTGTGTGTGTGTGTGTGTGTGTGTGTGTGTGAACCAACGAGCCACTGGTCGCTGCTAGTCACTAGGATTCCCTCAAGGCACTCACTGGTTTAAGGCAAACATTTGATACTGATGAATAAAGATGAACGAAAACACGCGAGAGGACTTTTTTACCATCCAGAGAGAGAGAGAGAGAGAGATTTAATTGTGTTGGTGATGAGGAGCGCCTTGAGTGTCTTCCTAAACACCGCGGAAAAAGAATTCTGACAGTAATGAATAGTGTGACTGTGACGTCAGTGTAACAACGGTAGTTGTGGTGGTGATGTAGGCCAGAATGAGGTGGAAATAATGGTGGTGGTGGTGGTGGTGGTACATCCAAGGAGCCACTATGGAAAGCAGTACTACTCTCGTGTTATACTTTGAGATGTAATGGCGGTGACAAAACTCAAATATCATGTCAATAAAGGCATGTCAAGATCCAAGGTCAACTATAAGTTTGACTGCGCCCCTGGAGGAGGGTCACATCTGAGGCAACAGAGAGCATCAGTATCTTTCTCAGTTGAGAGTACTACTGGAGGTAGTAGTAGTAGTAGTATTAGTAGTAGTAGGCTACTCAAGGCGTCACGTCGGGAGGCAGGGAGAGGGAGGCGAAGTGAGCAGTGAAGTACTTGTCTCCCCTCCCAAAGGTTGGTTTTCATGTGCCGGAGCTTCAACAATAAACAAGCGAGGCTCCAATCCTTGACGGGTGATTAGCTGGAGGACGAGAGTACTGGGGCGAGGGTCAGTGAGTCTTGTGTGGTGGTGGTGGCGGTGGTGGTGGTGGCTGCGGCGTGTTAGACGACGCCGCGCAGTGTTGTGACAGGTGGAAGTCTGGCCTCCAGGCTTGGATTACCCCGCCTTCGCGCTTCACGTCGAGTATCGCCCACTTGAAGTTTATTTCTTTACTGTTGATGACCTCCCAAGGCGAACGTGAAGGCTGGAGGCGTGCCCCAGCCAGCCAGCCAGTCAGCAGCGACATACACTCCGTTTTGGATATATACACGATGGACCAACAACAACAAAAACAGTAAATACGTAATTATATACATGATAATGATAGTAATAACGATGATGATAACAATAGTAATTATGATAACAATGATGATGACATTGACGCTAACGTCTTTGATGGCAATAGTCGGCATGTACTGGTAACAGCCGTCCATCTCATTGTATAATAGCAAGTAGTGATGGACTCCCGCTGTTGTCTGACAATGAATGAAACATCAGCAGCAGGCATTGTGGCGCTATTACAGAGTCAGCAAGGACGCGTCATTGCTTAGCTGAGACAAAGGCGTGAGGTGAGGAACACTGAACGCTGACACCGGCCCGATCCATCACAGGCAGCGGCGTCACGTGCGCGGCCCGGCGGCGTCCCATTAGGGTGGTGGGTGTGCATGACGCGCGCTTCTCTTAATGGGCGCCTCCACTCCAGCAGGGTCTTTGTGTGGCCGCCGTGTAAGTGAAGGAGATTCAATACCATCCATGGATCTTTTGTTATCTACACGCTAAGTCGTTTTCATGGCGCGAGGTGTTGTTAAAGATACATTCCTCTCTCCTTGTCCACTTTGGTCTGTGTCTCCCCTCCTCCCATTGCTTCCGCCACGATGACGGAGACAAACGAAGATCCATCGCACTAACGACCATCACATCCCACATCAGCTCAACGCCTCTAAAGGAATTACTGACAATTCTCACCTTATGAAACTTTGATGCGGTAATCCAGCACCTCTGACAAGCCTCGTATTGCTCACCCTCTTCGCGTAACGACAAGACGCTGCGTCCCTGCCCCGCCCGGTCCTCCATGCAGTGTCCTGCCTCGCTCTCCCGAACACTGGCCGCTCATTTTGCTCTCAAGATTCTTGGTCTTCTAAGGCAAGACTCTCCTGTCACGTCTGGCTGCCATCAGGTAACTGTTTAGTGAGTCTGCTGCGCCATAAAGTATTTCTATGTATGCTGCAAACCTCAGGATAAACTCAGCATGAAATTTCCT
The DNA here is from genome assembly GCA_020233015.1 of Callinectes sapidus. Taxonomy (NCBI): domain Eukaryota; kingdom Metazoa; phylum Arthropoda; class Malacostraca; order Decapoda; family Portunidae; genus Callinectes; species Callinectes sapidus. The sequence goes on along the minus strand of CM035203.1, from coordinate 4,327,975 downwards.
TCCTTTAGAATCAAGTGAAGAATTATGAGATGAAATTTTTATGAACTTGCTCTTCTATTAATGTACATTTGGGGTGAATACTGAGTGCTTTTCATAGTGTGAGATGCTGATCTGAAATTAGCACAAGAAAATATGGTGGCGTGGGCAGCGCATCAATCCGAATGGCCACTCACTCACCAGACCACACTGCCTGCCCACCTGTAGGCCTATGTACACATGCCCATGCAATCAGGACTATCCCACTCTCGCCTACAGACTCAGCACAGAGGTGAGGCGCTCAGCGAGGCCTGAAGGTGAGCAGCCGGTGAGCCACTAGGCAAGGCAGACATTTCAATTTAATACCGCACCGCTCCCACCGCTCTCCTCACCCAATTCCGTCACCTCCCTTGTTGTGTTATTCGTGAGTGACAAGGGCGAGAGGCGGCAATACCAGTAGTCTGACCATCGCCTGTCATTGCGCGGAGGAACCTTTACCTCATTGTACAGCACTGCATAATGTAATGTCGCCGCCCACTGACTCACACACACCCTCACCCTCACCTGCCTCCAGTACTCAGCCAGGACACCGACATGCCCTCTGCTCCTCCTCCTCCTCCTCTTCCTCCCACTTTGAAACCTTACGAAGTAGTATTATCTGACCTACTCATCTCGAGATTTCATTCTCAACCACAGCAACTGTCATAGTGTAATTATTATTATCTTCTATCGGGAGATGATTTCTCTGTTAAGATGGATTGCTAAGTACAAATGTAGATGTTTCCGTCATTTAGCACTTGCTAATTAATTTCATTCAGTTCTTTCATTCTGTCACATTTCCCTCTGTCTTATCACATTCCGTTACGTTAGTTTTCTATACTCTTTCGTTATAATGATGATAATTTTTCCTTGGTGTTGAAAAATGTAATCACGGAAGGATAAAAATAAAAAGGCGCAGCAGTATTCTGGGACGAGGAGCACCGTGGAGGTTTAATCTGGAGGCAAATATTTAAGCTTGTCGGTGAAAAAATTTGGTGTTGACGTTGCTTGAGGATGAACGATGGAGTAACGTGAAGTGACTGACTGACGCCTGGCTGTGTGGCGTCGGAGGGAGGCATCGTGCACGCTTGCCTTTGATGGAGTGCTGACTGACGCCTCACGTGTCACGCTTCACTGCCATGCGTTCACTGTGCTGCCCTCCGTTACTGAGGACACGGTGACCTTCAAACTCCAACACAAAACTTTCATTTCCAGCAAATCTTTGTAGCTGCAGCGATGGATGGCGGTGATGAGAAAGCGGCGATGCATGGCAGCGATGCTGCTGCTGCTGCTGCTGCTCCACCGTTTACCACTCAGAGGTAGTAGTAAACAAATCTGGTTGTACCTTTCGCCCTAGCTTTGCTTTTACCTGCTTCTAAAATTATGGTGTGGAATGCCAGACTTGCTTTTCCCGTTCCCGCCGGCGAGGAGCGCAGCCATAATTAGTAAGTTCTTGTTTGCAGTAGTAGCTTTACAAACTTAGCAATGACAGCTTAGTATGGTGAGGAGAGAATGACGGAATTCTAACAGTTCTGTAGCACCATAGGATGAGACCGGGAAAAGAAATTCAATGTCTGTGAGAAACCTATGTTAGATGAAGCTTCGTCACACTCATGGACTCTCAACATCAATGCAAAGAAAAACAGACTGCATGTGTTGTGTGTTCCTTTACGTGTGTAGCACAGCTGACACTTGAAAGGTCTCGAGTGTCGCAGCACACTGACACTGACATCCAGATGGTGACACACACACACACACACACACACACACACACACACACACACACACATTTCATAGCTGGATCATGAGTGTGTTTCATGAGTGTGTGTGGTTGCAGGTGGCTCGCGGTGGACAGCAAGGTGGGTGGATGGCCAGTGACGCCAGCAGGTCCATGTCAGCAGGAAGAGGAAGGCTTAGGGGTACTGCAGCATTTAGGCCTGGCCGGAGTGAACAGGGTGGCCAGCCCGCAGGAGCCTTGGTCAAGGTGTGTGTGTGTGTGTGTGTGTGTGTGTGTGTGAGCGCACTTGTCTACTTATCTTTTCTATTTCCATGTTGCACAAACAATATGAAAATGCGTGAGAGAAAATTCTATATAATCATGGGTGAGAATAAGGCGCGGGAATGGATAAAGCTGAACCGTCTGTGAGTGTGTAGATACAGAAATGATAAACCAAGTTCACAAGAGAGAGCGAGAGAGAGAGCGAGAGAGAGAGAGAGAGAGAGAGAGAGAGAGAGAGAGAGAGAGAGAGAGAGAGAGAGAGAGAGAGAGAGAGAGAGCGTCGGAAAAAAACGGAATTTCTTCGGAATAAAAAGAAAAAAATAGATAACTGTGATCCTTTTCCAAAGAGAGAGGGAGGGAAAACTTCCAGCACTATTTATTTACTCTGTTTATTGTCTTCCTTTTTTTCTCTCTCTTTTTTGTTTTCGTTTCAAGTCAAACATGATCTCGGCCGTGTTGTCTTCTGCAGGTAAAGAACATAAGGAAGAAAAAAAAGGAAGGAGGGAAAAAAAGAGCTAACCCTAAAAACGTTGTATCCCCATCACTCTTACTTTAACTGGAAGAAAAAAATATATACTTCTGTAATGGTTTTCCTCTCGTTCCATTTTCTTTTTCTTTTTTTTTACTGAAAACATCTCCCACGGTTATTTCCCCTCAAGTCACACACATCTCTCTCTCTCTCTCTCTCTCTCTCTCTCTCTCTCTCTCTCTCTCTCTCTCTCTCTCTCTCTCTCTCTCTCTCTCTCTCTCTCTCTCTCTCTCTCCATCCCTTGACCTAATACGTAAAGTCCAGGGCAGCACGGTGGCTATGGGAGAATAAAAGACTTCTGGTGATAGAGTGCTGGATATAAGAACCAGGACATTTTTTTGAGCCCTTTAGAGTACCTTGGCTTGTCCCAGATGGTCGGCAGTAGGCGGGGTGTTAGGTGGACTTCGGAAACCTAGACAGCTCCACAATTGGTCTCTGCAGTAAGATTGGGTCAGGGTCAGTGGGCTTAGTCTGTTGGGAGGTGGAAGGGCAGGCTATGAGAAGGGATTATAGGGAGGGTAGCGCCTCATGCAAGGATTAAGGAGGGAGTCTCACGGAGGGATTCTTGGGAGGAGGGATATTGGACGACGGAGGGAATGACTAGCAGGAGGGAAGCGCCGTGAAAGGATTTGCCTAGATTGAGGATCACGGAGATAAATCGATGGGAAACCTTAGGAGCGTAAAATTTTGGGATGAAATATTCGAAATGTGCCACACGAACACAAGATGATGGAGATGGAATTCAATTGTTTGAGAGTTTCCACATAAAACACAACGATTTATTGGAAACTTCTATCTGCAGTCGCTAAAGGAATAACTGCAGGAAGATGTTCACGTGGCAGGGAAAGAAACAGGAATCAGCGCCACCCCTGAGACCTATTCACGTTAGTACTCCTTGGAGGACCATACGTACATTGAGCTGGTACTTAACGGCTCCAAAAGTGTCTCTAATAGCATAACCTGGTCGTTACCGCTGCCAGACTCCCTCCTGAGCCGCGGTAATGGGGCAGGACCTCAGGTAAATAAAGACAGGTGAGGCAGCATCTTGGTCAGGTACTTACACCGACACGCCGGGGACTGAGGAGTTTTTACGTGTATGATTTTTCCTTCCCTCAGAGAAGGCACTGAGGAAGCTCCCGTGACTTCTCGTTCCTGGCTGCCGCTCCGCTTTTCTGTGCCGATATTTTTCGTAACTCTTTGTGCCTCATAATCTAGGTTTCTTGTCTGAAATTGCTCCTATACATAGTATAAGAATATTTACTGAAGTATAATTTTGACTTATCAGAAATTAGTGCACTTGGGCTATTTTCCTCAAACTTCTTCTGTTTATATCATCAAAGTCAAAATGAAGTTCTTGCACACTCCAACGTATTTTCTTCTTTTTTCTTTGGAATCTTGCATTAAAATACTTTTTTTTTTCTTGGCAAATATCACTTCCAAGACTTTTACGTGCAAAGATCCCAATCTCTACCAGTGAAGCTCACCGGCTCCATGCCAGGGAACACTCTCTCCGAGGAGGAGCACTGCATATCTACATTACGTTGATTGGTGGGCACCACGGACCGACCAGATCTTCTTTTCCACGATTCTAGTTGACGCTAGGTATTTGGGTCAGGAAGTTCCAGAAAAAACAGTGGTAATGGGACGATTTCTCGAAAAAATCTATGAGAAATGCGAGAGCGTCTCAACAGAAATGTGCGTAATGGGTGGAGTCATTTCTGATAGGAGAGGTTTTGCATATAGTAATAGATGCCAGCTTTTTTATCACCTTTTCTTTGCCATGGTTAATGTTGTCGAGGCTGAGGCTATGGATACATGGAAATTTGGTTTAAAAGTTATCTTGCTATTGCTGTTGTTCACATCACGAGGCTGGGTCTTGTATACACAGTATGGGCGATCACTGACCCATATAGACGTGCGTAAAATTTTTTGCCTCCTATCGGCAACTTTCAACAGCGTCATCAGGCTGGAATGTGGGATATAAACCTGCAATATATTTTCGTAATGCCCTCCCTCCATCTGCTCCTCGGGGACTGATTTTTGCAGATCCGTGGCAGGAGTGGAGGAGTGGAGGCTTCGTGGCACTCTCAGCAGGCGTGAGACCCAAATTTTCTGGGCTGTTTGCAGAGGTGACATTTCCATCTATAAAGACACATATATCTTACTTCCAGACGTATGGATGTGCCACATGTACGAGAAAATGCACGCTCTCACAAGAGGATTGACACAGAAATGAAGAAAAGAAATAGAAAAAAATCATAGGGCGAAAACTAAACAAGAAAAGGAGAATGGATGATACATACACACGTACATACATATAAGCAATCCGTCCATTATATAAATTCACGGGTAACTTGCTAGCAATTAAACTCACCCCCTTCCATCACTGCGTAGTAAATCGCGTGTTTTTAACTTCTCCCTGGCGCAAGTATAGAACACTGCTCTCGTCTCATCTCCAGCCGACGAATGAACGACAAGGAAAGGTAATTCAGCTCCCTTTCCATGCTATCCTTATTTTACCTTCCACGGGGGACCTTTGCTTGGCCAGTGGCACATCGTTCATTACTTCAAAATCCGAGGGCGTTCACTTGCTACCCAGACCTCCTATATTTATGTCCCTTTAGTGACGAGCTTACACGAAAGGAGCATATAAAGAGGAGCAGGGGTGGATAGGAAAAAGGATGTGCAAATGGTAATAAGAGAACGGAAGGGGATGTATATTCGTAGGGCAAAGAAAAAGACTTGAGGAGAGAAATGTGTAATAGCAGAGAAGTAAGAGAGAGAGAGAGAGAGAG
>CM035203.1:4280047-4292445 GCA_020233015.1 Callinectes sapidus | reverse complement strand
CTCTCTCTCTCTCTCTCTCTCTCTCTCTCTCTCTCTCTCTCTCTCTCTCTCTCTCTCATGATTGATAGAAATGGAAGACGTGTGTTTTTTTATTTACTCATCTATTATTTTTTTTTATTCATTTATTTTCTTTGTAGGTGGAATGGGTTTAAGCTTCATTTTGTTATTATATATTTATCCGTTTCATTTTCTAAACGTTATGTTTCCTTCAGTTTCATATTTTCAATTAGGAAATGTGGGGATTTTCATGTTTGTTTTCTTTTTTGACGTTTGATTTTAAAGTATGGTTTTTCCAAGATTCATCTATTTATTGTATTTTGCTTATTGCATTTCCTTCAGTTCTAGATTTCCGTAATAGAAACTGGGGCATAAACATTTTTTTTTCTTGAAAGTGTGTTCGTCACGCTGAATAACTTACTTTCTTGATGAACTACTTGTTCTGTTCCTTGACTTTTTTCATAGTCCTGATTTTGAATGTGAAAGTGTTTTTTTTATTTTTTTTAAGACCTTTATTTTTAAGAAATATCGATTTTCTCTGTTAATTACTTTCTTGTACTGCTCCTCTTCTTTTCTTTATTATTTTAACATGGCCATAACTTTTGGAGAGGGAAAACTATAATATATATATATATATATATATATATATATATAATGTTCCCTTTTTTGCTTTTTCACTGTGGAAGAAGAGGCATTGTTGGTCATGTTTCTTTTTAGTATTGTTTGTGCAGTGATTTTTGAAGAGTAGTGTATCAATGAATACCTTTGCACTCACATGAAGGCAATGTTTGCCTTGGAATTAACTTGCCTTACATGCTATTTTAGGAGAAGGAAGACATCAGTCTGTCTTCTTTGGGCAGACCTTAGTGTTAGGTATGTTTTGTAACAAGAATTTATATTATGTGAGGAGGTGTTCTCTTTTTCTAAACATGAGGCAAAGCATAGTGTGCTGGTGTCTCCTGCCTATTGTATCCTGCACTGCTTTTGATGCCTTCATCCTAAGTATAAAAGAACATTACCTCTTTCTTTTGCAAGTCATTCCAGTGATTGGTTAGAGGTCATGCATTGCCAAAGTTTTCCTAGTCTTTCAGCAGCTGGTTGTGCCATGTACCAGCTTCTGCCTAATTGGAATCATGTTGCCATGAAAGTGTCATTTACAGTCATTGGCTTACAAGTGTCTTACTGCGTAATTGTCAAGCATCTTGTCCTCTTGAGAGGATTGTGGCAATTAGTGTTAAAACACACATAATTCACTTTGTGGCTGCTAATTACATTATGTTAGATACTAGTCTTTATGCTAAAGCATGTTTAAGTCTTAGTGTTATGGAATACAATATACCATTTTGTTTTTCTACATTTGGATGTATATAAATATTTAGTTGCTACACCTTGTTATATTTGAAATTAGAAAATCTGCACATTGATTTTGGCTGCATCTATTTCTATCAGTGTTATATAAAAGTTATTGTATTTTCAGTTACAAAGAGAACTTCCTATAACAGGTCTACTTGAAGTTTGCCCAAAAAATCTTTGTTGAAGTTCAATCTATAATTAGAAGAAGTGAGTGGTGCCAGCCAGCCAGCCATGGATAGGTTGAGTGAGTGGAAACCATCAATTACTTTCAATTGACTCTTTTAATAAATGTTAACTATTAGTTCTACCAGCATGGTAATAACTTTGTATTAATCCTCAGGCAAATGTAGACAACTTTGTAGAATAAAAATGTATGTGAGTGAAATTAAGGATATGTACTAGTAAGAGAGGAAGGCCATCTTGAAAATGGAAGAATTGCCTAGATGAGTACAGGTGTGAAACTGTTGAAAGTAAAAGAAGATTGGGCAAGTAGTACAGTGAAAGTGGTTGGATAAAGAAAGGTGGAGGCTACTCTCCCATGTCGTCATCTTGACAGACAATATTAGCAAGTCTACTTAGATTCATAAGAGGTGGTGAGGCATCAGAGATGGCTAAACACAATACTATTATACTACTATTACTATTTACAGCTCATAATGGGAATTCCTGTTGCTCTACAAAAACATTTTTCCTTGAAGAGTTGCATGTAGGTGTAAAAAATCTTTCCTATCCAGTGTCTAAGACACAATAATTTTCAAGGTGTATTTTTAGAAAATAAAGCATCTATAATGCTTAGAAATGATCACTTATTTATTTATTAATTTATTTGTTATTTTTGATGTGCAGAGGTTGGTATATACATATAGTTCCTTATTTGCATTAGTGTGGGCATATATTTGGACACGAATGTGAACAATGTTATCGTCTCTATCTGGTCATTGGACCTGACCTGGTCGTCTGAGTTGGACTGTGTATAGCATGTGACGGGTGACACTTCCATCATTCCAGCAAGTGAGTGATAAGTTGTACGAATAGAAACATACAATGTAGTGGATATGCAATGTTATATTAAAGTGAAAATGATTGTGATACTGTAATGGTTTGTGCTGGCCTGATCCATTTTGATAAGCCTCTGACTGTGGAGTACATTTGATCATTGTTAGCAGCAAAAATATTTAAAATCACAGTCAGGAGGAGCTTTACTGAAAATCACAAAATGGTAACTCATACTATTCCTTACCATGATGTCTATCATTATTTTTCTTAATTCAGTGTCATGGTAAGAAAAGGAGAATTTTCATATAGAATAGAGGTGCTCAACATTTCTATTGTCAGTTACCTCTTTGATTTGTAAAAAATGAAAATAAATGTAGACAGTGTCTGGCCATTTATTGTGTACCTTTAAAGAAGTCTTGCTTCTGTGTTCCTATAACTGCTGGAGTGCAATGAACAACAAGCAAGTGTAGGAATGGAGATATAAATTTTTCATCTCCTTTATGACAATTTGTGTTATTCTTAGACGTTTGTGATTGTGTAGATAGGTATGTGTATAGGTGTGTCTATACTTTATCTTGACCATATTATTTCAGTGTTAGATATTGGCTTGATGTATATACCTAGTATTGAAAAAAAGATACAGTCAGATATCAATGTACTAGAGTGGGAGACTCTTGCCTTTATTCTACATTCCACTTTTGCTTAAAGGTTTGATATTGTCAACATTAAGTTTGCTACAAATTGTGTTGACTGTTAGATCTCTACAGAGCAGACCAGAATGATGAATCTCTAAAAAGAGCCATTTTTCCTCCTACACCAGGTCCTTTTCCTTTAGTTAAGGTGAAACAGAGAGAACATGTCCCTTACCTTCTGGGGAAGCATAGGGTCCATATCCCATACCTTCAGTCAAAGAGACAGGTATGTACTACAAACCACCACAACACAAGAAGGGATGAGAGCAGCTACAATGGTTTCACTCAGCAGTCAGTAAACTGTAAAACGATAGACAGTGTTAACAAAGACAAATAATCTCCACTCCATCAAACTTCATGTCTATCAGTCTATGAATTAGGAATATAGAAAATATCTGGTAACATTACCTTTCTTTACATTACATTTCTGATTTTTCTTTGTGTTAGAGTTGAAATTAACATCTTTCAGTGCCTTCTGGTTTACATTTGATTTACATTACAGTAGTATATTAAAAGGTAGGTGTCATTTGATGCCTCCAACACACACACACACACACACTGTACCATCTATCATCTTCGTTCACAAATCTATCCAGCACAAAAACTAGTAATCACACTTTCTACCTTGCAACTAGTAGTCAGGCAGGACCCATTCATTCATTCCCTACCTTATCACCAGACACTTTCCTGCCTGTCTCTTCCTAGCAGCTAAAATTCTCTATATAGAGTGTATTCTATGCCACTCACACCACAAAAACTGGTGGAGAGAAGAACAAACAAAAGAAAGAAAGGAAATAAAAGGTTTGTGAGTGTCACATGCCACATTTCACATTTCACATACAAATTTGTGTTTATAAATGCAACGGTTCACCCAGAAATCAGCCAAATAACATGGGTTGTGCATGTGTCACTAGGCATGCTGATGAAAAAAATAATAAATAAAAGAATAAATAAAATAAGATAATAAATGAAAAATTGGTTGATTTTAGAATGAATAGTTTTCATTGAGTTCAATATGTAAGATGAAATATGAATAAAAGTAATAAGAAATAATGTTATAAATCAGAATTAAGTGGTAAGAAGCACAAAATGAAGCAGATATAGTAATTTGTTATTATTATTATTATGATTATTTTCATATTACCATCATTATTTCCATTATTGCTATCATTATCATTGCTATTATTATTATTATTATTATTATTATTATTATTATTATTATTGTTATTGTTATTAGCATCATCATTATTATCGTATCATTATCAACATTATCATCACAATAATTACTCTCTCTCTCTCTCTCTCTCTCTCTCTCTCTCTCTCTCTGGTATGATGATTCGATGTGGCCCGTTTCCGTCATCCAGGTGAGCGAGTCCAGCAGTACAACCACCTGAGGACTCCCACGCCTCCTGCTGAGCAACAACGGTGTGTGGGCCAGGCAGGCCATGACGTGTTAGGCAGGGTTGGCTCTGGTCCACCCCATCTCTAGCAGGAAGGAGAGCGCGGCGGAGAAGAGTCCCGCTAAGGAGAGGATGAAAGCGCCTTGTAGGTGGTCCAGGTTGAGGGGAATGAGACCATCGCCCTTTCCTTTAGCTTGTTTCTCATTTTTCTCTCCCTGATCCTCTTCTCCGTCGCCCTCAGAGCTCCAGTTGATGTATTCCTGTCACGCGATGACAAACCTTTTATCTGCTGTGTGTGTGTGTGTGTGTGTGTGTGTGTGCGCGCGCGCGCGCGTCAATTTCGGTATTTTCACGAAATTGAGTTACATACACACACACATACACGTACGTTGGTGTTATGATGCTATTCATCTATAACCACATGATGTACTTATCATAAAAATCAACAACCACTAGATGTTATGGAATCAGCAGGTCCCCCCGGCTTGACTAACACTGAGCTGCGCTGCTCTGCCTCACCTTACTGGTGGAGGCTTTCCTGAGGGAGGTGCGAAAGGAGTGTGGGATGAAGCCGCCCTCTCGTATCCAGTCGATCACCTGATCCACTTTAGCCTTCAAGGGTGAGCGTCGCTGCACCGCCATCACTATGTTGTTTGGGGCGAAGCATTCCTGAAGCCGATAATCAATCAATCAATCACTGGGGGCACACGCCGGGAGGATCGTCACCTCGCCTACCCCATGACACCACTCCGTGCGGTCATGCTTCACAAGTCCCCATGCAGGCTCCCTTCCCATACTGAGTAACTTCCAGCAGGAGGCATCGACTTGCCACACCCATCAGTTCTGTGGGTGTCCTCTTGGCCTCCACCATGCTGGGTTATCCCTTTCAGAGACAACCCGATATACAGAGTCGGCTTCCGGATAGCGTGCTACATGCCCATACAGCCGCAGTTAGCATTGACAGACTATGCTAATTGGCATCGAATACCAGCAGTATCCCATGATCCTTCGTCCTCGTGCAGTGCCTCTAGAGCCATTACCAGAACCTCCAGTAACTCGGCAAAGATTGCTGTAATCTCAGTATTGCCGACAGATGCGCCACGATGACTATGTTCCACAACTCTGCCTAGTACCCAATCCATGCTTGTATTGAAAAGTGAAGAAGCAAGCACGCATCTCTGCCTCACTCCTGTATTCACAAGGAAGAAGGTGGACACGCTCCCTCCACACTTCACAATACCCACAGTCCCAGAGTACAGTCCAGTCAATAAACTAATAGACCAATAATCCTTGCAGGAATCCCAGAGTGTCACTCGATGCACTGAATCAAACGCCTTCTTGAGATCGACATAGGCTGCAGCAACATTCCCTGTCGAGACTCACGTCGGCGCTCCACCAGTACGCAAAGAGCTGGGATCCGGTCAGTTGCTGACTTATCGGGCGTGAACCCTGACTGTTTAGAGAAAAATTTCACATAGCCGCATCTTTTACCCTTCACCATTAGCCTCTCCCATCCTTCACCATCCTAGGGGCCAAGGGGACGCCCACAGAACTCTTGGCTGCGGCAAGTCGATGCCTCCTGCTGGGAGTTACTCGGTATAGGAAGGTAGCCTGCATGGAGACTCGCGAGGCGTAACTGCCAGGAGTGGCGCCGTAGGGTAGGTGAGGCAACGCGCCCCCTGGCGTATGCCCCCCATGATTGATTGATTGATCCTTCACCATTAGTTTCGCTTGCCGTCATCATTTGCTGGATGCCAACATGATCACAAGGCGACGTCGCCAATGTACCATATCCCTCCCCCAGCGTCATACACACACACACACACACACACACACACACACACACACACACACACACACACACACACACACACACACACACACGTACCTTCATCACCCTCATGCGTGACTCTCCTCCCTTTGAGTATTTGATCTTGGCCACAAACTCCACGTAGCCTCTGTTCTCCACGAACATAGCCTCTCCGGCCAGCACTTTTTGGTACGCCTCCTGCTTCGACGACTGCTCCTCAAATTTCTTCGCCAGGGACTAGAGAACACACCGACAACAGTCTATTACCGACCCGTGGTACAGTATAGTGTACAATGATTTACATTATATATAGGCTCAAGATCGTATCACTAACCAACAATAATCTACGTCGATCGGTAAATTCATAGTTTAATACAATATCCTCTATCTCTACCATCCTCATCACCCCAGCTTGGAGGCCTTTTGGGATTTTTGTTCTTTTTGGGGAACATATATGTTTGATATATGGCCTTTGAAAAACCTGTGGGAGTAGAATAGTAAGAACAACAAACTGAGGGTGGCCAAAACCATCTAAGGTTTATTATACGAAACTATAGTGTAACCCATGCATCATTGTCTAATTTAAAGCGACAAATGAAACTACAACGAATTGTATGTTTAGGGGAAACTTAGAACAAAGTGTGTGTGCATTGCATGTGTAGTAGTGGACTCACCTTGACATTGGGATCACTGGCCTCCTGCAGCTCCGTCATGAACAGCTCCCCGACCCCCGCCACCTTCACGGTGGACTGTGACAGCTGCTCCAGGGTCTCGATGGAGGCAGGCAGCTTCTTTACCAGCAGGAAGGCTGTCAGATTGGTGCTGTAGGCGATGGTGAGGATCATGGTGTACACCCACAGGAACGCCACTAGTACCTGCGTGCCGGGCTGCAGAGGGAGGCGCACCTGTGCCAAGCGCAGGTGCAAACCGAAGGTATACAACCAGCTAGGCGCCAGCCGTGCTGTGTCGCCAGCACTCCGCCATTCGCCCCTGTCCCGGGAAAGGCACCTGTTACTCATTGTCTGACTTGCACTGTTCGCGAATAACTGTCTGGCGTTCATCTTACGTCACTCCTGTCATTGGCGCACTTTACTTTCCATAACTAACCCGAGGAAATTATCCAATACAGATCTTTAAGGTTGAGCAACAACCCGTTCACTGCTGGCAGCCGTGGTACGGCGCACACAGCCCGTGAGCCGTGACGCAGGTTGAGGGAAGGGGAAGGGAGGGGTTGGGCCCGCGGTTCATGAATCTGAAACACTCAGTGATCTTGTTCGTAGTTTCAGATTTGTGAATTTTAAAGTACTGTAAAGCCGAGATGTAAGGCAGAATTTGCAACACAGATGGAAAAACTGAGTTAGGTTACAGCTATATTATACTGATATAGTTGCTGTAATAGAGTGAGGGAGCGTGGTGTGCGATAACGGGGCGGTGTCTAACCACCGTGCAGATTATGCTTTGAAACTCTAATGGTTCATATTTGAATATAAATCTTTGAAGGGAATCTGTTCCCCCAGCTACTGAGGATACAGGGTAATGTATTGCACTGCCAAGCCTAGATCAGAGGAAATGATTAGTACGTCAAGGAGAGCATCTGATGTAAAACCTTTATCAAATCACTAAGCGGATCTTATAAATGGCAATGAAACAGTCATCCCTGATTGAAACGATCCAATAAAATTATCAAACAGTAACGAGTTATTGTAAGAAACTGTACAATGAGACTACCATCCACGATCGCCTGTGCTGTCTCCGGATCGGATTGAAGGTTACGACGGGCTAAGTTGACAGGCGGTGGCGGTGGCGGTGGCGGTGGTGGTGACGGGTGGTTTATGGAATGAGGGGCGGGGTGGTGACGGGGACAACGATGTAACGAGGATGAATTAGATGAAAGTAGTATTGGTATTTGCATTGTTACGCCAGGTGACATGATAAGTAGTAGGTCTGCCTATAGCGTAGCATTCTTGCTTGCTGTGGGGCATCACGTAACTTCCTGAGACAGTCTTAACGAAGATCAGACAGGCTTGGTTAGAATTTCTCTCTCTCTCTCTCTCTCTCTCTCTCTCTCTCTCTCTCTCTCTCTCTCTCTCTCTCTCTCTCTCTCTCTCTCTCTCTCTCTCTCTCTCCATCAACCCAGCTATCTGTCTATCTTTTACTATCTATCTATCCATCTATCTATCTGTCAAACAACTCATCTATTTACCTGCAGATAACTATATGTAAAGTTAGCAGTAGTTCGAGTAAGGATCTCATGTGTGATGGATTAACCTCACCACCACCACCACCACCACCACCATCACGTGTTACCATGAGCTTCCCAGAGCGGCGAGGAGGTGAAGCAGAGGGCCGGACACCACCAGGCCCAGGAGTATGGCGACCCACGTGTCCCACTGGAAGGGGAAAGCCAGGGCCTGCCAGCGCGGGAGGGGCGGCTCTGCTCGGGCCAGGAAGCATGACGCCTGCACACATCACCTTACCATCACTCTCTATACTTCAGTGTTTTCCATCATCATTACAATAAATCAATGGAAACAATGACGCTATAAAAATAAAAGCATTATAATATAGTGAAAACATCAATTTTCTCCATAAAAAAAAAAGAAGAGGAGAAAGAGGAGGGAAAGATATGATATTAATGGTACTACTACTACTACTACTACTACTACTACTACTACTACTACTACTACCAAGTGATAATGAGCACAAGAATAGCGATGATCACCTCCAGGTCATAAGGTGCTGTGAATTCCACCACCTGTATGCGCCAGTAGGACAGGAACATGTTGGCCACGCCGATGTCCGCCTCGTCTCGGTCCAGGAAACCCATGATGCCGTCCCAGGAACCGTCCTCCAGCTGCCGCCCCCACAGCTCCCCTGGCCCGCCACACTCTCCCGTCACTCACTCACTCACTTAATCACCCACTCACTATGTCAACTCCTAACAGCACATTTGCCCCACCAAATACTCACTCACTCACTCACTCATTTGCGTCATTCATTTTCTCTACACACACCTAAGTGATCTAACAGCACATCTGCCTCTCCAAATACTCACGTCACTCTCTCACTCACTCACTCACTCACTCACTCCTCACTCACTCATTCACTGGCGTCAGTCTCCTTTACTCACTCTCTCACTCAGTCACTCCCTCACTCTACCCACACCTAACAGCACATGTACCCCACCACACACCAATGTCACTCTCTCACCTACTCATTCATTCACTCACTCACTCACTCACCGTGTCCACACCTAACATCACATCTACCACGCCAAATACTCACGTCACTCTCTCACCCACTCATCCACTCACTCTATCCACACTCTAACATCACTTCTGTCCCTCGCCACCCTCCCTCATGCACTCACTACCCACGCTCAACAAACCAGTCCTATTTCCTCTTCAGCGCTCCGCATGCCACACGTACTCTTACCTGGCGCCGGCTCCTCGAACCGCACCGAGAAATTCATGGCGTGACCAAGCAGAGCAATAGCGTCAATGTCCACGCCGTACCGCTCCAGGAGGGACCCGTCAGCCGCGTGCCGGTACATGATGCTCGGCTCCCACACGAACGTCACCACCTGGGACAGCGGGCCGGGGGGTCCAGACGGAAGGGGAGGGAGTCAGGCAGCGGTCCAGAGGGAGGGTGTGAGACAGCGGTGGTCCAGAGGGGAAGGGGAGGGAGTCAGGCAGCGGTCCAGAGGGAGAAGATGAATAATGTTGAGAATGTTGAATAGAGTCAAGTGTCTTAATTCCATTACACCTCGTTCAATTTTATTTCATTTGATTGATATTCTCTTCAGTATCAAAGCTCATTATCCAGACAGCGAGCCGCGGGTGCTGCGATAAGCACACAGCCACCAGCACGCTGCTGTACACTGTCTCTCCTATTAGTGCTTTGCGTATATGCTGTAATGTGAAAAAGCACAGCCATGACTCACCCTGAGCACGGCACCGCGCAGATCAGACAGCTTGTCAGGGAACAGGGCAACGGCAGAGGTGAAATAGTGTTGGCGCCAGGTGGTGACGGGCACCACTCCCTTGGCCCAGTACAGCTGGTTCACGTACAGCCGCCACTCACCCGCACCATCATCACTCTGCTCCACCAACACTTACTATAACTCTAAACTAAAATACACCCTCAACGAATTGCCTCAAGCAATTATAAATTATTGAAATGTCGTGTTCTTTTCATTATATATATATATATATATATATATATATATATATATATATATATATATATATATATATATATATATATATATATATATATACGTATGTAATAAGTATATTTCACAATGAATGACGCAGAATGGAAACTTTACAACTTTGTCTATTGTTCAGTGTAATTCTTGAAGAGAAATGTTAATTATGCAATAGAAACCAGAATGTCAGTGAGTAAGTAAAGGCAACTTAAAGTTTGCCTTAGTGCTGTGTGGCTGCGAGGGTCGTGAGGCGCCCACCTGCACGGCGCCCACCAAGTGCTGCGTCTTCCTTCCTTTGTCCGTCTGGGTGAGTTGCAGCAGGTGAAGTAGTGATCCTCCTACCACCGCGTACCTGTGCACACCACACTCATCACTCACCGCCGCTCGCCACACTCACCACCACAGGTCTCACTGTTTACACGCAGCCCACCATGCACGCCTTACACACTCAGCAAACTTTTAGCGTGCACTCACACTCACACTGACACTCACACTGACAATGACACTGATAACCATCCCGTGACTTACTTGTACTCGTTTCACCACAGCAGGAAGCACTGGCGTGTGTCTATGAACACAGCTAGTCAGCTCTCAACACTCACCATTCCGCTCACAACACAAGCAACAAGAACTTATGTCCACTGTTAGCAAAGTACCAGTAAATAGCTGAACAGGAATAATGATTTCAATCACAGAAATAAAAGGTGACAGAATATTCGCCTCCGGTAAAAGCACAAACATGCGTGATGTTGAAGTATAGTGCATACGTACATAATATACGTACATTACTTACTTGCCATCGTAGTCCCAGGCGTCGCGGTGCATGTCGGCGAAGGCAACCAGCGGCAGGGGGTCGTGGAACAGCAGTAAGTACCCTCGGCAGCCAGGCGACGCCCATACCGCCCTCAGCAGGTCCTCCGCCTCCCTTACCTCCAGGACCTGACGCCGCGGAGACTCAAGGTCACCATGGCATTGAACGAATAGGAGGAGGAGGAGGAGGAGGAGGAGGAGGAGGAATATTGAATGGTGTTGGGACTGTAACGGCAGCACAACAATACAGTTATTTCTACCAGAGAAGAATGATGATATGGCCATGATGAATATAGCACGGGTTGCTGCTGACAATGATAAAGATTATGTAGGTAATGTTGTTGTTGTTGTTGTTGTTGTTGTTGGTGGTGGTGGTGGTGGTAGTGATAATTAATGGCTGTAGTAAGGGAATACCGTCGCCATTGTTGATCACCTGTGACCAAACTCTAGACCTGGGAGAAGTGGCTGAGGCCTCACCTGACGCACGGTGTCCAGCAGCAGCAGGTGACGCAGAATGGCAGGATCGCTGTAGCCTTCGTCGTAAGCTATCACCAGCTCACACTCCCGCAGCTCCTGCTTCACTAACGCCATCAGCATCTCGCTCAGGGACTGTGTGGCATCGCTGTGTCCGTCCGCTTCATTCACTGCCTTCATGAACACCATCCTCTCTCCTGCCTTTTGTTGCTGCTGCTGCTGCTGCTGCTGCTGCTGCTGTACAGGCTGCATGTGTTGGTCTCCACTCCCAACCACTCGCTGTGTTGATGCAAACACAGACAAATCTTGCACTGGCATCGATGGAAGTGTTCCGTGGCGCAGTCTTGCATGAGGGGCAGCAGCCAATCCCACGCCCACCCAGCCAATCCCACCCAGCGCCATCCACGCCGCCCATGCCGCCCAACTCACGCCCATCACTCGCCTCAATCGGGAAATAAAATACACATCGTTAGAGGCGGAAGCTTAATGAACCAACAAAGGAAGAAATGAAGACAAAACAGCCAAACAAGGACAAAATCATCTGTGACATTCATATGCTTCTTGAACATTATCAGTTTGTGCAACGAGTCTGTCACACACACACACACACACACACGCACACACACACACACACACACACACACACACACACACAT
>CM035203.1:4199871-4213346 GCA_020233015.1 Callinectes sapidus | reverse complement strand
GATGACGAACACACACACACACACACACACACACACACACACACACACACACAACACACACACACAGTTTCAAGGCGTATAATACCTACAAGATAACAGGAAGATAACGCACTCTCACCTCCAGGCCTAGTGGCGTGGCAGCGTACACAGGTGTGTGATGGTGAGGCACAGGGCGTGATGAAGGGATAGAGTAATGGAGGAAGGCAACGAGGCGAGGGGAGGCAGGTGGCGGTGTCGGCCATTCATTAAGGGTACCACCAGTCTAGACCCGCAAGGAGCCGCGTCACTGCCCCGCCGGGAGACCTCACTCGTCTTCCCCTACTGCCTCCTCGCCCGTCGGGACCACCTTGATGTTGTAGGCTGTTTTATTCCAGTGCTTAGGAGATACCGAGGTGATGAGGCGTGGAGGGTAAGGATCATGAGGGAATGGCTAGGCGAAAGAACGGTGAAGTATAAGGAAAGATTCGGTAAAAGCATGTGGTTTGTAGTAGATTGAAGCGTAACTATGTGAGATGTGTCTGATTGGGAATTACATATTTCTTGTCTTATTATCAAAAATTGGTTATGCAAAAATGATTGTGAAATGTAGAATGGAAAATAAACTCTGGAATTGCAACATGCGGGTAATGAAAATCCTAAACGCTGAGAGGAAGGTAATGAATATTTAAACTTAATCCTACAGTATAATGGGCCAAATGCTCGAGGACGGAAATGCACCGATAAAATAAACAAATAGGTTGATAATCAGGTCACATAAAACTAAATGAATTGATACAAATAACTCTGATATACGTCTATTCCGAAGGCAGCCGCGACCACACTGCAACGCCACTTGTCATCCCTCCTTCTTCCCGTCGCGCCCCACCGTTGCTATTGACAGGATGGAGGCCGCCAGGGTTTCCATCATCGTATAAGTAGGAGGAGGAACCTCGTATGATACACTCAGTTCCAAAATATTGAGAAAGGAGAGGATGGGGGGGAGGGAATCGTGCTCGGCGTCTTTGCCACGAGCGAGGAGCGAACCAATCATGAGGCGGATATTGAAGACCTCCAGAACGGACAGATTCACCTGCAAAAATTACCTCCGTGAATGTCGCTCCGCTGTATCCGAGAATGTGTAGCGCCTCGATGAATGGGACACGGAGCGGGAACAGGAGTTACACCGGGGTGATGCGGCCACTGAAGGAGGTACTTCATTTAGAATCGTTCTCGCTTAAAGGTATACGGAATAATAGGTGTTTCTTTTTACAATTTCTCAACAAAATGTATTCATATCTTTCCTTGTACTACCAGCGTCACTCACGTACTGCACTCATGAGTCAACTGTGTCCTCTCGTTACATTACACTGTCCCGCCGCATCCCATAAATTGAATAACCGCGTGACTCGTGTGGGGGTTACAAGGGGAAAGCGTTTCTTTTCTCTTGTAATCGTGTTGTTAGCGTTGCGTGTCTCATGTGGCTTGACCTTTTTTTCCTTTTTTCTTTTTTCTTTTTTTTTTTTTACGCTCACCTGACATCAAATGTTGGCTTTTGCTTTATTGCCCTTTTTTCTGACTAAGTAATGGAAGCAACACAGGAATTGTGGAGCACGAGAGGGAAGAAAAAGATTGTCAAGTGTCACTTGAAATGGAGGTCGAGGGAAAGTTTAATAGCAAAGACCAAGTTACGAGTAATTCTTATTATTAAAAAAAAATGATGCTGGAAAAGACTACTGTAACGTGCACTTTTATACAGGAGGAGGAAGAAGTACATTTCCAATAAAAAAAATCAGGTCATGCCGGTAAGTGGAGTCAGAACCAAAGTGCAACATTGGCACGTGAGGCAACGGTTCCAGTATCACAGAAACAAAATTTTCAAAAATAACCACCTCACGCCCAAGACTGATTCCCATTCTCCTCGCCGCGCCGCCACCCGCCCTCACCACTTGCACTGCCCAACATTTTCCGGCCCATGAGGCGAGAGGGTGGACGGGTGTTAAGGGAAGTAGGGCAAGAAGGTCGCTCACTGGAAAATGGCCTTATATGACCCTCAGCCTCGGCACGGAGAGTGGAGGGTAGGCCGAGAGATGATCAGTGAAAGAAGTCACCAGAAAATTACAACTAGTGACGTGGCATCGATGTCGCTCCCCTGCCGCCCTACGTCGCCTCACCCTCACCCTCGTATTATAAAGTAAAGCACGAGTATGTTGGTCGATGTTATTTACCGTGACAGCCACAACTGAGAAGCCAGCGTGCATTTCGTGACAGCGCCTAGTGGAGCAGTGCGAGGCGATGCCCTGTGCACCACCACCATCAAAATTTATGTTTATTACATTTTTGGATTATATGGAAGGTAACTACTTTTCTATTTATTACGATTACTAGATATATATTTATTCATTTGTTTATTTGCCTTGGTAGCTGCTAATTTGTGAGAAAAGATATGTATAAGCGAGCATTACACGCGCATACACGCATCCGGCCCACACACCCTGCCTCATGCTCAGTCAGGAAGCATTCACTACCTTGTATTCGTGAGTATGACCCATTCAGGTATATTTATATATTTTACGTTTGCTTTCCAAAATTCTGAGGTTTACATGCCACTTATCATTGAATGTAATTCACCTTTGCTCAACAAGCACTAAATAAGCTACAAGAAGCTGGACGGCGAGGAAACAGGCACACAGGATGGCGTGCTACCCCTTTGCTGGCATGCACCTGCAACCCGTCAGGAGAAAACCCGATTATCACGTTAAGCGAAGCAGAACCAACAATAATAACAATAGGAGCGGGAGCCTGCGTCCATCGCCCAGGTGCTCATCGTCTCGGTAAATGAACTTGGCGGCTCAGCACACATTCAGGAGTGAAGGGAGAGGAAGGAAACCGACGAACAACACGCCCACGACAAGTAATCCCCAGGTCTAGCCAGTCAGAACCCTGTGGCCCGCATGCGTGCTACCCTGGTACCTCCACCTCCACCACACCCATTCCCATTCCCATTCGCCGTCAAGTTGTGGCTCTCCTGCCCACCACTTCCACTACTCTCTCATCCTCGGCGTCTTACGCCCTCACGTTATCTTTCATTCGAGCCTCCTGTGTCCACCAATTCTTTCACACAAAGTTTCCCTGCACACTACAGCTTTTTCTTCTTCAGTACACCTCTTGCTTTCATCGCAGTCTTCTTTCACCATTGCCTTTTTTTCTATCTTTATCTCTATTTCTATTTTTATCTCTACCTCATAGAGCTATAGCTTCATGAGTATAATACACCACTTCTGCCCTTATATAAAATTAGCATATTTTTCCCTCTATCCTTTTTTTTGCGCAATTTCTTCTTGCTCTCCTTATGCATGTATCCATCTTCCATACCTTTCTAAACCTCCATCGCTCTCGCTAATTCATTGAGTATCGATAGTGACAGACTAAGAGAGAGAGAGAGAGAGAGAGAGAGAGAGAGAGAGAGAGAGAGAGAGAGAGAGAGAGAGAGAGAGAGAGAGAGAGAGAGAGAGAGAGGGAGATGAGAGAGAGAGAGAGAGAGAGAGAGAGAGAGAGAGAGAGAGAGAGAGAGAGAGAGAGAGAGAGAGTTCACTTTTCTTTTTTTCTCTTAAAAGCACATCCCCATCTTTCTATTAAGGTGGTGAGAGAGCAGGCATATTTCGTCTGGCAGCAGAAATGTACGAGTGATGTAGAAAATATGACTTGATTCAAGCATTTTTTTTCTGATTTCTTCGTCCCCATCCCGCAAAACACATACAGAAACACACCTCATGCCATAAAACATACGACTGTCATATTGGTTTAGCATTTGAACATTCAATACATAGGTTGAGAAAGGTAAATGATCCTCGAAATGTACCTTATCATGTTACTTGGACTTAAATTCATCACTGGTGGATTGTTAGGCGAATGTTAACCATTGCATTACGAAATTGATAATGCGAAAAAAGGAGTCTTCACTCATGCGCAAAGATGTGGGTGGGTGTGATGTACCGCCGTGAAATGGGGGAGGTGAGGGGTAAAGGAAGGCGTGAGATTGAAGAGTGGAGGGTAGATGGGTGGACGGGGGTGGGCCAGAATTGTGTTATCGAAGTGTCACGCTCCACAGACACCCTTACCCAGACCGCCATGGAAGGAACACCAACAGATCACATCTTTTGTATTTGTGGCGACAGTCAATAACCGTAAATTTCTGGCGAGATGTGCGTATTGAGGAGGAAAGATAAGCTTGGGCAAGATGTGGAGAGGAAGAGGAAGAAGAGGAGAAAGATGAAGGAGGTCTAAAAGGAGCGGTTGCAATGATATGGAAATCAGTAGATGGAAACATATGTGGTGCTGTTGTGAAGTAAAGGAACACCAGCTTCAGTGTGAAAGCTGCTGTCTTTGTCGTCGTCGTCTGTGTGTGTGTGTGTGTGTGTGTGTGTGTGTGTGTGTGTGTGTGTGTGTGTGTGTGTGTGTGTGTGTGTGTGTGTAAATTTTCTCTTATCATGAAGTGTCACTTTTTTAATATGGCTGTAAAAAATGTAGAAACTTCTCTCAAACATATGCAACATTTCTTGGCCTCCCCTCACGGTGCCCTTAGAAGTGGTCGCCTGACACGCCACCCACTAGCAGCACCCGAGACACTTTATTGAGTGTAGGTGCACATGTGTATCGAGGAACCCATTATTGGTTCCTTTCGTGGTGTAAGAAGGGCAGGTGACGAGCTGTGAGCACCTGGCCAGGTAAATAATGCATAACTGAGCGCCTTCTTCGACCTGTCGCCTTTGTTGAAAGCGAGGCTAAAGGGGAAAAAATTGCTGATGTGATGATTAACTCCTACTTATTTACATTGATGTTTCTTACTGTTGTCGTTTGTTTCTTTTGAAACTTTGTCACAGTTTTCAAATGTTGACACACGTGTTGTGTTCACTCACCAGCAGACCTGTAGACGAGAAATTGTGTGCATTCCTCATTGTTTACGGATCTGAGAGAGAGAGAGAGAGAGAGAGAGAGAGAGAGAGAGAGAGAGAGAGAGAGAGAGAGAGAGAGAGAGAGAGAGAGAGAGAGAGAGAGAGAAAACGGTATCAGTCAGTTTTTGCATGAGTGTGGGTTGATATGAATGGTACTAATTAATTTCACCTGGATTGTATTTTGCACGAGTTGATGACTGTTTATGGTGCTGCACAACGTCAATAATTCAGGTATGCAGGTGCTACATAGAATGACTCCTTCAACGCATAATACGTGAAGTGGCTGCATGAAGTGAAGCTTTTGACATGGTGAAGTGATGCTTGATCATATTCTCTTCCCATTTATCAGAATGGTATTGATGCTCTTGTGCCTCATCTCTTTATAAACTGAATAATGAAGTGTGAAAGGTTTCGTGCTGCTTTACATTTTCTGCAGTCTTTCAAAGTTTATCTTTATTTCGATGGCTTCGATGCTCACTATTGTTTTTTTGCTTATGCCTTGAACTGATTTTTTACTAGTTCATGTGCCTTTTGTTATTTCAGTCCTGAGAGAGAGAGAGAGAGAGAGAGAGAGAGAGAGAGAGAGAGAGAGAGAGAGAGAGAGAGAGAGAGAGAGAGAGAGAGAGAGAGAGAGTGAGTGAGTGAGCGAGCGAGCGAGCGAGCGAGTGAGTGAGTGAGTGAGTGAGTGAGTGAGTGAGTGAGTGAGTGTGTGTGTGTGTGTGTGTGTGTGTGTGTGTGTGTGTGTGTGTGTGTGTGTTTCATGATTATGTTAGTTCGAGATCAGTCTCTAAACTTTTTACCTAGTTATTGTGATTACATCTACGTCAATATACTACCTACCTCATCCTTTCTTCCCTGTCTCTTTTCTAAATCTTTCATAATATCGATCTATCTAAGAAGTGAACGTCCACTTGACTGTCATATCTTCCCTTCCTCCTTGTTCTCTCGTCTCTCTTGTCCCGGTATCCCTCTACTCAGCTCCCACCATCTTATGACTCATCACGAAGGATTATGGAGTGGTATTACCCTACGCCACTTATCCTGCCCCATTACTCCTGCCTCGGGGGTGCATACATACACTTGTCCGCCCCACATCCGAGGCACGAGGCGGAACCCATAGTGTAATAGCAGCAATAATCACGGTCAAGTGGTTGGGGTGCGCTGAAAGAGAGAAGAGGCAGCAGCCCTTACCCTCGGACTAACGGTCTGTCACTGTGATATGGAGAATGTTATCACCAGGAATAGAATAAGAATTTGGAAGAAATTTTCTGAACCCCTTTTATGATCGTGTGAGGACGTTAACTGTCTTTATTACAGCTTGCTTCCACCCCTGCCTTCTCCTGATGGTGCTGTAGTAGTGTGCACGCATGTGCCTCGATTAAATGTGTTTTTCCAGGGTATGTAATATGTTGGTGTACCCTGAGCTCTTTTGTTTTTTGTCCCGTTTCGACGTATGGGTAGTGAACGAGTAGCTAACTGAACCTGTCCATAAGGTATTGCAAACTGATATGAAACGATTGTATGAGACCAGAAATAGTTTGAGAGAGAAAAAACAATTTACTACTACTACTACTACTACTACTACTACTACTACTACTACTACTACTATCATCATCATCATCATTATCATCATCATCATTAATATTATTATTTTTTTAGTATAATTATCATTTTCTTTATTTATTTATCTTTTTATTTACTTTTGTAATGTTACAATCACAAGGTAGGAAGAGAAAAACTTCTACCGCAGTGTGTCATCGAAGCAGTTGCAAGTGCTTGACGAGCTTCAAAGAAAACTTTAATCAAACATAGGAGACTAGTATATTTTTTTTCTTATTTAAAATTCATGCATGTATGAGTTACTCACCACAGTCGCCTGCTGGTCACCCAGCCAGCCTTTTCCTACGGAGCGAGCTCAGAGCTCATAGACCGATCTTCGGGAAGAGCTGAGAACACATCATATACTACACACCGGGACAGCAAGGACACAACCCCTCGAGTTACATCCCGTACCAGGCGTACCTACTTGCTGTTAGATGAACAGGGGCTAGATTCACATTAAGAGACTTGCCCATTTGCCTCGCCGCACCCGGGATTCGAACCTGGGCCCTCTCGGTTGTCAGCCGAGCGTTCTAACCACTACACTACGCAGTGTGTGTGTGTGTGTGTGTGTGTGTGTGTGTGTGTGTGTGTTTAAGTTCTTATTAGTTTGAAAGTAGTGATGGGCCTGGAGGAACATCACTTTTGAGGAAGGATTACAATATCAGTGCAAGAATGAGCGGAAATATAATTTGAAACTCATGCCTTTATTGCAAGATTTTTTTTTTACCACCAACAACCTTGAGGAAACACGGCAGTAGTTTCTTATATGGATTTTTTTGGAGCTTGGGGAAAAAAAAAAACTATTCTCTCTCTCTCTCTCTCTCTCTCTCTCTCTCTCTCTCTCTCTCTCTCTCTCTCTCTCTCTCTCTCTCTCTCTCTCTCTCTCTCTCCAAGCAAATATACTTCACACGATGGCTTGAATGTTAACAAGACACGAGTGTAGCTCGTGTACTTAATAGCATATAACAAGATATGCTTATGGATATTTCAATCATGAAACACCGAGAGTGAAGGCAAGCTTTAAACAATGTCTATATACCCTGAGCCAGGGTGAGATGCAGGTCCTTGACGAAAATTGCTAATTGCAGATTGGAGTACGTGTCACCCGTGTTATTATCAATGTGTAGTGGCTCTGAGTAGGCCATACGTCAGGCAGCGCGGCACTTTCCAGCCCCTGCAGTGTGGGTACGGTACCTGCGGGCAAGGCAGAAGGCACTTCGGAGTCACCACACAATGAGGTAAGTCCTGGCTCTGACCGGCTGCTGTTGCCCCCTTTCATTGCTTTCCCTCTGTGTCACTTGTAATGTTTTGTTTGCCGTGTGTCTTGTCATCCTGTCTGTGTGGTTGTAAGATGCATATACCGTGTGTTTCATGATTGGCATATACCGTGTGTTTCATGATTGATATGTTTAATGTAAAGGAAAAGATGTTAATCATTGGCACATTTGTCCTGTACATTAATAATGCCACCAAATACGACTGTTAAGGACTTCACGGTTACACTTTATTAACCGTTTGATTACCTTGGTGAAACTTATTAAAGGCTTAAATATCGATTTATTATTATTATTATCATTATTATTATTATTATTATTATTATTATTATTATTATTATTATTATTATTATTATTATTATTATTAACAAAGAACAAGAAAAAAAACGAGATTGAATTACCAGTGGAAATTATTAGCAGTACATATGGTAATGGTAATAGTACGAGTAAATGTGATACTAATTATATGAAATTGTTTTCCTTTAACAAACAAGTTCACATGTAATAAATGTTAAGAGTATTTTTTTGTAAAAAAAATTAATAAAATATAATGTACTTCCTGCCGGTGAAGTTATGATAAATTTATTTGATCATTTACTCGGTGAGTCCGCCAGTAAAGGACAAGATAACTACAACAGATAAGACTTGTTGAGTGGTCATTTGAGACTATTTGATTGTGTAAGAGTTTCGTGAGAGATCAAGGCAAGAGTCGGTATTCTTATCAGTTATTTTTAGTACTCTGGGATTCTTGAATGTTTTAGAGGATAGAACACAAGAAGCAGCCACGCTGTGCTAATGTAATATACTGCCTTCACACTGCCCTGACGCTTTAAACCTAATTATTAAACCGTTCACAAACCAGTGTTTCGCGAGCCACTCACGACAAGAAGCCTTAGCAACCCTAGAAAAATATAACGATGAAAGTAATGCTAAGGTATTGTGTGTGTAACCTATAAATTAATCGTCTAAGGATTATTAAAAGTAAGTAAGTAGCAACTCTTTTACCCCGACTATTTTTAGTTTATCCCCCCCCCCCTCCTCAATATTTATTACTGTGATCCGTTTACGTGCCTTCTTGTTTAGGTTAGTGACAGTGAATTACTCACACCTTTTTACACATGAGAGAAAGCAAATATTTGATTTACTGATCCAGGGTGTTGTGTGTGTGTGTGTGTGTGTGTGTGTGTGTGCACTCGCGTGTGTGCATGTGCGTGCCTGTGCGTGTACTTGAATGCGTGCTTGTGTGCACTTAAGTTGACATTTTTCAATTATTAGATTTATGCAACATTCAATATCTATCAGGAAATTGTTAGTTTTGTATTACGTGTGTCAATGAAGTATAGGTATATTATACGTAGCTTACGCAGCTGAAACACGATAATGTTATCTCATTGCGATTGAAAATGGCATGGCCGGGAATCACCGTGCCACGTATCTCAACAAATGGAATGAAGTGCCAAAATGTTAATTTAGGAATTAACTCTACTGGGCCTCTTCATATTTATACTGTTCATTGTTGTCTATTATTAGTCTTTAGTTTATGTTGGCGTTGAACTCAAACCCCAAGTTCATTGCTTTGACGCAAGCACTCCCAAATTGCTTTGCCAAGTATTCCTTTTCCTTATCACGTGTTGGGGAGCTAGCCACCCTGCGCCAGTCACTGTTCTCACTTCACTATCAACATCTCGCCAGTTTTGCCTCCATTTTTGTTTATTTGTTTATAATGACAGACTAATTAGGTTCTGTATCCATGGATACAATGTAAAATTAATGGTTATAAAAACGAAGTGAAGGGAAGAAGATATAGTTCCTGTAGGAAATATTAATGGAAAAAAATATTTCCGGTGTTGAACTTTTAAATTACTAATGATTTAATTTGTGTGTGTGTGTGTGTGTGTGTGTGTGTGTGTGTGTGTGTGTGTGTGTGTGTGTGTGTGTGTGTGTAAGCGCGCACCCTTGTACATGCTTGTGTGCGTATGCATACATGTATTACATCATTTAGGTATGTAGCAACAAACGCACGTGCACGACTGCTGCGTTTGAGGTTGCCTCGTCGGAAGAAACATGTGCCTGATTGAAGTGAGATTCCGGCTAGATTTTCATCGCTGAAAGACGAACCAGTGCGGCTGTGTAGTATCAGTGTAGGCAAACAGGCGTGAGTAATGCGAGCATAGGATCAGTGGTAATATAGTGTTCTGCATCTACGTGATTTGTATGTTTTCGCAGAAAGTGAAGAGTAAGTACTTACAATATATATAACTAAATATTTTAGTATATTAAGTATTTACAATATATAACTGATTGAGTCATAACATTTTATCTTCCCTTGTCCTTGAGAAGGAAGCAACTTACGAATATCAATAGCTGCAAGGTTGCCGACATATGCTGGTTAGATATAGTTGTGAGGGACAGTGCAAAGGTTCTTATTGCCAACCACACAGGAGAGAAAATAAAGCTACTATTATAAAGTAAAAATAAAAATATTGTTGGAAAATTAGAGAATAAAACAGCAACAACGTCTCATTTTTTTGTGAAATGGTGTCAGTAGCTTAGACTTCGTGCATGTCAACGCTCGGCATGTATGGTTTTGTCATGCAAGGTTGCAGCGGGATGGCAGCACGTGGCAAGGCCAGGCCTACTACTCTTACCAGTGCTGTATCTGATTCATGTTCGTTGTCACTCCTGTTGCTTCTCTCTCACAGCTTTATCAGCTGTAATCTTATATCAGTACAGGATAATGTCGAAACCCTTGACCCCTGCAAATCATGACAGTATTTTATCCTAGACGGAACAAGACGTTACGGAAGAGGTTGAGGATTCTTTGCTGATCATTGTACAATATAGGGAGAATGGAAGGGATTTAGGTTGTAATGAATACTTTATCTTTACTATGATACTTTCATTTCTTACCCTGCAAGCTTGTGGTGGCTCGTGAAGCTACAGTAAAGATTGCATATCACTTTTGTATCAACATTCTGATGACTCTTCCCTTCATTTCTAAGTGAAGCAGTGTGTGGACAGGAATGTAAAAATATTATTTTTTGAGAAATATGCGGACATTATTATTTACTCCTACCGCCTCCCCCGCCCACGGCACTTGTCACTGTTAGTGCTGCTACTGCTTTTCCTGTTGTTTTTGTTGCTGATGTTACTGCTGCTGCTCTTATATACACTATTAACCGAACAACCCTAATACTGTGTGTGTGTGTGTGTGTGTGTCTAAGTAAGTAAGTAAGTAAAGTAAGTAAGTAAGTAAGTAAGACAATAACTGAACAGGTGTTTTACAAGTTAAGTGGCTATACGGGCAGACGGAAATGTTTATTGATCATAATGTTTCCTTGCGTCGAGATTTTGTTTTCTTCTTATGAATACGAGTTATTTAATAATCTCTTTCAAGTGTGCCCCAAGCGCGGCCTCGTGTTGCCTGTTGCCACGTGTCTTGGAGCATCAAGGAATGTTGTGGGCACGTGTGTGACCTTGAGACGGCCCTTTTGGACCACAAGGATGACAGACCATTTGTTACAATACTTCGTGTACTTTGCAATATTACAACTTTTGGCGCAGGATGAAGCTACTGGCCGCTTCAGTGGTGGCAGCGGCGATGGTGGAAATGGTGCTTTGTGGCCTGCAGGTGGTGACGGAAGGAGGCAGAATCCAAGGTATTGGCGATGCGACCATCAACGGCAAAACATTTAACGCCTTCTACAGTATTCCGTACGCCAGGCCTCCCATCGGTAACTACAGGTTCAAGGTAAGAGTATATCATACAGTTTTGAAACCTTTCGAAACCTTTTCAGTTCTAGTTTATTTCGAGGCTCCCCCCTCCCCCACCAAGGTTGCCTCACGGAGGTGTTTTCATCTGCCAGGAAATGCCTATTGTTGTAACGGCAGCCTTGTGTGTGTGTAGAAAGATTTACTGCAGTGAATGACCTTGGCCGGGCTTGTGTTTTCACCTTCATGTTTAGCTTGTATTATTATGTGTTTACATTCTCTTTACTACTATAATCTTAATTGTAGTAATATCGTTCTTCTGAAAATACACAAGAATGTTCATGCATCCCCCCCCCCTCCCCCCACACACACACAAACACACAAGCAAAATACCAACACGCACGCGCGCGCACACACACACACACACACACACACACACACACACACACACACACACTATTATTATTGTTATTATTATTATTATTTTTACTATTATTATTATTTTTTTAATTATTATAATAATAATAATTATTATTATTATTATTATTATCACACACACACACACACACACACACCGCGTAGAGTAGTGGTTAGCACGCTCGGCTCACAAACTGGAGGGCCCGGGTTCGAATCCCGGGCGCGGCGAGGCAAATGGGCAAGCCCCTTAATGTGTATCTAGCCCCTGTTTACCTAGCAGTATGTAGTATGTAGGTACGGGATGTAACTCGAGAGGTTGTGACCTCGGTGTGTAGTGTGTGATGTGGTTTCAGCCCTACCCGAAGATCGGTCTATGAGCTCTGAGCTCGCTCCGTAGGGAAAGGATGGCTGAATGACCAGCAGGCGACCGTAGTGAATAACACGCACACACACACACACACACACAATTTCCTTTCATAAAAAGTGACTACTCCGCTAGGGAAGGCTCTGCTTGGCCGTGTACCTGTGACTTTCGTGGACACATCGATTGAAAGGAAGAAAAAATTCAGTACACATTCATTTTTTGTTTTTGTTTCCAGGTCACTATCCCTTTATCTAACCACAAAACCTCCAGAAGCTTTAATTCTATTTCTTTATTTTTGATGTTCAACGTGACAAAGAAAGAATGACATGGATATTTGATGCTTAAATCCTCCACATAGACACTCAGTGCATGAGCCAAGTTGTGGTGATTCTTAATGTGAAATTAAAATAATTGGTTTGGCATATGTTTCATTTTGCTCTATGAGATAATGATTCCAATTATATTATGATAATAATAATGAATTGCTGTAATTTCCATGAAGTTATTATCGTTATTAATTGAATAAGTGTTTTACTTGTTTTTTATCAGTGTTTTGCTCAATAATGATAATACTGATAATAATTACTATTGTTCTATTGTCATTATCCTAATTTTAAATATGTACCATAACATTGCAGCATTCTCCCTCACGAAATGTACATGTTCGTATAATTTAAATAGATTTCATGCCAGAATTATAATCATCAAGGGAAAACCGCTACTATCCTTGGTATTCTTACCTCCCCTGTGTGGCGTGCGGCATCTATCTAATGCTGCCCTCACTCGCCATCCACACTAATCCTCCCTTGCAGGATCCCGTGAAGCCTGTTACATGGCAGCGGCTAGCTGATGCTACTCGCATGCCCAAGAAGTGCCTCCAGGTGCCATTCTTTCATACCATAATGAATAAGCACATGAAGCCTGAAGAAATACAGGGATCTGAAAACTGCCTCTTCCTGAACGTGTTTACCCCAGTGGTGAGTACCGGATGTCGGTTACTTGTTGGATTGTCGACACTTTAAACTTATAAAAAAATGTGTGTGTGTGTGTGTGTGTGTGTGTGTGTGTGTGTGTGTGTTACAGTGTTGTGGGATGTTTTTAGTGGTGGGATGATCATTTCAGTATTCTTTTTTTTGCCATTAGTTATATATATATATATATATATATATATATATA
>CM035203.1:4162317-4174132 GCA_020233015.1 Callinectes sapidus | reverse complement strand
AATAGATAGAGAAACACCTAAGAATAACAAGGAGGAAAAAAAAAGTAATAATTTAACCCCGCGGTCTCTCCGTTCTCCAGTGTAAACAAAGATGGCAGATTTCGATGCCATCAACACAATCGACAGAGATGACGAAGACAATTCCTCCTCTTCCCTGGAGTCCTACACGCAGACGCCCGAGCCAGTCATCATCAGGGGCGCGGGCAACATCACAGTGTAAGTACAGCCAAATAGGAGCCATAATAACGCCACAATTGGTATGAGAAGAGACGGTTCATTGTTACCCCGTGCGTGAGGCCAGATGGTGAAGGTGGGTGTATTTACCAGCTGTTTGGGACCATGTAGGGTGTATTGGTGGGGGTATTGTGTTTTGTGGGTTTTTTACGGTTTTTCTGGTGTTTTTTTCTTTGTTTTGGGGTTATTTTAGGGGGGGGAGGTTGTGTGTTCGTATGTGCGTGTGTTGTGTTTTTGTTATTGTTATTAGTTCGGGTTGTGGTAATTTTTTTGTTGTCATTGTCTGAGTTTCTATGTTTCTCTAAGGTCATGCAGGATATACAGCTTGAGGACAAAGGACTTCAGCATTAGGGTGTCTATATGTTCCTTTGTTGGGTTTAAGATGCTTGCTGTTTTTTCTTTTTTTTTCCTTTACTTGTATTATTTTTTTTCATATTTATTCGTGACTGGTATCTCAATGGTCCTCTTTCTGTTTATTCTTATTTTATTATGTTGTTTGTTGATTTCCATTGTAAGACAGATAAATACATGTAAAAAAATACACTTTTATCATCTTT
Source organism: Callinectes sapidus (assembly GCA_020233015.1). Lineage (NCBI taxonomy): Eukaryota > Metazoa > Arthropoda > Malacostraca > Decapoda > Portunidae > Callinectes > Callinectes sapidus. The sequence goes on along the minus strand of CM035203.1, from coordinate 4,173,341 downwards.
TTATTTATATGTGACTGGTATTTCAATGGCCCATTTTTATTTCTTTTTAAAAATTTTTATAGGTTTATTTGTTGGTCTCCTTACCATAAAAAATGAACACAATATAAAAATACACTTATTATCTTATTTTTATTTGTGACTGGTATCTCAATACTAGTAAAAGAATACACTTCTCTAATTCATTCTTATTGGACACTATTCTTTGTGGTTCTTTTCTAAATGGGCTCTATCTTTCAGTTGTGTCGTTCTTTTCACGTGTTGCGACTAAAAATATACTCAATAAATCACAATTAAAGGGAAAAGAATTGACACTAACTTTTTCTTCATTTCCATATTTGAACTTCAGAAAATTGTCAAAGAAAAGGAATGAACCTAACCTAACCTAACCTAACCTAATCAAACCAAACCTAACCTAACCTAACCTAACCTAACCTATTTTCAGATTCGGACTCAGCAATCGTTTCTGCCGCGACTTCCCGGGCGCTCTGACAGGAAGGTTAGCGCCGGAGGAGTTTGCCGGGTCTGTGGGGCGAGTCAACACTGTGCTGAGGAAGACCCTGCCTGTGTCCGCCCGCTGGCTCCTGTGTGGCTGCTGCTTCTGCCTGTGTACCTGCGGCTGTTCCCTCTGGCCTGTCATCTGTCTCAGTAAAAGGGTGTGTGTCTTGGTATAGGGTGGTGGTGTTTTATTTATTTATCTATTTGTTTATTTATTTATTTATTTATTTGTGTGTGTGTGTAAGAGGGAAAGTTTTTTTTGTTTTGGTGTGAGGTTGTGTTGTTTTGTTTCTTCTTTTTTGTGTGTAAGGGGGATTTTTTTCCTCTGTTTTTATGTGTGAGGTGAAAATCTGTCTTTTTTTCATGTAAGAGAGATAATTATATTTTTTTCTTTTCTATGTAAGATGGAAAATGTCTTCTTTTTTCTTTTTTTGTGTAAGAAGGTAATTTTTTCATTTTCTTTTTTATATAAGAGAAAATGTCATTCTTCCTTTTTTAATATGAGAATTTTTTTAGTTAACCTACCATAAAGGGAAAGGTGTATTTCTTTATGGCTTTTTCAGACGAGAAATGCAATAGAGAAGACTTTAGAGGCGGAGAACACTAATCTATACCACAAGCTTGGCCTTCACTGGAGACTCACCAGACAAAGATGTGATAATTCATCCCTCATGGAATATGTGAGTGACAAGCCTTCATTAATTACCTTACCTTATTATTATTATTATTATTTTATTTTTTTTACGCATTACCTGGGAGATGGCAACATTTTGACTCTCCTAACCTAACCTAACCCCACCTAACCTCCCCTTGTCTCCCTCAGGTGTTGGTGATTGAAGTCATACCCAAAAAAGACATCTTGCGGCCGGACTGACGGATTGGGGTGGCCTTGTACCCCCACACCGCTGGCCACTGACGCCGGGACCCCCCCCAACACCCCCCACCCCCCACACCACCCCTCCTTGGATGGTCAGTGACGCGCAAGTAAAATTCCCGACGGTCACACTGTTGAAGAGAGATTTTTTTTACTATTATTATTACTATTATCATTATTATTGTCTGCTTTAGCATTTATTTCATTGCACATGGACATTGCATTTATACATGGTCATAGAGACAACTAACACACACTTACACACTTACACACACACACATAGACACAGACACACAGACACACGCATAGTAATCGCTCATTCCCATTGCTACCTTTGGCCCAGAGTGTAGCCCGTCATACATAACATAACAGTGTATATATCTAACACAAGCAACCATAACGTACGTATATGTATATGAAGATTCCGTTGCATATAGACCGTATCATAACGACACGCCGCCTCTTTGTACATAGAAAGAACGCTGTGGACTCAAACTCTACGAAGTATTTTTGATGAAGAAAGAAAGAAGACAAAAAAAATAACATAAAACCGAACATTTGGGGATTTGTCTGTCTTTGGGGAAACGTCATTGGGTTTTTTTTTTGTCATTTATTCCCCCGGGGGTGGGTCAAGTACAATACCCAACACCGTGCCACACTGGGGGGGGTGCCACTGCCTCCCTTGGCCACCTCTAGGGGTTAACCAGCCTTGTCTCGTGAGGTGCTGCTGTCACATACAATTGGTACCAGCTCACTCTCTCTCTCCCTTTAAAAACTTCCCATTCCTGGATCACACTTAGATTAGCTCCTGTTTTAATGGGTTGGGTTAGGTTAGGGTACATTAGGGTAGGTCAGGGTACAGTAAGATAGATCAGGGTACATTAATTTAGGAAGTAGGAGAGTCAAGTGTGTGGGAACTGAATAGAAGGATAGAAAGAAGTGATTGTATTGCACTCATCCTTTGAATTTGTTAGTGTCATTGATTGAAACCTAACTTAATCTAACCTAACCTAACCTAACCAATAGAAGTGGCTTATCTACCTGTGATCCTCATTCTCTCTCTCTCTCTCTCTCTCTCTCTCTCTCTCTCTCTCTCTCTCTCTCTCTCTCTCTCTCTCTCTCTCTCTCTCTCTCTCTCTCTCCCTCTCCCTCTGTATCACATCACACACATATTACAACACGGGTCAGTCACTGTAAATGCTTCATCACTCTTTTTTATTCACCGTAGGATGTAAAAATATAAAAAAAAGGTATAAAAAAAACAAAATAACGAGAGAAAGTGGTATATACTATATTTCAAAACGGGGGGCAGTCAGTCAGTCAGTCAGTCAGTCAGTCAGTCAGGCCACTCATGAATCCTGTCGTTCACCTTTTTCTACCTGAGTGAGTGTGTGTGTGTGTCTGTGTGAGCTAATAGGTATGTGATTTTTCTTCCCCCACCCCCACCTGCCCCTCTCCATTAAACACAATGAAAGGAACGACATATCACCCTCCTTAGATCTGTGTGTGTGTGTGTGTGTGTGTGTGCTTTGCTAGTGAAATGGGTGTGAGTGTCATCAAGGTTCTTATTCTCAACACTTCTGTACTTCACCTCCGCTATTTCAGGCTTCAAAGATCACACAAGTTTTTCAGGGTGTTTTTCACAGTTCCAGAGGCAGAGTGGTAACATTTCTACCACAGGAACTAGAGAAACACCCTTTAGAACCACACTAATCATCTCTGTGGCCTTGAAAAATAGCTGTGGTGGGAGATAGCAAAGTGTTTCTGAATTTATAACCAACAGGCCCCCTTCCCTTGCCTTCCCTCTGGTCCCATCCTCACCCCTCACTCCACCAGCCACACTGCAGTACTTCCATCCCTCTCCTCTGAACCCTGAACACTCCACACAAGGCACAAGACACAGGGCAGGACAGCACCTCAACACACTGCTACACCCAACAAAACTCCACACTTGCTTAGGAAATAGAGGTACAGGAGGTTGATTTAGTGCTGTGGTGCATTTTTAGATCGTTTTTATATGTTTTGGGGTTATGGTATGGTTATTTTTACATTAGGGGAGGTTTGAAGGTCAGGGGGTATATTAACAGTGATTTTTAAGTATGTAACCTTTTTTTAGACAAGTTTCTAGTGTTACAATCGATCTTAACCTGAATTTGGTGTTGTACTTAAGATATTATTTCAGCAGTGCTTGAAATTGACTGCTGATGTGTTATTAGCTAAAATACAATACCAATTTAAGGTTAAGATGCATAAGACTAAAAATTTGTCTAAGAAGGAGGTACGTACTTAAGAATCTTTGTTGAGACAGGCCTTAAAGATTATTGGTTAGAGTCTTCACTATTCTAAATTTGTGAAGCTGTGTAAACTGAAGTAATAAGCTGAATAAATGTAAAAAATGCACCACAGTACTGAAATGGTTAAAGTCTTGTTCAGTGCTGCTCATTCCTCAAGATTGTCGTGCGCAAAAGAATGTGAAACAGGACCAAATGAAGTGGAAAAGAGGAGGTTTATGAGTGTAACCTTTCAAAACTAATGTTCAATCCTTCAGCTCATCACATCCCAGTATACGCCACCCTATGTCAGCTGAAAGAGAGAGAAAAATATCAAGGCTCATATTCTCAAACACTTCTCTGCTTCACCTCCACTATTTCAAAAAGGCTTCCAATTTCCACAAGTTTTCTTCAGATGTTTTTATAGTTCTAGATTGACAAGGTTTGAACGTTAACAACTTGAGAAACACTCTTGAAAGTCCCACTAATCATCTCTGTGGCTTTGGAAAATAGTTGTGGTGAGACAGAGCAAAGCGTTAATGAATACGGACCCCAGATGTCTTGTTATTATGAGAAGAGACATTGATTTCTCACACTATCTTGATGCAAAAGGACTTGTAGCTGCTGTTGGTGTATGGAAATAATCAGTACTGGGGCCACAACACTCCTTGTACTACTGCTATCTGTCCTTAACCCCTTCAGTACTGGGATGCATTTTTACCTTCAGTTTTGGGTACGATTAGATGATTTTATTGACATTAGGAAAGGTCTATGGAGGTTATAAGATTAATGTCCAAAGTCTTCACTGTTCTAATCCCCACTTAAGTTTGTGAAGGTGTATAAAATTGCCAAATAGTCACAAGAATAAGTAAGAAAATGTGTCATAGTACTGAAGGGGTTAACTTCAAGAAATGTGATTGGCCGTGCTGTAAAAGATGAAGTGATGTGGTTATATTAGAGAAACTATTGATGAATTATTCTATTTGGTCAATGTGCTGGAAATGTATTGATTAACTGAGCAAGAAATGTGATAAAAACTTGCTGTAAAAGATAAAGGAAGTGATGTGCTGATATTAGAGAAACTATTGATAAAGGATAATTGTGTAATTGGGCAATATATTAGAAAGATAAGACTGAATAACTGAACGGAGAGCAGCTTTATTATGTAACGTGAGAAAGTCAGAAAGTAAACGTGTTAAAAGTGATTTGTAAAGGGAAAGTTTGTGAGTATGTGGTGTGGAAGGAGATGAAGCATGTGTGTGTGTGTGTGTGTCTAGCAAGCAATACTGGTGCTTTGTTTACGTAGTGTGTGCTTGTGTGTGTGGTGTGTGTTGCATTGGTGTGTTTGTTTACCTGCGACCGAGTGATTTGAAAGCGGAAACGTTGATATTGGTTTCGTTTGGCGTGTGAGCTTATCGTTTCTTAGAGTAGTGGAATTTTTGCTTCACCGGGAAAATGCAGAAATAGAAAACGTGATGTGATTGAAGTTGCATTTGATAATTTACAGTACTGGAGTCAATTTTTGTGTCATTTCGTTTGATTTTTATTATGGTAGAATATAAATCTGAAAAAACATAAACAATTTCTCTAGTACACAATATTACAAAGTGTGCATTTATTTTCTAGCTTCCGTACTTGCAAAACGCCATCGATGAGAAAAGTAATTCGGGTAAAAAAAGACAATTAATTCACTCGCTTTTGCCGTTTTGAAATCTGTACATAATTTTAGATCCAAGCTTATCATTTATTAACCACAGAAGTGTATCAATAACAAGACTGTGATGTTCCATGTTACCAAACGCCTCTTTTTATCTCAAGTTACGGCTGCACATCAGTATTTTATTTCACGGCTCTTCATTTTTCCTCATTCCCGTGTTGTGGAGTGGAGTACAGGGTGAGGCATAAGTGAGAATAAGCTCCACTGATTATGAACCACCCCACTCTTTAGTCTTTTCTCTTTCCTCTGCTTGTTTTTGTGTTCATTACTTTTTTTTCTCTTCCTTTGTTCTCTCTTGTTCTATTTCCTTTCCACTTTTTTGTTTTCCATGCTTCTTTTGTATTGTTTTTTGTTTTCTTGTGTTTTTGTTTCTTTCCTTTCCTTTTATCCTTTGGTTTTGTCTTCTTCTATCTCCTAACCATATTTTATTCTCCTTGTTTCTTCTTTTCCATCGTTTTTTTCATAATTCATTTTCTTCTTTCTGTTTTATTGCTTCTCCTCTGTTCTTTCCTCTTATTTTCTTCACATTTTCTCATTTTCACACAAGAGGCAGATTGACAAACCTTTTTTTTAGAACATTCATCAAGAGTATATTTTAGATTCATATTTTTTAACCATTTTAATTTTCATCTTCATTTTCTTTTTCTATTGTTCATTTTTTTTAGCTTTCTAGAATACAGTTGTGGTATATTCAGATGACTCACTATTTTTTTGTTGTTGATATAGCATTTTTTTTTTTAGGTAATTTGTTTCTATTTGAGTTGTAGGTAAGGTTAGGTTAGATTAGGTTTTTATTTCATTAATATGAATTTGTTTATGAATTACTGTTGAGGAGAAAAAAGTGGGAAGCAATTATACATAGTCTATTTTTGTCCTTCCCTTGTCTTTTTTCCCTTTCTTTCTTTACTCTTGTCTTATTTTCTTGACTTTATTTCCTGTTTTTCCCCCTTCTTCTTTCTCTCCTTTCTCTTGTTTCCTTATATTTCTCTCCTTTTGTCTTATTCTCTTGACTTTCTTTACTCTCTCTTTATCCCTTCATGTTTCTTTCCTTTCGGTTACTCCCTTTTCTTCCCTTTCTTTCCTCTTTCCTTTCCTATTCTCTCATCTTTCTTTCCTCTCTCTTATTTCCTCTTTCACCACCACCATTTCCACCTCCCATTGCATTTATCCCTATTTTCTCAGTACATCCTCAGCAAAACAAAATACACTGAAAAGAAATTAAAAGGATCCAACACTATTTTGTAACCAGAAAACCAACATAGAATTCCCGTATTTAGGAGTTTATCGAGCGAGTTTGTACGGCGAAAGATAATTAGTCGTTTGAGTGATGTTTGCTGATATGTGCATAGCTGTAGAGAGAGTGAGTGTGAAGGGGCAGTGGATGAGCCTGAGAGGGGAGGAGGAGGGGGGGGGGTGTCTGGGCTAGTGATGGGGTGGGGGGGTGGGTGGGGGGAGTACAGGGCTCATATTGTTAGATTCTTAAGTGTATCTTGTTTCTTTGGCAAATTTCTGATCATAAAATCTATATAACCTTGTGAAATTGGTGTTTTTTAAGGTTAAGATGGATTTTGAGACTAAAAATTCGTATAAGAAAAAGATACATACTTAGGAATCTGCGTTAATACCGGCCCAGGTGTCCAGAGTAGCGATGTCAAATGCATAACTCACCTGTGACATCGCTGCTGTGGACAAGTGTACTAATAGTCGAGTAACAAGCCCACCTGCCCCTGCTGTGTTCCTTCAGTCTAGTCCCTGATCAGCTGTGAATCATGTTTTGTAAGGTCAGCTGGTCAGGATGTCAGACTGAGTGGGTGGAGCAGTGGTGGTGAGTGTTGCCGCACCACCCATGACTAGCCCGGCCCTCAGCAGCAGGCCCAGGACAGACACCACTGCTTCACCAACGCTTCACTCTTCTCGCTGCCCTGGTCCGGTGCAACTGTGTGTAGTGTGCCAAGCTGATTCAGTCACAAGATTTGCTTACATTGTACACTCGGGCTCAGAGGTGAAGCAGCAGGCACTCACTCCCACTGTGTTGAGCGCCGCCGCCCTGTGTCCCGAGGCTGGCTGGCTGGTGGGCGTCTGTGGTGAGGCTGTGTGTGTGTGTGTGTGTGTGTGTGTGTGTGTGGCAGTGAAGTGAATGCCTTGGTGTGGTGACTTCTGGCCCCAACTGTACCTTTGAAATGCATGTCAAGTTCACAAATAAGATATATATACCTATATGCATATATAGATATATGTGTTTGTGTATAATATGTACACACGTTTAGATGCGCATATGCCTGAGTACATATTACACACACAACAGTCTGTACTATGGGTTCTATATCCTAGTCATCCCAAGTGCTATTGAATAATATTGCCTTTAGACATTTTTTTACTCTAGTTTATGCTTAAGTGCTGTGTTCACTGAGCACTGGATATCACCTTTCTTTGTGCACCTTCACCACTGTACCGTAAGACTGCTGTGTCTCAACCACCGCCAAGCACAAGAGGCTCCCAGGACGACGGGGGCCGCTGCTGGCACAAAGACAAAGACGGCAGGAGTGTGTGTGTCTTAGTGGAGGCCGCCCAGCCCCGCCCGGCCCACCCCAGCCCTAGTGGTGCCAGTGCCTGGGCCTCCACAGCACTCAGTCAGCCCCAGGAGTCTGTCTGTCCTGAGGTAGCCAATGTTACTCATATTTCTAAATTTTAGGGACGGTAATCACCCCCAGAGGCTCTTTTTGCTTCTCTTCTTATTGATGCAACTCAAGGTTTTATGTCTCAATGTGTTGTTGTTGTTGTTGTCTGTTTTGTTTAAAGTTGTAGTTTATGTTTTGTTGGTGTTTTTGTTGTAGCAGTGATGGCTCAGTGTGTGTGTGTGTGTGTGTGAGGGAAGGACTTACTGCGCTGAGGAGAGGAAGGTGTGGATGTACTGTGTGGTGTCATAGAAAGGTTTAAAATTTTATGTAGACATTAAGAAACATGCAATTTTTAAGGACCATCTGACTTAGTAGATGCCTAGGAAGAAAAGTGTGTCATCAGCACAAGACTAGTCACACACAGCAAATAATGACTTCAGTTTAACTCTTTCACTGCGATACGAGACAAATAACATCAGGAGCAATGCATGAGATCTTTATTAACATCTGCGAGAAAGAAATATATGAAAAAAAGACTATATATTACAATTTTCCCCAGTTTCAAGATTTTGGGTAACAAGTAAAGATTTCAGAGGTATTACTTATTAAGGAAAGATGAACATAGGAACATCAAAAAAGCGATGGAAGGTAAAGAGGCCATAATGGGAACACCTCTGCCTATTTCTACCCATCATCCTCATCCATAAAACTTAAACTAAATGGAGCGAATAGCAGTGAAAGCGTTAATTAAGCTGAGTCAAGGTCACAACAACAAGGCAAAGAAGGAAGTATGTTTGGTGCCATCACTGTTTTTCTTTATCTTTTTCTGTATCTTTTTGTCTTATTTCAGGTATAATTGACAGGTGATTTCTCGGTTACGTTGATTATTATTATTATTTTATTATTGATTTTTTTTATTAGTGAGAGTTTTTTTTATGCGATTTAGTGGGTTTATATGTGTACTGTTTGTGTTTTTATTTTGAAAGGATTTATTAGACTCAATTGTATACGTCTCTCTCTCTCTCTCTCTCTCTCTCTCTCTCTCTCTCTCTCTCTCTCTCTCAGATAGTTGCAAGACATTCATATTTTTAGTTCATTGACGATTTGTTGAGGAAAGACTCTCTCTCTCTCTCTCTCTCTCTCTCTCTCTCTCTCTCTCTCTCATATATGTTTAGTTTAATGGCGATGTATTTAGAAAAGAACCCAATATTTTTATACATTTACCTTTTTTTAGCGTGTTAATTAAGCAAAGCAGTTCTTTATTATGTTGATGTTCTTTTGCCTTTCTCTGGAGGATGTTTTACTGTTTATCCTAGGAATCAGTGCAAAATATAGGCATTTCTTACCTAAAAAAGAAAGAAAACACCCGTAGAAGGTTGCCTAGATTTCAAGAGATGTACAATTATATTAGGGACTTAAAAATAACCATATAAAAAAAAAGAAAGTGTGATTGTATAGAGATTAATGAAATTACTTATTAACCTGTAAAGATTCATAAAAAAAACCTGTTGTAGCATTTATTTTTCTAATTGGCCACAGTGTTAATTGGAGAGAGAGGGAGAGGGAGAGGGAGAGAATTGATGATAATGCTATAATACATACAACTCAACAAGACATCCCTGTATCAAGGTATATCTGTACATATATATATTGTAACGACTAGAGGATGTTGCTTTGTCATTTTTGTATTATAACAGGGAAGTATATGAACCACAGTAGCCATTGAATAAAAATAATAATAAATAACCAGATATTCAAGTTATCCCATAAATTTACCACGTTTTCTATGGCGAGCACGTGACTGAAGCAACGAGGCGAAGAGGACAGCAGAAGCAGGGTGTTATTTCCCCGTGTTTTCTATGGTTTCTATGGATTTCGGCGCCTTTGCAACCTGTGTGCTGTGAGGTGAGTTATCCAGGAAGGTGTGGTGGCCAGCAGGTGGTGAAACTGTCTTTAGTTATTGAAATATGATAGGTAGTAAACTTTTTTTTCCACTCACAAAGGAGAGAGGAATGGAACTTGTGTTATGGTATCAAATGTGTTGCCTTCCACCATTTCTCTCTATTGTCCAGTTTCCCCCGTGCCTTATTGACATTATGAGACCCTTCTCTTTCCCCTCACTGCTCTTGTATCTTATGTATCGCTTTTCATCTGTCACTTTGAAACGCTTTGCTCTATATTCAGAAACACTTTGCTCTTTCACTATGACTATTTTCTAAAGCCACAGTGACTAGCGGGTTTTCATGTTTCTCCAGTTGATATGATAGAAATCTGGTCATTTTGTCTCTAGAACCACAAAAAAAAAAGCATCTTTATTAACGCTTGTCAAATTAAGTAAAGCCTTTTGAAATAGTGGAGGTAAAGTATAGAGTAAGTAAGAGTCTTTTTGTTCTCTCACCATCACTTCTTTCCAAAGCCTCATTCCTATGTACCACTAACGCTCTTCATCTTCTAAGGCCTAAGCTCATATTTTGAAACTCTTTGCTGTCTCACCATCACTGTTTTCCAAAGGCTATAGTCGAAAATACTTGTTCTTCATTGTTAATTAAGTTCGTATTTTGAAACGCTGTGCTCTCTGGCCATTACTGGTTTCCAAAGGTTCTAGTTGATTTGTTTTACTTACCTTTAATTCTACACAACACTTAAGAAAACCAAACACAATACTTCTACACAACACTATACAAAACCAAACACAATACACACAACACTATAGAAAACCAAACACAATACTTCTACACAACACTATACAAAACCAAACGCAATACTTCTACACAACACTATACAAAACCAAACAATACTTACACACAACACTACAGAAAAACCAAACACAAAACGAAAAACAACAAATACATATATCTAACCAAACCTTACATAAACCTCTCAATAAATCACACGAACCATTTTCTTCCCTTCTTTATTTCTGGTAGGAATGATCTTTACCTTAACCTCTGCCTTGGTTCATGAAGCATTCACCGGTACAGGGCAGCTGCGTGTTGCTGGACATTGTATACCACGGCGTGAATAATGACACTATCTTATTCATGAGTAGT
>CM035203.1:4146935-4157508 GCA_020233015.1 Callinectes sapidus | reverse complement strand
CTCTCTCTCTCTCTCTCTCTCTCTCTCTCTCTCCTGACCACAACACTCCCATGGGTTGTTCTGCCCCCGTCACCCGTCACCCGTCACGCCCACGCCAAACACTCACGCCCACGGCCACCAACACCCTCACCTCCGAAGATTTGGGGTGGTGGTGGTGGTGGTGGTGGTGGTGGTGTTTGTGGTTGAATAGGCATAAAAATGTTTTTTTTTTATATTATTATTACTATTATTATTATTATTATTATTATTATTATTATTGTGTGTGTGTGTGTGTTTCCGACTTGCAAAATTGATGAAATAAATCAATCAAAGGGGAATGCATTCAAGTTCATATGCTGAGATGATTCTTGAATTTTCTTGTGGATATAATAAACATAGAACATGACCAGCATAAACACACACACACACACACACACACACAGCGGACACGGGTATACGGAAGAAAATGCAAACCATTGTCGTTCCTATTGGTGGTGGTGGTGGTAGTGGTGGTGGTGTTGGTGGATGGAGAGGGGGGGGAGGGGGGAGGTGTTCCGTGCTTGGGAATGGAGGTGTACAGTAGTAGTACATGGGTACTGTGCAAGTAGTGGTAGAGTGGGTACGGTACCCCGACTCTCTCTCTCTCGTGTGTTTCCTTCCTGGATGTGTGGTCACGTGGTTAGCAGGGCGCTGTGTCACCACAATTGCTGCGGCTTTTCACACCCTCTCTGCCTTACTCCGTCTCTAGATCTACTTATTGTTTTTTTTTTTTTTTTCTTAAACACGCTGATCCGACAGCAGGTTGTGTGTGGGAGGGTGACTGACTGACTCGGCGGGCGGTGGGCGGCGGGCGGCGGTAGTGTGCGCAGAGCGGCTGTGGCGGCAACATCCTTCCCGCCTTCCCACATTACTGCTGCTGCTACTGCTGCTATCTGGAACCCACATTGAGTGACACCCGTGTCCTTCATTACAGAACTTGAAACACTTGCCAGTGTTGTGTACTTTGAGGTGTGTTGTGCTGAACATTATGTGCAGCGTTGTGAAACAATCTTTGCCGCCTTCGTAGGTCGGCGCTGGACACAGTGCTACGGTAAAGCCACGAGTGTCACATCCGCCACGATGCGTCACCACATCATTTGTGCTGTCAGCCTCTTCCTTGGTCTTCTGTGTTGTGGAGCTACCTTCCCTGTGTCGCCCATGGCCACCTCCACGCCCCGGATCCTGCCCCACTATCATCAACACTCGAGGATAAACACTTCACTCACCAAGGAACTGACACCAGCACAGACCACATCTGACTCTACACCCACCGCCACACCCCCTGCTGGTGACCAGTCTGACAGCCTCGTGCTTGACCCGCAGGGCACCACCGCCGAGGACTCAGGGGAGGCCAACAATCACACGTCCCCGGATGAAGGTGGCACTGTGGAGGGGCGGCCCCGTGCCATCGTTGACGTGCGCAGGAAGCACCTTAGCGGGGAGGCGTCCTATATCATCCATCCTGACAATCAGCCGCCCCCCACCTACAAACCCCTCAAGGACCTGCCGCCTCCCACGCGCCCCGTGGCCAAGTGGAGGCCTGACATCTTCATGAAGATATGTTGCTCAGACCCAGAGCTTCATGTTTCGCCAGAGGAGGGCTCAGGCGACGTCCAGGAGGAAGTTGTGACGTCTCCAGACACACAGGGAGACGAAGACCAGACCACAGACCAACCATCAACTCTGCCTAACGACAGTGACGCCACAGAGAACCAGGAGGAGGCAGCGGCAATAAACGAGGACATCACTAGCACAGTGACTCCTGAGAAAGGCAGCGACCTCTCCACTACTCAGGTATCTTCAGACACTGAGCTGGAAAACACTTTGGCGCCCGTCAACGGTAGTGAACCACGTCCGCTGGCCGCCAGCAACCACACACCGCGCTACGAGGAGGCAAGCACCAGCCCCTATCAAGACGTGGCTAACTTCCTTAGGGACATCGCCAGTAGTGACGGCTTTCAAAACGTTTTCATCGGGGACTTGATCAAAAACTTTGGGAGTCTGGACCAGAATGCTCTCAAGCTGATTTACAGCCTCCTCATCGGCCCACTGGAAAATAGTTACAAGAAAAGCCGTGTGGGAATGGTAGAGGATGACCTGCCCAGCGAGACTATGATTCCAGAAGACACTGTGCTCCTCACCAGAGATAGATTGCCCCTTAGGGACCGCCCTGAAGATGGTTTTCAACCGCTCAAGACTTCCTTCCTGCAGAGTCGCCCGTCGGAGGGGTCAAGCTTCCCAATGCGACCCAGTGTGCCTGTGCGACCCCTGCGCCCCAGCGACGAGATGTGGCGGCCGGGACGCATCCACGATGGGCGGCAGCCCGTCAACCGGCGTGGTGAGGAGCGGGTGGATGTAATCACCGCCCCGCCCACCAAGACTTTCGAGGTGGTGCTAGGCTCCAGTCTCTCCCACGACAGTAAGGACCATCGTAACAGCGGTGGGGCCAGCATCCCTCCCAGACCCGCCAACCAGGCCAGCCATCCGCCGCTGCCCTTCGATAAGCTAACTCTAGGGCTGGAAATGCCTCCTCCTGAAGCTCTAGAGGCTCTTCCTCCTGGCTCCATCCTCATCCCACCTTCTCATATCCTGGGGCAGGCAAAGCTTCCTAAAATTGTGCCTCCAAGGGGCAGTGGCGCCCCCACCTTAGAGATGCCCCTCGCTGACATGCTGCCCAACCTGCCTTTCCTTACTAAACCCGCCAGGCCACGCCCTCCTGCCCAGCCCAAGCTACAGGACATCCCTCCGCGCCTGCCGGGCTTCCTTCCATCACGGCGACCCGCGCTACCCACCTCGTTGCTATCCTCGCCGCCCCGCTCGCCCGTCCAGCCTCCACGACGTGAGGATGCCGCCGACCTTCACTTCATCCGCCGGCAGCCCACGGGCCCGCCACCCATCGTCACCAAGATGACGCCGCCCCACGTGCCCACCCTGCCCACCCTACAACATCCTCTCCGGCGCCCCCATCACCTCTCAGCCCCAGCAGCCCTGTCCCCCTACCTTACCCCACCACCACCACCGCCGCCGCCACCACCATCATCACTGTCACGGACACCCTCGCCGCCGCCGCCGCCGCGTGAAGGGGCAGTGGAGAACGAGAATCACTCTCACTCTCACTCCTTCACTTTGCTGGACATGGACAGTTTTGCACGTGGTGAGGATGAGGCTGGCGCTGACACCCTCCCGACACTCTTCGTGGGTGACAGGAACGAAGACTATCACGCTACACACGAGATTATAGATCGCGAGGGGCACCACCTTCACTCTTCACACTCTGACTACTACTCTGACATCCTTCCTGATTATCTTGACAGTTACTATGACATAAACTATGAGGAATACTACCACGACGGCAGCATGGACAGTAATGCAAAGCAGGAGCCACCTTCAGATCACTTTACTCATGAGGAACATCGTCCCTTTATCCACGAAGCCAGTGCCACATTCCACGCTGGGAAGCAGCAGCCCCGCCACCCCGCACACCTGCCAACCTCCAGGACCACGCCGCCTGCCATAACAGACAACAGAAGTACTGTTGGCTACAGCGAAGAGCCTCTCCCCTCGGCCACACGTGACTATCCTAGTCTTGATGACCTCTTGGGTGTTGTCAAACCAAACTTTTCAGCTCCAGCAGTGACCACGCAAGACAGCAGCCAAGCCACTTCCTTATTGGAGAATTACCGACCACCAGCCTCTGTTCCTTCTGAGCAGGAATCCACTGGCGTGGATGTGACTTCCAAGCAGACCACTCATCGCCCCCATCACGCCACGGTACAAGACAATGCTGTGTTGCCTCCCGCAGTCTTGGGATCAAGGTTGGAGCCTCAGGAGGGGCAGCAGCACCAAGAGATGGAGGAGGAGGCCCTGCCAGAGGTCTCCAAGGCTGAACACAGGGAGCACGACGCCTCAGTGTCGCACTTATGGAAGAATCTGCAGCTCATCCCGCTGACACCTGACCTATTTGATGGCACTCCCAGACAGCCAGAGGATGGAAACAACTTAAATTTGACTAGCCTGTTCGACACAGCTGTACCATTGGCGCCAGATGGTGCCCCGGACCTGGCGCCGGACCTCAGCTCAGACGATGATAGAATTAGCGTGGACCAGAATGGAGTGCGTATCACCCTGAGGGAAGAGGTGCTCGAGGACCCGGAAAAGACTGAGGCCAAGTTCATGGCGTACGTGCTGATCGGCGCGTGCTGTGGCTTGGCGCTGCTCTCCATTACGGGGGTCATCGTCATTGTGCGCTTTAAGAAGACGTGTGGCTCCCGCCAGATCAAGACGAGGACTCGCCTCACTGAACAAGATTCTGTGGAGAACATCTCGAGGCACGTGAGCCAGCTGACGGCCGCGGAGGAGTCTGGCCACAAGCTGGGCTCCTGGTTCACGGGACGCAACGAACACATCGGCTCAGGCAAGTTACGTGGTAACATGGCGCTGCCAACCGTGCACGACCACAAGCGAGAGAAGAAGGGCGGCCACTCAAGCAGCACCAGAGACCTGCTATCCATCAGCTCCCACTCCTCCCCCTCCAACTCACCACGCCAGGAAAGACGGGACGGCGAGACGACCGGCGGCCGTGAGGAGGAGGAGGAGGAGCCCCGCACCTCTTGGCTACACAGTGAGTACCGCACCTCAGAGGACGAGCTGAACCAGGCTGCGGCACTCGACCCACACTACCGATCCCAGCACCAGCGCCAGTACCAGCACCAGCACCAGCACCACCAAGGCAGAGGCAGTTCCCTCGCCTCGTCATCCCGCCGCCACTCCAATGAGCACCGCATGATCCACGCGGAGTCTGCGGCAGAGGTGGACTCTCCTTCCCGATCAACGCGAGAGCGGCGATATACAGGACAGTCCCGAGACGGTGACCGGCCTTCCCGCGCCACCAACAGACACGGCGGGCGCTACATGTCCTCCTTGGATAGTGAAGAGTTGGACGACAGACTGACCAGCCGCGCCAGTGAGTACCCGACAGACTCCGAGTTGGATGACGGCACCACCCACTACGACGGTGAATCGCGGGAGCCAAGCCGCTACTTCAGCGACTCCAGGGAGCTGGATGAGGTTGTGGGGGGTCGGCGGCGCGACCATTCCAGCATGACGTCACAGGAGCTGGGGGAACACATCAGCCGTGACCTGAAGCAGTACCAAGAGCGCCAGAACAGTCACGCCCACCACCAGCGTCACTCCGAGGAACTGAAGCACGCGCAGGACTCTGACGGCCCTGGAGGTCTGTCCTCACAGGAGCTGGAGAGCGAAGAGTCACGCGAATTACGGCGATCTCAAAGCCAGGTGTCTTTCAGCCGCGACAACGTGCAGAATGAAGTGTTTCTGGAGTTTGACAGCATGTTGCGGCAACACGGCCAGTACCTGGGCAGCGAGCCGCTGGCCTCCACGCTGGGACGCACCTCGCTCCTCACCAACGACACGCGCCTCTCCGCCTCCCGCGCCAATACTCCTGACTCCATTGACTTGCCCGAAGATTTCTGTCAGGATTCGGACACGCGACGGGAGCGTGACCACCAGCCGCCCACCACGCCCCCAAGATTTTCTCCGCCGCCCGCTCCGCCCAGACCTCCCAAGCCTGGACATCTGAGCCAGGTTGAAACAGCTTCCTCACAGACGGGATGCGGACGGCCACCTTCCCCTGGGCAGTTTCCGCCATCACCGCCCGTCATGAAGCAGCAACGACCTGTGTACTGGACCAGTGAGGAGGAGCGACTCATCTGACGGGACGCCGCGGGCCGCGGGGCTGACCAATAATTCACGGCTGCCTTGCATTTCACTGTGGCCGAGGCTCACAGTGAGGTGCGAGGCGAGCCGTGACTGAGGTGGCAATGCCCCGTTAGGCCCGCCCTTTTCCCTGCCCAGCATGCAATCCCCGCAGTCCACACATTCCCACAGGACACCAGCCGTCTCGTAAGACTCACCTGCCTCCCCACGCCACGTTACGGCACGGCACGGCACGGCACGGCACGGAGGAAGAGGAGCGATGAAGCGCCACTTTCCTACCAGCTGAATGAGGTGCGATACGCCTCCCTCCTCACCCCCTCACTCCCTCACCACCCCAACGCACAAAGTGTTGGGGAGATGGTGGAGGGAGGGAAGGTTGTACTACAAATCATGCCCTGCCCTGCTCTGCCCTGGACATTGTTCATCTTTGGTCAGCGGCGAATAGGCAGTGAATGCCCGTAGGGGGTGGCAGGCGGGGCTGAGAGACGGTCCTGCCAGGCGTGCACAGACAGAAGCCTACCTAGTCCCCAGTACTTGACTCTTATGTAATAGACTTATAGTGATCTGGGCAATGAGATGTCAAAGACTAAGCCGCAATGAAACCAGTGTTTATTGTTCAACTAAAGCGTAAGGTAATAAAAGAAATGGTTGTGAGTACGGCTAAACACCAAGCATCAGTACAACAGGGCGGGCTGGGTGGCTGACAGGTGGTCCGCTGTGCTGTCACTCAGGACGTCTTGCGCCTGACAGAAACGAAGGGGTGAAGACTGCCACTCAGGTCCTCACTGTCGTTCCTGCGGCGTGACTCGTGAAGGCGAAGGTGTGGACTGCTGGCCATGCACGCTGAAGGGATGAGGAAATCAATGCATTATACAGGAAGGAAGTGTGTCTAAAATTTCATCTTATTTCCCTATACTCTGCCAAGCTGTGTCGGATGCTGCGGCGGAGGTGGAGGTGGTGGTGGTGGTGATGGAGAGAGAGGGGGGGGAATGGTAGTTCTATCCTGCATTAATAGTTTGTGTAGTGGAGTGTGTCCACACTTGGTTTCCTTGCAGGTGGTTTGCTGGTTCATATTAATTCAAGGGTATCGCTGAGGGATTTTGTGCGTCGACATTTTTATTTATCTATTTGTTCTTCGTATAGTTTTCGTTGGGATTCGTCGTTTGGCGGTGTATTTTGGGGGCATTAGTGTGTGTGTGTGTGTGTGTGTGTGTGTGTGTGTGTCATAGAATAAAGCTTTCTCTGCTGTATTCCCACGGCTTGATGGAGATTTGTGGCATTATCGAAGTACCTTAGAGAGAGAGAGAGAGAGAGAGAGAGAGAGAGAGAGAGAGAGAGAGAGAGAGAGAGAGAGACTGACGCACACTGGATTGGGGCTAATGACTATAAGCAGATCCAGAACATTCATTAAAAGTACTAAAGTAAGTTGCCATTGTTTGACTTATTTGAACCTACAACCCTATTATTTTCTTTCTCCGCTGTAACAGTTATAATATAGAGGTACTTATATTGTTGAAAAAATAAATGGTCGCCTTCAGGGGTTACGGAAGACCATCCTGTGAGCCACATGCAGCCCACAGGCCATGACTATGACTCTCTTATCTTAAAAGAGTACTGGAAGGTAGCCCAGGAAAACAGGGGAAAGGAAAACTTTAACATAGGTGAGTAACTTGAGAAAACAGAGTTGCAAAGTTTGAAGAATGGTGGAGAGGAGGCTAAGGAAGCAGAAGGGGTGGAAAACTAGCCAGAGTACCAACAAAATAATCCGTTCCTTGTCCTTGAATGGTGGAGAGAAGGCTGGGGAAGCAGAAGGGATGGAAAATAAGTGTCAACAAAGTAAGCCATTCCTTGTCCACATACTTGCAATTAGATCCAGAAGGCTGAGAATTGCAGGTTCCTGGTATCAGAGACCAACACTGCACCGCTGGACTTGGTAAAGCAATGCCGGAGGGGTAGCGAAGGAGATTGAGTATATCCTTGTCAGTACTCGTTGGAGGATCCTCCAGAACTGCAGGGTTTTTTGGAGTGCCGAGTTCTTTGCGACCAATCAAAGGCTTTTATTTGCTTCATTCAAGCTTCATGTCAAGTCCAGAAAGCCTCCAAGATGTGACCACATTGTGTTTCATCTTGAGAAACTGAAGGACTTGACATGTGCACAAGAGTATGCAGTGACAGTCTCCAATCAGCTTGGAGCGCTCGACACCCTTGAGGACCCTGAAGAACTATGGGATACCTTCAAACGTGAGACTCTTGAGGCTGCCAGTGAATGCATTGGGAGCGCCCGAGGTCACGGAGTGGCTTCACCTCGGTAGAGACGCTGGAAAGTATTGAGGAAAGTCGTGCTGCCAGACTTGCTGGGGACCATGACCAGTACAGGGCTCTGTCATGTAGGACTAGAACTCTCCTAAGAAGAGACAAGGAGAGGTACGTCAGGGGTCTCGCTGAGGATGTTGAGTGTCATTTAAATGCTAATGACCTCAGACCTGCCTATCGAGCTCTGAAGAAACTCTGCTCCAAGTCTACTTCTCAGGTGAGTGCTATCCGAACAGCAGATGGTTACCTCGTATCGGACGCAGATGGGCAGAAGGCTCGTTGGGCTGAGTACTTTGAGCAGCTGTTCACGGTGGATCCTCCCTCCAAGCGGACAGCTCCAGACTGCAGCAGGGTTGCAGATGCTGGATGCTGATCCCCCCTTCGACGAAACTGCACCCTCCATTGGCAATGTCAAAGAGGCTGTGAAGCCATGATCTGTGGGTTGCATGCTGTCTTGACTGCTGTATGGCATTCAGGTAATACCATTCCTCCTGACTGGAAGAAGGGGTTGGTCGCCCCTATCTGGAAGGGAAAGGGGACCGTCAAGACTGCAACAACTACCACAGTGGAATAACACTGCTCAGTGTACCAGGCAAGGTGCTGCTTGCCCATTTGCTGCTGACACGGATCCGCACTCACCTGCTGAAGCACCAGAGACCTGAACAGTCATGGTTCACGCCCGGCAAGTCAACAACTGACCGTATCCTAGCGCTTCGCGTACTGGTGGAGCGCTGACGTGAGTTTTGACAGGGAATGCTGCTGCTGCAGCCTGTGTCAATCTCAAGAAGGCGTTTGACTCAGTGCATCGAGAGACACTCTGGGATCTTCTGCGTCTCCGTGGGATTTCTGCTGCAAGGATTATTGGTCTCTTAACTGGCCTGTACTCCAGGACTGTGAGTGCTGTGAAGTGTGGAGGAGGCGTGTCCAGCTTCTTCCCTGTGAATACAGGAGTGAGGCAGGGCTGTGTGCTTGCTGCATCACTTTTCAGCACATGCATGGAGTGGGTACTGCTAGGCAGAGTTGTGGAACAAGGTCATTGTGGAGCATCTGTCGGCAACACGGAGATTACAGATCTTGTTTTTGCTGATGATGCAGCAATCTTTGTTGAGTCACTGGAGGTTCTGGTAATGGTTCTAGAGGCACTGCATGAGGAGGTGAAGCCCTTGGGACTCAAGGTTTCCTGGGCCAAGACCAAGGTCCAGGTGTTTGGAGGCGTGCTGGATGAAACAGTACAGTCTGTCCATGCGTGTGGCGAGGACATTGAGATCTTGAAAACTTCACATAGTACCTTGGTAGTGTACATAACGATGGTGGGTCGAGCCAAGAAGTCACACGGCGTTATGGATTCGCTCAACACGAGTATTTGGCATTGTCGATACCTGTGCAGACAGACACAGATTTGTATCTTCAAGTCGTTGGTCATCCCGGTCTTACTATATGGTTGTGAGACATGATGGACACTGAACACCTCAACACCTGAAGAGGCGAATTGATGTCTCTGGTACTAGATGCCTTCGCAGGATCATAGGATACCGCTGGTATGACTTTGTGTCAAATCAGCGATTGTTCCGCGAGACCAATTCAAGGCCTATTACTAACTTAGTCCTTCAGCGTCAACTGCGGCTATATGGGCATGCGGCGCGATACCCGGAAGCCAATCCTGCTTGTCGGGTTGTTTCTGTAAGGGATAACCCAACTTGGAGGAGGCCAAGGGGATGCCCACAGTGGCAAGTCGATGCCTTCTGCTGGGAGTCACTTGGTATGGGAAGGAAGCCTGCATGGAGACTCGTGAGGTGTGACTGCCAGGGGTGGTGCCATAGGGTAGGCGAGGCAACGTGCCCCCCATTGTATGGCCCCCATGATTGATTGATTGATACTTGCAATTCCCTGCCCATCAGATCTAGATAGACACTCTTCCTGCCACCCAGACACACACACACACACACACACACACACACACACACACACACACACACACACACACACACACACACACACACCTCAAGAATAAGTTGGGAACAGAGCAGGTAAGAAACTGTTACACAAATGTAAAGGAATTTATAATGTTCATTAGGATCCACTTCACCTCAGCTCACTTCACCTTAACTCATCTTGCCTGACCTCCCCCGGCTCACCTTACCATGTCTCACCTCACTTCACCTCACCTGCAAGTATAAGGGATTTTAGCCGCTGGCTGCCCGCACTTTCATGTGGAATGATAAACCCTTCAATGATATGAGAGACAAAAAAGTGAAGAGTAAGAAAAGTGAGATGCAACACCCTTGTTCTCCTTATTTCAGGCTGAAAAGGCCAAGAAGGAGGCAGAGGTGGCCTTTGAGGAGTGTAGTGACACAGCACGGCAGGAGGTGAGTATGTATAGGAAGTGTACTTGATGTATGTTGCCAGTCAATGTTCATAAAGCTAATCAGTAACAAGAGGAAGCTTACACTTACATTCCAGGGATGTGCTCTCTCTCTCTCTCTCTCTCTCTCTCTCTCTCTCTCTC
>CM035203.1:4126744-4140415 GCA_020233015.1 Callinectes sapidus | reverse complement strand
GATATATAGATAGATATATAGATAGATACAGAGAGAGATATGTAATGAACTTTTCATTATAATCATTCCCCACTTGAAGTCATACCTGTGAAACTTGTAATGTGAATTTGACAGAGTCTCCATCCTTGTTGACATTATCACTAAATTGGACTTTGAACTTTGGGATGAAGGGTTCTTCTGGCTCAGGGGAGGAGGCCCCCGAGGAGGCCCCAGACACTGACCCTTCTTCCAGCATCCTTAGTCTGCAACAACTAATAAAAGAAAGTTTTAGTAAACATAAATATTTAATCTTTTGTTTAATGAATGAGTCATGACACATACCCCTTGTACATATGTGTGTATCAGAACTTGTGCTTTGTCTGGGCCACCCGTGTGGAGGCGCCTACCAACTGCCAGCCTGCTTTGTACAATGTAGATGCACAGATCACGTGTGCTAAAAACAACCCACACATCATATAAATAAAAGATAATACAATGGTCTTGTGGCCTTGCTAACTGCATGTCTCTCTTCCTCTTGTGCAATGCATAAGACTCTTTTTTTTCTTCTCACTCCTACACTGTCCAACTCTCAAATGCAAGAGTTAACCAATATTTTCAATCATTCATACCTTTCTCTGATAAACTCCAGAACTCCTTACTTGCTTCTTCATTTCCATCTTCTTATGACTTGACTTCATTTAAGAGGAAGGTTTCAAAACACTTAACCTTAACCTTTTGGCTAGCTCTCTCAGACATGTAAAGGGACTGGCAATTCAGTGGGTCTTTTTTTCTGTTGATCTTAGCCAGTTTCTCCCTCTTACATAAAAAAATACAGCAATCATTTCACCAAAATCTTTAAAGGGTGATGGCCGAGAAGTGAAAAGATCATCAGTAGAGAAATCTTGATGGAAACCATACTGGTGATCAGATGGAACACTCTTAAGTGATAAGTGTTTAAGAATTCTTCCTGCACAGAATGGATTTAAAACTCTCAATAAGCAGAAAATTAAAGTAACGGGACGGTAGCTTGAGGGATTGAGTCACCTAACGTGATTACAACAATGTCCGATGAAAAATATAGAAAATTAAGTAGTTTACTCGATCACCACCCACAATATAACGTTCATGTTGTCTGTGCTCTGTGTGAAGGTCAAAGTGTGCATAATAAATGATGTGGCGAGTCTGATTGATGAGAAACGCCCCGCGGCGCCTCCCCTGTCACGCCCACGGAATGCAGTTGGCGGCGGCCAGGCAACGCTCCCGCCCTCCCACCCTCAGCGCGCGCACACACACACATCAATCTTTGGCTACAAGATACAGGTGGAAGCAATCAACGTTCACAACCTTTTCTATGGCAGAAAAACGAGTTACTTACGTGTGTAGTGAGCGTAGCAAGAGTTCATTGGAGTGAGGCGGCAGGCGCGGCACGCCTCCCACTGATACAATGCCAATGTATAAACAAACTAGGCGTCAGTCAGCTGACTGATTGCGAACACTTTACGGTGTTACAAAACCACAACTACCTCCAACATTCACTGGGTTAAGAATATACTACAACATCATTGTACGCTACATTACAACCACTCCCTTACAAAAGCTAAAGGCATACCTGTTTTGTGCTGAGAAAGTGATATGAGAATGACGCCTCTCAGTGTGATAGTGTGTCGGTGTGACAGTGACAGACAGATAAGATCAGCAGTTGTTGGTGAGAGAACAATGGTAAGTGGTTGGTAGGTAAGTAGGTAGCCTTGGTTCCACTGCTCATTATTGGCCGCCGCCGCCGCCTTATCAAATCAATCACACGGTCTTTGAGGTTACACTCACACTCACCCCAGTACGATTCGTGTATATCACCTTGTCATCGGTATTCTCAGGCAAACTCACTAATAGCATCATATATGGCAGCCATCCTACCAAGATTATAATTATTTCCCTCTACCATTATTACATTTCCTGCGCCAGTTATGTAATGCTAATTAATGTTACTATTTCATTAATTAAATGAGAGAGAGAGAGAGAGAGAGAGAGAGAGAGAGAGAGAGAGAGAGAGAGAGAGAGAGAGATAATAAATCTATAGCAATGTAGAGATTTCCTTTTCTTATCCTCTTAGTAGGGAGATAAAAGTTACCATGAGAATGTTTAATGAAAAACAAAATAAAGACATACTAGTCTAGATACCCACTTTATAAAGCGATTCAGGGACTCGAACTTATTATTTCACAATAATGATAATAAAAATAATGCCAATAGTAATAATAACAATGATGATGATGATGATGATACTACTACTACTACTACTACTACTACTAATAATAATAATAATAATAATAATAATAATAATAATAATAATAATGAAAATGATTATTATAATTAATAATAATAATAGTAATAATAATAATAATAATAATAATAATAATAATAATTATAATAATAATAACTATAATAATAATAATAATAATAATATTAATAATAATAATAATAATAATAATAATAATAGCAATAACAACACAATAAAAATAATTATATTAATAGTAATACTAACATTATTAATTAATCACAATAATAATAATAATAATAATAATAATAATAATAATAATAATAATAATAATCCTGAAGATCTTGCAGTGTCATGGAGAACTGATTTAGAGGAGGCCAAGGGAACACCCACAGAACTAATGGCTGCGGCAAGTCAATGCCTCTTGTGGGAGTTAGTTGGTACAGGAAGGGGGCGTGCATGGAGACTGGTGAGGTGTGACCGGCGGAATGATGGGTGCCATAGTGAAGCAATGCCGCCCCAGTCTATGTCCCCCACCAGTGACTGATTAAGGAAATAGTTAGTCATTACTGTACATGTACATAAAAATTATCTAACACTGTTGAAGCTTAAGCTATAATTCAGTCCACTGTCCTACACTGTTATAGGAATGAGGCAGCTAAAGATATGCAAAACAGGGAATGTACATTTATTGTTTGTTCTTATCTTTATAACCTAACCATGTAATACATGTAGGAACTCACTACAAACATCATGACTTAGTATCAGCCTTTGGTATGTTCCAGGCATGGATCTCTACGCCAACTGGAAGAAATGACGGCTGTTAATGTTGCATGGGCTTTCCGCAAATCTATGCCTGCTCAGTCTCCCAGTTTCTCTTTTTTTTCTTTTCTGTTTATGTAAGAGGGGAAAGCTGACCAAAGGCAACATTAAATAAAAAAAGGCCCACTTGGTTGCCAGGTCTGAGAGTTAGCCAAAAGAATGAGATAAAGGTATTGATAACTCCCAGCTCATAGGAAGTTGGAAATACAGAAGCAGGCAAGGAGTTCCACAGTTAACCAGAGAAAAGTATGAATAATTGAGAGTATTGGTTAACTCTTGCATTAGAGTTGGACAGAATAGGAGTGAAATGAAGAAGAAAACCTTGTATAATATCAACACCTTTAAAAATGAAATACCTGAGGTTGGCCCTTAAATATTAATCACAACACTATCCATCACAAGGTACAGACTTTTCTAAATACCATTAGTACTGAAAATCAATAAAACATGAATATTAGCATAAACTTTACAAAATGTAATAACAAAAGGAACCATAACAATAAAGAACTGTTAAAACTACTAAAGTATACACTGGAGACTCAATACTCAAACTTAATTCATTCCAGATAGCTGTTTGAGTATTAAAAAGTTTGACTATTGATACAGATGATTCATTCTAACATAAGATAACCTTAAACTTACAAAAATGTCAAAGTAATTTTTTTCATTTCTTCCACTGCCACAGATTGGTGAAGTTCCTTTTTCACATCCATTGCCACATCAGCTACTTTCCATGACTGGCAGCGGAAATTTCCCTCCTCATCTTCTACTGTATATATTTTTGGTACTCCAAGCAAAACTTAGCGTAATGTATTACAAAACTAAGCTTTCTTCAGCTTCTTATTGTTTATAGACCTGTGCATTGCTGTAGTGTAGTTTCTATATTTCATTGTTTGTTCTTTTTGACTTGTCTCCCACAACTTCACCAAAAACCATTTCATTGCCCCTATGATTCTTTTCATGTGTTTTGCTTTCACCACAATATTAGTGTATCTGCTCCTCTACTGACTTTTATAATGGATATCATCTTTGTATTCATGTATGTTATTGTCATGAGGATCACCTTGACTCCATGGCACCAAGTCATAGTGATAGGTGCTCTGTCTGAAACCATCACTCCAACACTACACCACCCTCACCAGGGTTAAGGTCTAGGTATTGTTTCCTTGTCATATTAAGAGGTCCACTAGCCATGATGAAAGTAATGTGAGGAATGCTAACTGTGGTGAGTAGTAGCTGTGGGCATGTGATGCTGTATCAAAGTTTATGAACAATTTCAAATGATTTCCTCAGTCCTGGAGTAATGCTGCCTTACAAGTGGCTTCCTTTCCTCATGATGTCACAGTAGTAACGTCAATGAACACTCCAAGGTGAGCTAGAATCCTTCACTCATCAACTGACAAAAATCTTTGGTGGTGGTTAAAGTCTTTCTTTACAGCCACATGTTTGGACATTCAAGTATTACTTTTTTAGTATTACATTGAACTTTTGCTTTTGAGTATTGAAAAGTTTGACTATTGAGATGTTTGAGTACAGTATACCCCCGCTATTTGTGGGGGCTACGTTCCTTCCTCTCCCACGAATGCTGAAAATCCGCGAATAATGGATGCATTTTGAAAACGCCTATGTATGATAATTTATACGCTAAAATATGCTTTCCAAACACATTCTAAAGACATTCTTATTCATTAATACAGTAATAATGTAGTAATGATAAATTAAAAACAGTAATAGTGTAGTATAATACGTATATAGTAAGTAACTCTCGCACATGAAGATGCTTGTGACGTCACGTCATCTGTAGCCAAGCAGAAGGAAGGAGAAATTAAAGCTTGTAACTGACATTGTTATTTTTAAATTATTATACTGTATCATCTCTTTTTTCTTTCATTTTATTTTATATTAACTGACATTGTTATTTTACAGTTATTTACAAGTTATATAGTATCATCTCTCTTTCCTAATTTTTTATTTTTTATTATATTATATTCTGCAAAAAAAATGGCCTAAGAAATTCACGAAATTGCCAAAATTATGAAAAAAACTTTGAGAGAAAAATCCGTGAGTATGCGGGGCCACGAATGGTGAGCCACAAATGGGCGAGGGTCCACTGTATTGAGTCTCCACTGTATAATGAAAAAAAAATTTCCTCTTCCCTTGGGAATGAGGAAACTACCAACTGAATTGCATGAGTCAAGTCTTGATAACCCCCAGCAGATTGTGGTAATTCTTACATACTTAAACACAATACTCAGGTTCACACTTGAGCAACATATATCAATGCCCTTCACCACAAACTCTCTCTCTCTCTCTCTGACACATAAACGAAATTGAAATAGCCTGCTTTGTTTAATAGTAGATTTTTTCCTTGGACTAAGGAGATTGTTCGATCTGATATTCACCATATCATTATTTATCATGTTGATGTTTTACTATATCATAAAACTCTTCATCCAAATGTTTTTTTTTTTGGGGGGTGGCATAAAATAGTAAAATATTCTAAATTATGATCTTAAGAAATTCTTAACTTCAATATAAAAGGTATATTAATTTCTGTTAACATGCCTATTCAGAATGCTTGATCTTACTCTTGCGAGTAAAGTACGACAAAGAAAACATGACTAGAGCGAGAGTGATGAGTCCCAAGAGTGTCCTTGGCGTGAACACGTCATCCATGGACTGCACATCAGACAGCACCTCTCCAGCCTGCACACACAGGAAGTTGTACGGCAACAAGCCTGAAACCACAACATTGTGACAAAAGGATCAGTTACTATTCTAAAGTAAGATCTATTTCTGGATACCTTAACAATTTGTACAAAGCACTCACATGATTTCAGGGGCAGTTATGAGGAACATTACAAAACATTTACTTTTCACCATTGATAACTAGATAAGAGCAGGAAACTTGTTTTCACAACTATTGTAAATATCAATTACCAGCAAAATGTAACAATGAATTGGAATTATATTAATTGACTTTCCTATGCTGGACATAATGAGTATAATGAGTTATAATTGTAGAATGACTGCTTCTTTTCAGTGTGTGCCACTCTGCACCAAACAGGAAAAGTGACTCAATTTCTTAGCATGAGTATAGTGTACAACAATACAGTAAGGGAGACACACTTCAAACATCAAAGAAAATTGCTCAAAAATTTTAACTGAACTTGAAACAGGTAGAAATATACAATTTTTTATTAAATGAGAGATTTAATGCATTTTTGCATCTATCATTTAATCTACTTATCAATATAATAAATCTTATCTGTTTATTCTTTTCATTTATTTATTTCTTCCTTATTTTTTTATTTATTTTCAAATAAATTTATTCTTTCTCTTCCATCAATGAGTTAGTGATGTGTTACTCACCAAATAAAACAGAGAGGAAGAACACAGGCAGCGGCACACCAACGTAGGGAGCAATCACATTGAGGAGCCAGTTGGGCGTCATGGGAAACACTCGCAGGCTGACCAAAAACAGGAACAGTTGATGCTCATTCTCGTGTACCTGTAACATCATATAAACATCAACTCACCGTGTTCTAATACAAGCCAAAGCAGCATACTGCAAATCTGAATTAAGCAGTCTGAATAGTATGTTATTGCAATAAGCCCAGCAGTAGTACTAGCAGCAGCAGCAGCAGCAGCAGCAAGAGACAGCCATCACATTTCATCCATTAGTTGTAAATCAAGCACACAGAAGGTTATGTGACCTGTGAAACAAAGCACAGTGAAAGCACCATCTTTTAGACCTCTGTGGTACTTTGGCTTGTGAGTGCCTCTCACTACAAGTATTTCAAGGTATAAGTAAGAAATGTTTCTTACAAAGCACTGTGGTCTGACAAGGGAATCAGCCATGCATAAAGTTCACCTTATTTACCAGGTTGGCCCCAAGTTGCCTGAGAGAACATGCTGCTCAAGATGATGTTCATAACAAGAAGTACATCATCATTACCATAAAAACTAAACACATCATAAAAAATTACCCAATTCATTACCTAATTGTAACTTGTGTCTTGTCACCACTTGAATCACCTTTACTGTGTACTTCATTTCACCGTTTTTTTTATAAATCTAATATTGTTATTGATATTTGTTAAGAATATTATTTTCTATCAGTATAAAATGACACAACAATTGATATTCATATCAGTTATTTTGATAGTATGGAACAGATTGATAGTATTGCCATTCTTCTCTATTGGAAAATTAGTTTCAGGTTACAAGTGGCACCACTGCAAGCCTTGCCTTGCCTCTAACAAACTAAAAACTGTTATAAGCTGGGAAGCTTATTAAATTAAATAGAAACTCTCCAAAATCTGTTTCTATTAACTAAAGATTCAAAGCACTGAAGACACAAGTAGGACCACTCCATAACAAATAACATTAAATGCCATTGAGACTAGAAGGAGGAATACAAACAAGAGAATGTGCACCAGCATCATCATAGGCACCATCAACAACAACACCACCACCACCACCACCCAACAGTGAGAAGAAAATATGTGTGATTGACAGACCTGCAACCTGAATTTCTCAACCATCCAAGCCACAATACCCCCAGAGCATTACAAGACCATTTTTTTCATGAGTAGTAAAAATTACCTTCTCCTGAAGCCACTTGATTTTTGTTGGAAACTTGGCCTGAACAATATTGGCTCCAACAAGACGAGACAGCAGAAAACAATTTGAAGCTCCCACAGCAGTGAGAAAACAGCATAGAAGAAAACCCAGAGGCCAGCAACCAAGGAGGGCTCCACCTAGAAGATTCTGCAAAGGAGAAATGACCTCTTCATTTATATACTTCATATCAAACTGACATCAGGTTAAACTAGACAGCAAAGACAAAATATTTCCATACATTTACATGCATATCATCTCATCTCACTCTAGGGAAATTAATTGTTTGTTTGTTCATCTGTATCTGACACTTGCTCCTAAGACTGAGAGATGAAGAAATGCATTTGCATGTGGCATAGAGGCATGGAAGCAGCTGTGTATGACTAGTCTTGACTCTACAATTGAATGGAAAACATTGGCTTAATATACAGTTACCGATGAATCCTCACTATTATCAATACACAACTCCACTGCAGTAAAAAGGCTTCTGCAAATTATCATATGGAGTCAAGTCAAATATCACACCAAGTTGCTTTAGGACATCTTGGCAAAAAATATAAAATGTGAAGGAAGCTACATACACCTGAACTGTGTCTAGTCATCCCAAGGTTCACACTTGTGTCCTCTTGCTGGTGAGGAGAGAATGTACTGTACATGACACACCCAATACAGAAGGATGGCAAATCTCAAAAGCTGTTCTCATGGAATTCTCATTATACGGTGAATGAAAAACTCTCCAAAAAACAATGGTGTCATCAAATTTTAGGTATGACAGTAAGACAGGGTGTTAAGTAGCCTTTTATTCAAAGCAAGACTGTGTTTTAAGAAGCCTTTTATTCCAAGCCATAAGTGCAAAATTATGAGGCCAAAGCGTGTACTAAGCCAATGATATCTTTTACCAACTGCTTTTAAGAAATACCAAAATGAGTCAAATTCTTAATGACAAAAGTAAATAATACCTAAAAAACCAATGGAGAGTGATACGATACTCATGACACGTACCAAAAGTGCTGATCCTGGAATGGCAAAGGTCTGCTTGTATATGTAAGCTGAGGAGAAGAGCAACAAGACGTAGTGCCAGTGGTCCTCCTTGTATGTGGCTGTCGTCGCCACAAGCTGACGTAAGTC
Organism: Callinectes sapidus; assembly: GCA_020233015.1. Taxonomy (NCBI): domain Eukaryota; kingdom Metazoa; phylum Arthropoda; class Malacostraca; order Decapoda; family Portunidae; genus Callinectes; species Callinectes sapidus. Next base: position 4,131,588 of record CM035203.1, on the reverse strand, counting down.
TTTGAGAGATGTAGGGAAATGAATGTCCTGCAAAAAGGAGCTTTATTACACATTATACTTGTTGCTTACATATCATACTTGTGTGGAAAAATCACTTCAGGTTTGATCTAGAGTGCAACAGTAATCCATGCTTAAGTACAACAATTACTACTGATAATCTTAATTCTATTGCCTTGTTGTTGTGTTTATTTTCCATATGTGACATGAATCACATTACTTTATACAATAACTGTATTTAAAAATTATATTTCATGATTTTCATAGGTTTTAGAAAGCATACATAAAAGTCTTGGAATGTATTAAACTTTTTTCTATCAGTTTTGAAATCTACCACACAATAATTCACTTTAGGATAGAATTTTCAGGAACCAATTATCATCATATATCGGAGGACACCTGTACCTCAAAACTATGTATTGGCAGGTTCACCCCTTTTGCTGTACATACCACATAGAAGGTAAATAAGTGTAGCTAAGCTCTTATAAAACACATCACACACACACATACACACCGCGTAGTGTAGTGGTTAGCACGCTCAGCTCACAACCGAGAGGGCCCGGGTTCGAGTCCCGGGCGCGGCGAGGCAAGTGGGCAAGCATCTTAATGTGTATGTAGCCCCTGTTCACCCACACAGCAGCTGCAGCAGCAAGTAGGTACGAGATGTAAGGTTGTGGCGTGGCTGTCCCGGTGTGTATGTAGTGTGTGATGTGGTCTCAGCCCTACATACCCAAAGGTCGGTCTATATGAGCTCCATGCTTGCTCCGTAGGGAAAGGCTGGCTGGGTGACCACCAGGCGACCGAGGTGAATAACACACATAAACACAGTTACACACATTTTAACAATCAGGTTCATTATAGGGTAAAGTTGTTCAATATGCAGTGGTACCTCTTAATTCAAACACCCTTTGACTTGAACACTTCCCAAGCCAAACACATTTGGCTAACAAATTTTAACCTACAATCCGAACACGGCCTTTCAATTTGAACACAAACACACGTGGCGGCCAATGCTCCAGCCCCTAGTTGCCTCAGTTACTCCGGCCCCCAACCCTGGTCATTTCCTACCTACCAATGCGGCCTTCTACTCTGGTCACCGGCAAACTTATTTATTAATGAAAATATATTTAACACTTTAAACAACCAAAGAAGAAAGAATTGTTAAATATCACTGACATTTGCACAAACTAAGATAATGCAATAATTTGCAATTTTGTACAATAATTTATACTTTTCTTGAAATAATTCCTGTTCCAAATGATGCTACAAGAATATATTCTACTTGATAAAAGAGAGAGGGGGGGGAGAGGATGGTGAGTGGCTGGAGGTGGAGGGAGGCAGCCTACTTGGGAGTGGATAGGGACGGAGTGAGGGGGAGGGGAGGAATACTAAGCGATCTGTTCCCGTATTTAGTGCAAGTAAGGGAGGCGGAGACCCGGGAGAGGCCTGTTTAGTCTTCCTCAGAACTCGAGAGTTTCACACCGAAGTAAATAAGACTTTTGTTATGTCTGTTTCTTTTTTACCCATTTCATGTCTGTGTTTGCTTAATACTATCAAAAGGTGAAGGATATCTATGAATTATGATGAGGTGAGGGGAAAACAACGTGCCAATATATTAAATCATGTTGCCACTGGTGGGGCAGGACCAATTCTATTTTTTCCATTACTTCTTAACAATGGCTATTGCATTTTTAGGTATTGCGGCAATGTTAAGGGACCAATTTCTCGCAATAGCTGGGGGTTGAGTGTAGTATTTTTTATTCAAAATAAACTGCAACGGATTAAATGTTTTTACATTAATTTCAATGGTAAAAATTGCTTCCTAATTCAAATTTTTGCAATTCAAACAGCCAAGAAGAACTAATTAAGTTTGAAACAAGAGGTACCACTGTATAAGACAATACAGCTCTCCTCTAGGTAGTTTATGAGTGCTTACTGGACTAGTACCACTTTTGAAGGCAGGTCTGTTGATGAAGAGCAGCCAGAGGAAGAGTGAAGCACTGATGAAGGCTACTGGCACAATGAGCAGCCTCAGATAGGAATGGTCTTTGCCCCGTACACTCATCTTGCTGCCTGCGGCACATCAGGTCACTACATTATCATGACAAGCTCCAGCAAATCCTGTCCACTGGGATTTAATATCTCTCTCTCTCTCTCTCTCTCTCTCTCTCTCTCTCTCTCTCTCTCTCTCTCTCTCTCAATATCTGACACTTTTCCTTAATAAATATCGTAAGGAGATGACTGAAACAGAAAAGTATCCTTGCATCCTCAAATGTTTTCATCTTTCTCTCTCACACAATAGTGAAACTGATCTATCTATCAATCTATCCATGTATCTGATTGGCAATCCCCATATAGGGTGGCCAAGACAAGGCAACACACACACACACACACACACACTGAAAAAGGGGAAATAGAAAAAGATAATAGATAACAAATTAAATAAAGAAGTTAAGGAAATAACATAAAAACAACAAGAACATTTGATAACAGATAGAAAGAAGAATAAAACAGAACTGATGATCGAAAGAAAAGTGAAGAAACTAACATAACATGAACATTTGACAACACAGAAATGGGAAGAACAAAATTGTGCCTGTGTGTGTGTGAGAGAGAAAGAGAGAGAGAGAGAGAGAGAGAGAGAGAGAGAGAGAGAGAGAGAGAGAGAGAGAGAGAGAGAGAGAGAGAGAGAGAGAGAGAGAGAGAGAATGATGGTGGTGGTAATAATAAAATGACGATAATAATACTCCAATTAAAGACTTAAACTTGCCTTACCATTAATTAATAAGCAGGTTTCCCAATGCAGTGAGAGGCGAGGCACCTGAGCCAGGCGGGGCGACCAAATGTCAACAAAGTTACCAACACCAAAATATAAATAAATTAAGAAAAAATCTTTCAAGTCTTGGCCTCATCCGCCGCCGTCCTATTGTGGTATCTCTGTGGCCGTGAAGGGCGGCGGAGGGCGTGGGTGGCGTGGCATGGGCGCGGGGCTGGATCGGCGAGGCAGAGATCCCCAACAGGACTGAGGACTGAGACTGCTGACCAGTGACCGCTGACGGGGAAAATACGACAAAGTTTTGACACATGTGGGAGTCATGTGTCACCTGTTGTTGTTGTTGTGAGTGTCGTCACAAAATGTTTTTTTAAGCTTCACTAAATTAACCATCAATATTTATGCTTTTTCACCTGCTTAACCATAAAAATATTTTTTAGATATTATTGGATGCGACTAAACGAGTTAATCATGTGTTTTAATGAAGAAAAGTGTAAAATCATTTTGGGGTGCGAGACGCAGAATGGAAGAGTAGGAAGCTGGCCAAAGGCAGCAAAAATTAAAAATAAAAAGCCTTCTAATTGCCAATCCCCTGAAAGATCAAAGAGTTCGCCTGAAGTTAGAGACAAATGTCTTGAAATCTGTTGTTATTCACACTAAGCTTAAATCATTCCAGCTTTTGTAAAATTCTTCACCACTAAAGAAAAAAGGACAAATATACATTAATGTCTCACACAATAACTTGTGCGGATGATTTAAGATAAGAGGAAAATAATTAACACATTAATATAAGTAAGTGGATAAGGGGGATGTGAGTTTTGACAGCTTTCTTAGTGCAATGTCGATATTTTGGCTGCCTTATGTTTACTTGGCGGGAGAGTAAAGAGAACACCGAGGAACTGGAAATCCACTCGTCACACACAGCCATAATTGACGCTACATTTGATTTTAATGGTGTTTGTCGACGACGGTGACAAGTGAGCACTACATTCCCCATCAAGAGGATAAATATCAGTTTGGGATTGTGATATAGTGAAAGGAGACGGGTGGTGGTGGTGGTGTCTGTTGGTCGTCACGTGTGGTGTTGGTGCCTCATCATGGGTATATTGGGTCTGTCCAAGCTTATTGCAGACAACGCCCCGTCTGCTGTGAAGGAGAATGAAATGAAAAACTACTTTGGTGAGGAATTAAATCCATTTGACTTTTTTTTCAGTTTGATATACGTAATGTTTGACAGGCCTACCCATTGTCCGTGCTACCTTGCTGTTACACTGCCTTGTATTATTGCTAGTTTGGTTGCTAAGGCTGGCAAAGTTAATAAAAACAGGTTAGACTAAGATTACTCCTCCATTCTCTCTCTCTCCCACACACACACACACACACACACACATGCTTCGTGTAGGACCTTCTATATAGAATTGTTGGCCTGTGGAAGAGCTTATCAAATTGTGGTAATTTGTCACAATTTAAGAGATGTCTAAAGACACATTTATTTACATGTCAAATTAATGAAACATATCCCAGTATGGAATAGTATTGTAGTAAGAACACTGCTGTCACTATTTTTTGGGTCTTTTGTTTTTGTTATATATGCTATTTAGGCTGTAATTAGGATTGCTTCATTGCAGTATTCACCAGTGTTGTTTCTTGTTTATTTGTTTTGATGCATGTGTTATTGGTACCCTTAAGCTTTTGTTTTCTTTTCTATTTTATGTGCAGGTTAGGCTAACATAAAAGGAAATGCGTCTATTGGAAAGCTTTGGCTTGACAGACTTGAGCCTGTAATATATATATATATATATATATATATATATATATATATATATATATATATATATATATATATATATATATATATATTGACTGGTTTTGAATATGTGTATTTTGGCTGTAAATAATGACTGACTGAATGACTTGCTTCACAGGACGCAAGGTGGCCGTGGACGCCTCAATGAGCTTGTATCAGTTCCTGGTGGCAGTGCGGCAGGAAGGACAGATGCTGACCACTGCTGATGGTGAGACAACCAGGTGGGTAGCTGCAATGGTGGTGGTGGTGGTGCTGCTGCTGCTGGTA
>CM035203.1:4094830-4109842 GCA_020233015.1 Callinectes sapidus | reverse complement strand
CTTCGTTAAACAGGTAAAGGAAATCAGCCACAGGATTCCGGTGACTTGAACTCTTTCTCTGCGACGCACACCACCACAACACATTGCTAAAACTGGGAAATCTTAACGAAAATCGACAAGAAAGATAGAAAAGATCATTAAAAGGTGTATATTAAAGTCTTTAGTCAACAGAATGCTTTGAGGCGACTGTGAGTTAAGGCGAAAGATCTCGATGATGGTTTGTAAATAAGGAAGATGAACCAAATCGTAGGAAAAGTGTTAATATGACCGACAGTGAATCGCTCAAAATAAATAAATAAATAAATAAATAATTAAAAGACCAATTTACGAGGAACAATATTGCATCTTAAACAAAGGATAGGAGAGTCACTTGCTTCGATCACAGTGACACAATTCATGGCGTTGGGAAGTCCCTGGTAGTAAGTAATTAGAGGGCATAAACACACACACACACCGGGACGCCACGAGTTATATAGAGTTCATTAGAGGAGCCATCCAACCCACAGCTCTGTATTGAACCCTTTATATTTTTCTTCTCGTTATGAAGTGTATGTATGTGTGTGCGTCACATTTTCTTGCGCCTGAAGGTGGGGTGACATTTATGGCAGGATGCATCACGACTTAATTAGCCAGTGTCCTGTTGTGGCTGGCTGGTTGGCTGGCTGGCTGGCTTGGTGTTTGGCTGTCCTTCGAGGCGTGGTGTTAATGAGGCTGAGAGAGTTGTGCGCGTGGGAAGACGAGGAAAAATTAAGCCTCGCATCGCAGGTGAAGTTTTGTGACAGCAGAATGAATGAATGGCATCGCTCAGTGCTCCATTATTCTTATTGTTCGACGCGGAATGAGATCTTGAGTGCTCATTTGTTGGATCGTATTCTCTGGTGATTTTGTGGGAGTTTATATATACATTTTTTTTCTTTTTGAGGGGTGGGTGGGGAGGGGTTAATGTGTCGTGTTTTCTTTTGTTTCCCGTTGATTAGTGAAATTTGACTCCTTCATCTGTTTATTTCTTTCATTATAGTTTGTTCTGAAAATCTTAATCTCCTCTCTTGAATTACTTTTCTTTCTTATGGTTGTTTTTCTTCAGTTCATTTTCTTTGCTTCTCTTTGTTTTATTACGTTTGTTCCTCTTTTCTTTCACATCTTTCTTCCGCTTCTATTCCTCGTTATCAGTGTTTCTTTTCTTTTTCATCCTTATTTTTCTTTCCTTCATCTCTGCTCGTCTTTACCACCTGATAACCTGTTTTACTACATCTCTTCCTGTTATTTTCCTAGTTCCTCTACATATTCTTTGTTTTATTATTTTCTTCTTCTTCTCTTTCACGTTTTTCCTTTTCCTTTATTCCTCATTATTGGTGTCACATTTTTTCATGCTTGCTCTTCTTTCCTTCATCCCTCCTCATCTTTTTTACTTCATCTCCTGCTTTTTACCTGTTTTACCTCATCTTTTCTTTATCTGTTTTGCTTCTCCTCCTCCTCCTTCTCTTGTCGTTTTCCTGATTCCTTTCGTTTGTTCCATCTCCTCAACGCTGCCGCCTCTCCATCTGTTTTACTTCATCTTCTCCTCCTTACCTGTTTTACTTTATCTTCTCTTTACTTGTTTTACTCCATCTCCTCCTTTCCTGTTTTACATCCTCTCCTCCTTAAGCGTTTTACTTTATCTTTTCTTTCTTACCTGTTTTACTTCTTATCTTTTTTTTTTTTTTTTCATCTGCTCTTTACCTGTTTCACTTCATCTCCTCTTTACCTGTTTTGATTCATCTCCTCCTCAACTGTTTCACTTCAACTCGTCCTATTTATCTGTTTAAGTTCATCTCTTCTTCCTCACCTGTTTCACTTCACCTCCTTCTCTTATTATTTTCCTAATTCTTCCCTTCTTTCCGTCAACTCCCCAAAGCCGCCGCCTACTCATCTGTTTTGCTTCATCTCGTCGTCTTTACCGGTTTTACTTAATCTCCTCCTCTTTACCTGTTTTGCTTCATCTCGTCATCTTTACCTGTTTTACTTCATCTCCTCCTCTTTACCTGTTTTGCTTCATCTCCTCCCGTTTACGTGTTTCACTTTATTTTCCTAATTCTTCCCTTCTTTCCGTCAACTCCCTTAAGTCGCCACCTCCTTACCTCGAGTCAGGAAGCTAGCAGCGGCCGTAACGAGATCTCAGCCCTGCCAGCTCCACGTGTTGCTCATCCTCGTGGATCCGTGAGCCGCGCCTTGTAATTTACGACCATTACAGGCGATTACTAACAAAAAGAAGAGAAAACTACTCCACCCAAGGGCTTCGTTGGTCGCCCTCAGAGCCATGGTCGCCTCCCTCCCTCAAAAGGGCGAAAAGTTACCACGTACTACCAGTTTTGGGTGGCGTTCTAGAGTACGGCAGCTCCGCCCACCTTTTTTTTTCTTTTTTTTGTTCTTGACTGACTGGGAGTTCCTGTTTTTGGGTGATGCCTTGCCGGGCTGGTCGTCCTTTCGTCGTGGGGAAGGCCAGGCACCAAATACGCCTGTTTATCCTGAATTAGTTCGTTCCACACCACCAATTTAAATCTTGTTAATTAATGAAACTTGTTCTCTCTCTCTCTCTCTCTCTCTCTCTCTCTCTCTCTCTCTCTCTCTCTCTCTCTCTCTCTCTCTCTCTCTCTCTCTCTCTCTCTCTCTCTCTCTCTCTCTCTCTCTCTCTCTCTCTCTCTGTCTCATTCCAAGAAGCGCTCCGGGGCAGACGCTGAGGGCGAAGGAAGGTAATGATGAGCCGGAGCTTTTAACACTTATACTTGATGGCCGTCGCGTCAGGGTGAATACTCAAGTGGCTGGACCAGAGAGAGAGAGAGAGAGAGAGAGAGAGAGAGAGAGAGAGAGAGAGGGAGAGGGAGAGGGAGAGGGATGGGTCGGAAATACTGGTGGTATACCCATTTCGAGAGCCCCTCGTAACCCTGACAACCTTTCACCCGTTGATGTCATATTTAAAGGCCCCAAACGCCGACCCTGACGTGGCCTGCGACGATAAAGAATCACACCAAAATCATATAAATAAGATAAAAAATTCAAATAACCAGAGACGACGCGGGGTCAGTCCCTCCCACCCCGCCACCCCGCCGCCCCGCCGCTGAATGGCTTTAGTTGAGGGGCGAGAGAACACCGCCAAACCCTCAAGATTATTTTTTTCTTTTTTGTGGGCGTTGGGCGGGAGTTGGGCGGGCGGGGTATGGCCGGACCTTTGACTTATTGCCCATAATTAGCGGTCCATCTGCGGGTGAGATAATGCAATAGTTAGCGGGCCTTGAAGGAGCATGGGCGTGAGGGACCGCGGATACTAATGGACTGCAGTGATAGTGTAAACGCTCCGCCGTGTGATAATTTGTACCGTCAACCCTGAAATATCGCGGCGGAAATTGGAAGAAGTGCATGGGGAGGCCTCGGAGGGAACTGTGGTGAGGTGAGGGGAAGGAGGGAGGGAACTTTGGTGGAGGGAATGAAGGAGGGAACTTTGGTGGAGGGAAGGAGGGAACTTTGGTGGAGGGAGGGAAGGAGGGAACTGTGGTGGAGGGAAGGAAGGAACTGTGGTGGAGGGAAGGAGGGAACTTTTGTGAGGGGATGGAGGGAAGCCAGGAGAGAAGGAAGGAAGGAAAGAAGGATAGAAAGAAAAAAGGAAGGAAGGACAGAGTAAAGGAAGGAAGACAGAGGTAAGGAAGGAAGGACAGAGGGAAGGAAGGAAGGAGAGAAGGATAGAGAGAAAGAAGGAAGGAAGCGAATGAGGGAGGTGCCTTATTGTATCTAAAGATGTGTGTGTATGAGAGAGAGAGAGAGAGAGAGAGAGAGAGAGAGAGAGAGAGAGAGAGAGAGAGAGAGAGAGAGAGAGAGAGAGAGAGAGAAGGGGGATAAAATAAGGAGACATGATATTCTCTCCCTCTCATTACAGATGCTGAAGGTTAGAGTTATGAGCCTTAGTTTAGATGCTTATCCTCGCATCCATCACCCCATTTTAACCTTATTCCATTACCTGCGCCAACTATGCACCGGCTGAATATCGCCGGCCAGATCTCAACTTCATCTCTTCGGTAACATTAATGGTGTTTTAATTTACCTTTACGTGTCCGCATCGCCCGCCGAGATGGAGCCGCGTAATGGAAATCTAGGGAAGGAATGTTGTCTGCGTGTACTATTACTACTGCTGCTGATGATGATGATGTTGATGTTGATGTTGATGTTGATGTCCGTGCAATGCCTGGTGCTTCTGGTGGTGGTGGTGGTGCTGCTCTTGTTGTTGTTAATGGTGGTGGTGGTGGTGGTGACCTGTACACTACTGCTACTTTTTTACTATCTCCATCACAGCTACAACCTTCATTGCTATAACTACCACTACCATAACCAGTATTATTGGTACCATACCTACTATTATCATAATGTACTTAATACTACTACTGCTGTTATTACTACTACTACTTCTACTACTATTACTACTACTACTAATACTGCACTTCAACTAATTGTATTTTTGGTGAGAGAGAGAGAGAGAGAGAGAGAGAGAGAGAGAGAGAGAGAGAGAGAGAGAGAGAGAGAGAGAGAGAGAGAGAGAGAGAGAGAGACTGAGACTGACTAATTATTATTGATGTGAATATTCCCTGTCGGACACACCATCAGGCCACGTGCGCGCTCACACACACACACACACACACACACACACACACACACACTAATGAACAAGTGTCTGGCTGGTGGACTCTTGACGCTCTTCACTTCATTAACACATAAGAGGCGTGGTGGACGCGACCTCCGCCACATACGGCAGCTCGTGTTTATAAAGATAATACAGCGTCGCGCCAACTCTGCAAATACGACCCTTAATTAAATGTCAACACGAGGAGCTTGGTTCTGGCGTGTATACAGGGGTGTTGTTTTTTTTCTCTCTTTTTTTTTGTATCTTTCTTTTATTGATACTACGTGGAAAGAAGGTGTTTTGTATAGGTTTAGTGTTTGTTCTGGTATTGATGTAACGCTTCGAGGTTGAAAAATATAATGTGATAGGTTGTTGATAGGTTGTCTCTGGCGTATGTACAGCTTTTTTCCTTTTGGTTATTAACTTAGTGGAAAGATATTTTTTATAGTGTTACTGTTTGTAAAGATATTAATGTTTATAGGGCTTTTTTCCCCTCTTTTATTGATAGTACGTGGAAAGAAGGTGTTTTATATGATAGCTTTAGTGTTTGTTTATGTAATGTAATGTAACGCTTGTAGGTTGAAAATGTATAGTGATAGTTTGGTTCTGGCATATAAACAGGTTTTTTTTCATTCTTTTATTGACAGTAGCTGGAAAGAAGGTTTTTGTATAGTTTTAATGTTTATTCAGGTATTAATGTAACGCTTGTAGGTTGAGAATGTAGAGTGATAGGTTGGTTCTGGCGTAAATACAGGGTTTTTTTTTTTTTTCTCTCTTCTCTCTGTTCTCAGTGTAAAGGAGTTTTTGAATAGGCTTAATGTTTGTTCAAGTATTAATTAACCGTTTGTAGGTTAAAAATGTAATGCCATCGATCAGTTTTGGAGTATAATTTAGTGTTTTTAATCTGTTTATTTTCTATTGACGTTGAAGGAAAAGTAGAAGTATTATACGGGTTTTTGTGCCAGTTTAGACATCGCTATAGTCAGGATGGTTATGAGATACTATTAGCGATGTAAATAGGTGTTCAAGCTAGTTTAGTTTACCATATTAAGTCATTCTTTTTCCTATAAATCTTCCGATAGTAACCTCGCCAAAAAATGAAGCAAAATAAGAACACGTCAAACATATTCTTTTTTTCCAACATGATCAAATAATAAAGGCGAGTTGATATTATGGCCTGGCGGTGCTAGGTGGTTGGCTGGCTGGCTGGCTGGTTGGTAAGAGACGGCGCCGGGGTGTCTAGTGTGCGCCGTGGCCCTACTACATACAGTAAGTACCCCGCCCCGGCCAACCCGTCCATAGAGTAGGCGGGGAGTGTGATAAGCCACTCTAAGCCAGGCATGGTAGGCACGCGTCCCACTCCCTGGAGCAATCAAGCCTCTGATGTTCGATTATCGTTTTGGGGGCAAGAGTGATGTGCGGATGAAGGTCACCGATACACTATATAAACCCCGCTGGTCCTGTGCTCCTCTCGTGACTTATGGCTGCCTCCCTCAATGTTCCCTCATTACCTGCCATTGTTTGATTTCTACGCCTCCCATGTTGGAATACGCCTATTTTTCCCTGCCCACGAGCGTGCCTTCAGATATATGAGACAAGTGTTTTTTTTTTTTCTTTCCTTACGATGTGTCAAGATTCCTTCCCTCGCGTGCATTATTACGTGCCGGCCTCGCTCGTGACTGTCTGCCGGCCCGCCCCTCCGCCCAGTGTGTCCACCTGTCAGGTACGCCAAACAATACTTGGGGGAGAAAGGGGCAGCTGATCCATCACGTGAAGGGAAGATATTTGCCGGATATTCAATGGGGGAGGAGCTTATCCATCAAATTAACCCGTGGCCTTCGTCAATGGGGGGAACCAGGTGGGGGGTTATCCATCACAATTAACCAATGGCCTTCGTCAGATAGCACAAGGGCCGGGCTGATCCGTTAAATGACCCCCTCCCCCCCATTCCTCGGGTGGGGTGAGGGGGTAGGCGATCCATCAGGCAGGTTGGATCAGCCTACTGCTCACCTCACAACACCAGCAGGAGTCGTCATGATCCCCGTGACGCCGCGATCGGTCTTAAGGTTACCCCTATCTCTCTCTCTCTCTCCTTCTTTTTTTTCCCTATTAATGATTGTAGCCCAAGGTGAGATAGATGAATATTCCGAGTCCTAATCACCGTCTTTCCACCTTTCCGCGATCCATTCGAGGCATTTCTCCATTGGATCAGATAACATTTCCCGAGTTGGTTAACTTTGAGCCTCGTGGATGGCTGCTGCTAATTAGAGAGTTGTTTTGAGTTTCCTTAAGTGGTTTGTTTTCTCCGCATACCACTGTTGTTTCATTTGGCTTGTCTGGCGGGGTTTACAGCGTCCATTATGCTCAAGCCGGTGGTCGTAATCCCTGTGCTACGTATCTGGCAGGGTGATGGCCGCGTCTCGGGTCTCATTCCCAATCAGGGACTACCAGAACCCATTAAAAATTACCCAAAAGCTATCGGGTGTCACTGTCCCCCTATAAAAAGCGAGTGTCCGGAGCCAGTGAGGTCTTAACACCAGCCAGCTTTATCGGGCCAGCTAATTTCACACCCGGGTAGTGTACACCGCCTCAAACTGCCCCATAAAGGCCAGGGTGACGCGGACCGGTTGCTATCGCGGCCTTAATTTAATAGTGAGAGTCTTCGAGCTGGTCCGATTATCATGACGGAGGCCCGGTCAGGAAGGGATGAGGGAGGAGGTGGAGCAGGTGGAGCAGGAGGGAGGGTAATATGACCATACTGGCGCGTATCTTCCCTCTAAAGAACGTCGGTTGGCGCGAACGGACACGGAGGTAAGCGTCAGGGCGTCCAATTATCTGCCGCTGCTATAGATGCACGCAGACTGAATTTTATTAATTTCTTATGCGATTTTTTTTTCTCCGGTTCCTCCTCTCCTCCCTTCCTCCCCACGTCATCCCTTCCCGATACTTCACCCTTCTTTTTTTTCTCTCGCTCTCTTCACTTCTTGCCTCTCGCTCACCTCATTCGTGTCCTCTTGTCCCTCTCTCTCCCTCTCCCGTCCCTCACTTCCCGTCGCATCATTTCTCTCTTTACTTTGCACCTTAACATCGAATGAACGTCGCCTGGCCGCACGTCACCCGCGCCACACCTGAAACACTGCCCGCCCGGTGTTCGCATGATGAAGCTCGGACTAATTGCGAAATTGCTCTAATTGCTTACCTGTCGTGCCGAATATGAGGGCCGGCGCGCACCCACGGCAGGTAATATATCTATTGCTGATATTGTTTGCCTTGCGTCTTGCAGGTTCGACCCAATACGGCGTTTCGAGCGTCTGACACTAATTGCACAGTTACGAGAACCTTCCGCCACTAACCACAAGCCGCTCGTTAACTGTCTAACTGAGCGTAAACTGCGCCCAGCCACGCCAACCTCCGTATCACCTCATGCTGGAGATTACCGATGCCTCCTTCATGAACTTGCTCTTCATCATTCCCTGTTCCACTCACTCCCTCACCGTCTGTTCGTGGTTAACACAGATTCAGAAAGCCAAGGTGCTCCCAGTTGTCTGTGGTTGATGAAGTGGCTTAGCGATAACCAGGTATATGTGTAATGTTTTTTGTCTCCCTCTTGTCGTCGGGAAATATAGTAGTTTGCCGATAACACGATACATATTTCTCTCCAGAACAATTTTCAGACTCCAGCATCTCATCTCAGGCTGTCAGGTTACCGTCCAGACCAGCCACACGAGCCGCAGCCGCTGATCAGGGAGGGGCTCTTGCGCAGGAGCAGCAGCAGCAGCAGCAGCAGCCTGACCGCGCCCTTCAGGGTAGAGCAAGGGTAGTTGTATAACGCCGTGGCCACGTCTGCACCCAATCATGGTTTTTAACTACGTACTGCTGGCCAGGGTGGAGTCAGATGGCCTCCAGCAAAATTGTATCGGGCCGTTGGTTCTGAACGAGTCAAATCACCAATTAGAAGGTTTATTATGCCGGTTATTGTCTTTCCCTCCATTTGCATTTCTCCATTTGGAAGAAAACTGGGTAACCTTTGTTATGAAAATATGGAAGAAACATGACACGAATGATAAAAATAACATTTTCCATTAATAACAGAGCGAACCCGGCAGGTGGTCGCTCTAACCTCCTTCGTAAATTGATTAGAGCCGCTTAAAGGTAATTTTTGTTGATAGATAGCGTCGTGAGAGCGAGGCCTCGGTCGTCATTAGTGGCGCGCCGAGAAGCAGCGTCTGCGGGGCTCGCTCCCACCACGCCTCCGTCAGGCAGCGACCCATAACCCTTGCCTCTGCCGGGCCATTGGCGGGGCAGCGGCCACATCGCCTGTACCATAAAGATGAAAAAATACTCCGCTAAACATGTCGCTTGCATCTACAGCCTCATAATGACGTGACCCTCTCTTCTTCCCTCTCTCCCTCTCTCTCTCTCTCTCTCTTCCTCACTTCTGTCTTCTCCATATCCTTACCTTCCTTTCTTCCACCTCTCCTGCCTCCCACTCCCCACCGCCTCTTCCTCTGCCGCGTCAGTCTTGCGGATTTACACGGAGCGAAGGCCAGTGGCGGCGGGAAGTGGTTTATTCTCCGTCCCGATCGTGTATTGTTGGCGAGATGGAAGAGGTTGGCAAGCGTCGGTACATTTGCATAATTCAATAAGTCCTCACGTGTATCGGGCGATGTAGCCGTGGGGGGAATCAATTCATCAAGAATCAAGTGGCCATTTTCGTTAGAAGAATCCACTGCCTTCATGGGTTTATGTGACGCTGATGAATTATTAGGTCCTGCCCCTCGACCCGCGCCCCGAGTATTACTGGCACTTAATTCCTTGCCACGTCCAACCAAGGAGGCACTTACACCTCTGGGGCTGAGTTACGACTGTGTGTGTGTGTGAGAGAGAGAGAGAGAGAGAGAGAGAGAGAGAGAGAGAGAGAGAGAGAGAGAGAGAGAGAGAGAGAGAGAGAGAGAGAGAGATGGTTGTCTTGCTAATCAGTTAAGAAGGAGCGACCACAGATGTTTGAGCGTGTAATGATACCAACGTGTGTGTGTGTGTGTGTGTGTGTGTGTGTGTGTTCGCTCGCTCTCTCGTGCGTGCCTATATAAGTGAAACGAATCACCTGCATCAGTGCCATTATTGTTACGATTACTATTAATGCTGGAACCGGTACGAGAGAGAGAGAGAGAGAGAGAGAGAGAGAGAGAGAGAGAGAGAGAGAGAGAGAGAGAGAGAGAGAGAGAGAGAGAGACCCTTCATAGACTGCAAGCACACATCGCCACCACCACCACCACGCAAACTGTCGGCGTAATATGTGAGCACGTCGCGGTAAGTGAGGGCCGAGGCGAGCTAGGTAAAGGCAACTTGAAGGTGACTGATTAGTACGTCTACCGAAGGAGGAAACGTCACCCGCGGCACTTTACTTTGTCAGGAGGATCAGCAGCAGCAGCAGCAGCAACAGGCAGGGAGAGAGGAGGAAAGACTGGCGGCGAGGGGAAGGTAATAATTTGGCTACTCTCATGTGTGTGTGTGTGTGTGTGTGTGTGTGTGTGTGTGTGTGTGTGTAGGGAGGAGGTGTGGAAATGTAGGGAGTTTGTGCGAAAATGTTCCAAACTTTGACGTGTATTTGTCATGAGGGATTCAATTATCGTTTTTGTGAGGTTAATGTATTCTCGCCCTTTTGCTGAGAGAGAGAGAGAGAGAGAGAGAGAGAGAGAGAGAGAGAGAGAGAGAGAGAGAGAGAGTCAGTCAGTCTTTCCCAGTATTCTTTGCCTCCTCAGTGGATTGTGGGCAGCGTTCACAAATCAGTGGAACATTCAGACTTCCCTCTCTCCCCCCGCCTGAGTATTATCACATTTCAAGGTCGCACAATAGTTGGTGATGCTGAAAATAATGAATGCGCATTTGTCTCATTGAAATGCTGCCCTACAGAGGAGGATAATGCAGCCATGACTTGCGGGAAGGACTTGCCCGTACGAGTAATCAATTTTGCATCTCTAGTTTATCCCTTTTAAGTCCGTCCTCTCTTACATATTCATGCCACGCGCTCAATAACAGGGGTGAGCAGCGGGCAGGGGCAGGGGGAGGGGCGGGGCAAGGGGGGATGAAGGGGGCTGAGGAGCACTAATATACGTTACGTGGACTCAAGCGAGCACAAGTGAGTGTCAGGATTGTATCTTATCGACCGCCGTCTTGCTGGGCCTCTCCCGGTGGGCGCGGCGCTGCTACCTCTGACCACGAGACTCTGTGTGTGTGTGTGTGTGTGTGTGTGTGTGTGTGTGTGTGTGTGTGTGTGTAGGGTTACCCGTTGTTATGATAGATACACACCATTGCTTCCCCCACCGAGTTGAAGTTTGAGTAAGATGGTCATTAGGACAAATACCAGTAATCTTGGCGCCCCCTCAGTCCCTTAGCTCAGTGTGGCGGGTTGGCACCGACGCTCAGGGCAAGATGTTCTCCTCCAAGGCGGTGTTCGTACGTGTTTAATAGCTTGTGTGTGTGTGTGTGTGTGTGCGTCTGTTTTGTAATTATGGGTGTGTTCGTCAAGGCACCAGTGACGCTGTGGGTTTGTGCGTGCGTGGCTGACGAGCTCCGTGTTAATTTTCGGGAGTATTTAATGTGTCTCGTTGTTTTATTGTTGTGGTTGTGGTTCGTGTGTATCTGTTTAGTCTGCATCAGCGAGCTCGTTCAAATAAGTGAGAGAGATATTAATGAAACGCTTTATATAAGAAGTCTGTGATGGCTACAATTGAGAACTGTGGGTATGTCCGTTGAAAATAATGCAAAAAAGGGGCATGAAAAAAAAAAAAAACTCGGAAAGAAATGCTTGCTGCTATCTCTCCCTTATGTTACATTTTTAGCTACTTCAATACTGGGATACAATTATATCTAAGTTTTTGGTATAATTAGACGGTTTTATTGACATTAGGAAGGGTCTATGGAGGTCAGAAGATTAATTGCCAGTCTGTACCATTTTAATCCTTACATGAGTTTCTGAAGCTGTATAAAATCAACAAATAATAAACAGAATAAATACGAAAAGTGTGCCCCAATACTGAAGGGGTTTAGCTTTTTCTGTTTTTCTTCCTCTATGGTTCATTTTAGGTGGGTTCACAGTGTCTCTGTCCCTTTTGTACCCACGCTCACCACTGCAGTCTAAGTGAGGGAGAGATTAAAGGGAAATATGACAACTGCAGATGGTCAAGGTGGTGTCTTCTGGAGTCACGCAAATCGTGATATAAACTCTATCATATTCAAAACCTTCCTTTTTTTCAACTTTCTGTCATATCTGTCACTCCTGCCAGTACAGCGTGTTATCACCACCAATGCCACCACTGCTGTCTCCACCTCAATGCTATAATCACTTCAACTATTATCATAACTGCTAATCACCCGCCACCTTCACTACCACCACCACCACCACTACCACCACCACGATACCCGCCTGGACAGTTTCCTTCCCTTAGGCCGCCATCTCATTACTTACCCGCTCCTTGTACCCACCACCACTCCCACCACCACCACCACGCCACAACCCATTGCCACAACCACGGCTGCCGCCCGCCTCCGCCTCCCCCCACACACTGCCCACCAGTCGACCGTGAACGGAATTATCCACGGCAATTAAAATCTCCCCTTGGTAATTGGTCTTTCGGATACAACCTCGGCCGGCACGAGAGATAAATCAGTCGGGTGTGTCCAGCTCGTGTTTGCCGGGGCCTTGTTGGTGCCTTTTTGATGTCCCTGAGGCCATCAGGTGAGGCCCAGCTCAGGATTCTCGCTCTCGGCGGATCATTTTAAGGGTGTCCATCCGTGATTAATGTCCAGGTGGGCGGAGGTACCACACTTTTTTTTCTCTCCCTCTCTCTCTCTCTCTCTCTCAGTGTCCGTGTCCGTTAAAAGTTTTCCGAAGGTTTATTGGGTGTAAGCGTCGTTGGTTCGATGGGAGGAGAGCACTTATGTGTATCTCTCTCGTGTGACTGGGCGTACCTAGTGTGTTTTAGGCGGCCATTAAGGTTTTCGGATGCCCCAAGTATTCTGTTTATGTCCGCTGATGTCCGTAGGTCCATAATTTACCTCCGGTGTAATCTGGATGAACCCAAGTGGTAATTTTCGTGTCCATTAAGGCCTTCTAAAGCTAATTACATTATGCTGATGCGCCCCGGTGTCCAGGGAACGGTGGAGAGGCGGGCCTTGGAGCGGCGGCCTGCCACAGACACTCATGATCCCAAACCGCTCCTCAGATGAGCCGCGCCGGGCACAGTGGTCCAGCAGGGTCGCAAAGCCCCAGCATCTCCACTGCCGCTCCGATCTCATGCCCTAAAGTGAGTGTGACGTGAGGGACAGCTCGCGTGGCCGGGCTGGGGACGCGGCAGGGGGGCTCCTCCGCCTGGCGTCCCTATAGGGCATTCCTGGCACCATTAATCCTCTTCGTCCGTCATCCAGGGACCGAGGCAACCATAATTAAGAAGAACACGAATAGGCGGGCTCGGGATAGCCTTGCCGCCGTGATTCTCGGACCAAATAGGCGGCCGTCAGACCCATGTCGAGGCGGCGTATGGGGCGGCCATTCTCCACGCCAGGTCGTCCGCGAGGAGAGGAAGGGAGGGTTCATTAGTGGGCCTTTGAGCGCCACCTGCAGCAGGAGTAAGTGGAGCTCCTGCCGTCCATTATCCTGTAATTGAAAAAGAAGAACGTATTAGATCTCCAGAATGTGATTTCATGCATAATTCGCTTACGTAGAATTTAATGTGAACGTGCATAAAGGATGATGGCGGGGCAGAGAGAGAGAGAGAGAGAGAGAGAGAGAGAGAATCGCGTATACGTTATATTTGATATGTACTCGTGTGTGTGTGTGTGTGTGTGTGTGTGTGTGTGTGTGTGTGTGTGTGTGTGTGTGTGTGTGTGTGACATGCTGCGAGGCACGTCCGTAGAGTGAAAAATCTACCTCTTTTTTGTTCATGGCCGTAGTTCTCTATGTCGTGTTTGTTTCCTCCTCCTCCTCCTCCTCCTCCTCCTCCTCCTCCTCCTCCTCCTCCTCCTCGCACCCCAATCAATTCGTCGGACTGATTGTAAGAAGAAAGAGGAGGAGGAAGAGGGGGAAGAGGAAGAGGAGGAGGAGGAGGAAGAGGAGGAGGAGGGGGGGGTGTCCGTCTGTGTCTTTCCATCGCGCGGGTGACGTTCGTTCCTTGGATCTGTCTGTTGGTGTCTCGACCCGCCTGTCCGTCTGCCCGTCTCACTGTCGCATGGTTTGTCAGTTAGTCAGTTAGTGTGTCGGTGTGTCTGTGTAAAGTTTATCTCCCTCCCTCTCTTCCTCCCTCTTTCCCTCCCTCCCTCTCTCTCTCCCTCTCTCCTTCTCCCCCTCCCTCCCTTTTTGTGTACTCTACCGCGTTCCCTTCTAAATTTCCCCGTGGTGTGTTGTTTGTGTTGGTTTAGTAAGAGGAGCAACGGTGTGAGTAAAAGTGACGTCACCAGCGCCACCTAGTGATAGTAACAGTAATGGTGGTAACACTACAAAATATTGATAAAAAAATAGATCGAGAGGGGAAAAAAAAAGGTAAAGTAAATCGGAAGCGAAAAGTTGAACAAAAAATGATGAAAATTACAGTTTGTAGGTTGATGATGAGAAAAATAAAGACAGAAAAGTGTACAAAATTAACTCTTTCAGTACTAGGACACATTTTTTTATCACGAATTTGGGTATGACTAGACGATTTTGTTAACATTAGGGATGGTCAGTGGAGATGAGAGAATTAATGGCCAGAGTCTATACTATTCTAATCCCCCACCTGAGTTTCTTTCTGAACCTGTATCAAACCACCAAATAATAAGCAGAAGGGAGATGAAAATGCGTCCCAGTACTGAAGGGGTGAAGTCATCATCAGTCCTTACCTTTAATGGGGTGAATATCTCTTCAGTACAAGTGCAAGTATTGGTCTTTTTCATCACCTTCCCCTTCTCAGTGACGATACCAAGCTTGTATAAGGAGAGGTATGTAAATTTTTGTTGCCTTTTTTCTCCCCCCCTCCCCCCCGCTCCCCATCATAGTGTTCCTTCCCCCCCTCCCTGTACCGTCCCTACACACACCGTCACTTAGCCTCCCTCTCCACTCCCTATCTTCCTCCCCAACCATCTCATTTGCCCTGGATTCCTTCTACCCACTAATCCCCCCCTTCCCTCATTTACTGCTCACCTCTCATCTTCCTTCCTTCCTCCACTCCTCTTCCTTCTCCTCTCCCTCCTTTTTTTCTTCTTTTTCTTTTTTCTTCTTTTTCTTCTTTTTATCTTGTTTGTCTTTTCATTCTTCTTCTTCTTCTTCTTCTTCTTCTTCTTCTTCTTCTTCTTCTTCTTCTTCTTCTTCTTCTTCTTCTTCTTCTTCTTCTTCT
>CM035203.1:3980935-3990935 GCA_020233015.1 Callinectes sapidus | reverse complement strand
TAGGCGAAGGAGGAATAGAAACAGAGAACAACACACATTAGGTCAAGGGTAGCGGGAAGATAGAGAAAGAGAAAGACAGAGACACAGAGAGAGAGAAAGAGAAAAAAAAAAAAGGTTGGCACACAAAGGCAGGAGAAAAATAGTGACGACGGCAGCCAATCACACAACGAGAAATGACATGGATATTTTTTCTCCGTGTTCGACAGGAGCCAATACCCGGCGGGGCCTTGAGGTGACGGGGCGGCTGCGGGAGAGTGATGTGGGGTGGGAGAGGGGGAGGGGGTAGGGGAGGGGTAGGGCCTATGGGGGTGGGGCTCCGTGGGGGTCGTGTTGCCTGAGCAGGATGATGGATGGTCGTGGCTTCCCTAACGACATCCCTTCGTTAAGCCGTTTCGACGCCCCTCCGCCAGGCCGTACGTGATACACATCGCTCGCTGGTCCGATCGCCTCTCACTCTCACTCACTCTTTCCCTCTTCCTTCCATCACACCTTTGTATCTTAACCCTCATCGCCTCTCACTCTTCCTTCACACATTTTTTTGGTTTCATTTTCTCTCTTTCCTTCACTCTTTCCCTCATCGCCTCTGACTCTCCTTCACTCTTTCCTTCTTTCTTCCATCATACTTTTTGGGGATTCTCATTGTCTCTCACTCTCCTTCACTCTTTCCCTCATTGTCTCTCACTCTCATTCATTCTTCCCCTCTTCCTTCCATCACACCCTTTTTTTGGTTCTCAATGTCAATCTCAATGAATCTCTTCTTCACTCTTTCCCTCATTGTCTCTCACTCTCCTTCACTCTCTCCCTCTTCCTTCCATTGGTCTGAATCCCTCCCCTTCTCCTTCACTCTTTCCCTGTTCCCTGTTTCCCTTTGTCTCACGTATAGTTGTCCTCTTTTACTTATCTCGTTTCCTTCTTCCTCTACTGCCTCTGTCACGGTGTCTTCCTATATTGCAGTCTTGTTCCCTTAAAAATATGTGTCTGCTTTATATTCTTCTCTCAATTTAGCGGGTTTTTTCTAATACTTTTTTTATATTCCTTACCACAAGTCTCTCTTTCATTGTGCCGTTCAATCCTTCCCTTCCTCCTACATCATCCTTCACTCACAAACTCACTGCCTATGTTTGGTATACACTTTCTCCTTTTAATTCTTCTTCTTCCCATATGGTTACAGCTTTCAGTTTTGGTTTATCTGTTTTCTTCTTTATTTCCTTGCTTACTTGTGTTCATATTCACTCTTGTTATTAGTACATTGGGTTTTCCTTTGTTTAATATTCGAAATAGATGCTTATCTTTTCTACTATATAATTTTTTCCCTTTCTTTATGTGTTTTTTTTTTCTACCTCGCCTCCTATTCTCTCTACCTCACTCCTTCCACTCCTTACTTGTGTTCATATTTACTCTTCTCATTAATACATTGGGCTTTCCTTTGTTTAATCTTCGAAATAGATACTTTCTTCTCTTTTCTATTATATAATTTTTCCTCTTTCTTTATGTGTTTTTTTCTCTACCTCGCCTCCTATTCTCTGTGCCTGACCCCTTCCACTCCTCATCAAGTGTTCGATTCACACCCCTCCACGCTGCAGCGGCCACGGGGTGATGCTCGTAACTCAAGCACTTCACACCGTCATTACTATTACCTCTCCTCTCGAACACCGCGTCCATCACACCATATATTGCACTGCCTGCCTGCCCTCGCGCTCTGCTTTACAACGGTGCACTCACTCCACGCCCGCTTTCCTTACACTGTACTAACCCAACATTGTATATATTTCACCACACACACACACACACACACACACACACACACACACACGTATTGGTCGGTGATAAATAACCTCGGACATGCGCACACAAAATCGTACACATAGTAACTCTTCAGACGCTTTACAACCAAAACATCAATACAAGAGTACCCAAACACACACACGCGCACACGCACACACACACGCACACACACACACACACACACACACACACACACACACGCACGCACACACACGCAAAGGGTCAGGTATAGTGTGTGCTCTCAATTCTCTCCCTGGCTATGCATACATCGTCCTCTGAAGATCAATAAGCAATGGTCTGGCACATAAAACCCACACCTGCAGCAGCCTCCTCCTTCTTCTCATCCTCCTTCCTTCCTTCCCTCTTAACTTGCTTCCATCCCTCTCTCCCTCTCTCTCTTTCTCCCTCTCTCTCTCTCTTCCCTCCCCAAATCCCCGTCGGGAGATAAGAAGATTGGATCCCTCTCTTTACGATCTAATTATGTTGGGAAAGCGAGGAGTACCGGCCCCCAGCGTTCAGTAATACCTTCCACTTAGAGATAAATATTGGCCTGGCATGGATAAAGTATTGCTCCACCGGCGTATTACTCATGGCCTGCAGACGACGCCCTCGAATATTACTCAGAGAGGCGATATATATTCATTTTCTCTTTCACTCCCTTTCATTTTATTATTTTTTGGGGATCCCCTCCGTCTCTCCTATTCAACTGGCTTGGCTTACTTAACTTTCCATCGCGTTATCTATTCGATCAGCTTATCTCGTCCATCCATCGGAGTTCGAGAGGTAATTTTCTTCTAAGAGGTAAATATACACGGGTGAATATTGGCCAAACCTCGATGCTTAGCGTTCTTAAGATACTCATATGTTTCAATAAAAGCGGAATATAAAATCATCACCTAAACGCTCGCTGATCAAAAAGTCGTTTGCATAAAGCAATACCGAAGCAGCAACACCGGTGGAGCGGGTATGATTAGCCGGTAAACACGAGAGTAGGTATAGCG
This sequence comes from Callinectes sapidus, assembly GCA_020233015.1. NCBI lineage: Eukaryota > Metazoa > Arthropoda > Malacostraca > Decapoda > Portunidae > Callinectes > Callinectes sapidus. The sequence continues at coordinate 3,988,149 of CM035203.1, read as the reverse complement.
GCAGATACACTCCAAGATAACCATAAAACTGACGAGAAACAAGAGAGAAAAAAAAGGGAGAACCAATAGTAAGTTAAAAGGTGAGTTTAGAAAAAAAAAATCAAGTATAAAAAATAAAAAGACATTTGCAAATCGGCCACGTCAAATCGAGGGTGCATAAAATGTGATACAAAATATATTGCAGATGTTTACACGAGGTGATGAAGACCAGAGAAGTAAGCTATAAAACCCATCACGCTTTACATATTCTCTCTCTCTCTCTCTCTCTCTCTCTCTCTCTCTCTCTCTCTCTCTCTCTCTCTCTCTCTCTCTCTCTCTCTCTCTCTCTCCAGGAAGCAGAAGAGGTAAGCAAACAAGCAGGCAAGCAAGCAGACATCCGTGGCCTCCCAGAGGAGGAGGAGGAGAAGGACTAAGACAGATGGGTCGGACAGCTTTCCACCCCATCATAACCCTTCTCGTGTTCCTCCACTGATGGCTGTACCTCCCTCCACCCCTCCACCCCTCCACCCCTCCTTCCTTCCTTACCCTCCCCGCTACAGACTTCCAGCTGGACTCCTGCACCCCAGACACCTCAGACACCCCAGATACAACACCCCCTTCCTATCCCTCCAACACGACTTCTCCCTCACCTCCACGACACCTCGAGCTGTCGCGCCGCCTCCCCCACGCCATGATTTACAGTGCCTAAAAGACCCTAACGCCAACCCCGACGTTCAGGAACTACCCGCGGGGACACGCCCTCATGTTTCCTTCACGATCCTCGCCGGAGATACAAGGCGCGCGGGGTCCTTACAAAGCTGTGGACGACCATTGCCATTATTTACTACACTGGCACGACTCCACACACCCCCGTAACGCACACTCCGACAGGTACAGTACGCGCGCTCGCCGTCCCACCGCGGCTCCCGAGGGTGAGGAACACGCCACACTATCGGCCGTCATCGGACCTCCGCCTTGAGGAAAGTAAACACATGCGAGCTGTGGCGCCGTCCAACGCTATCGGCGCTGAGCGAGAGGCGGAGTGTTATCATGTGAAAAGAATCGGGATATCGGTTTTGATCGGTATGTCCTGAAAAGAAAAGACAAAAAAACAAAGAGAGACAAACAAGTGAACTATGAGGAAGTTAAAGTAGAACGATAAAAAAAGAAACTATCAAGTACAGAGATATCATACAAAAAATAACACGTAGATCAGAAGTCCATAAGCGAAAAGTACTGTAAAAAAAACTACACAGATTTCAACAGAGAGTAGAAAGTTATCACAGGAGAAAAAAAGAGGTTATCAGCTTGCATCGACACTCCAAGAACAGGAACTCCCCCACAAACCATCGGGGCTATCAATCCATCGGGACAATTGCCCACGTACAAACAGCCACGTCACGAAAACCACACACATCACACGCCACTCAGACACACAGACAGACAGACGGACAAACAGAGAGACAGAGAGACAGAGAGGCAGACAGACAGACAGACAGACAGACAGACAGAAAGACAGACAGACAGATGGACGGACAGACAGACAGAGAGACGGACAGACAGACAGACAGACAGACGGACGGAAAAACAGACAGGCAGACAGACAGACAGACAGATAGACAGAAGAACCCCAAGCCTAAAGTCGTCAGCACAGCCCGGCGACTCAGCACCATAAGGCTATCGGGCAGTATCGGGGCCTACAGTAAGCCACGACCGAACCGATCACCAAAGGGAGAGATTATCGGCCTATCACACTCCATCGGGACGGGCGCAGCAAAAAAAACACAACAGACGAGCGGCACACGAGTCAGATATCACCGCCATACATCTTACGTCGCCCACAAATAATCCCAACGATCTATTTGCACTTGCTTTATGGACCACGTGACCTTGGAAACTCAAAAAAGGAGTGGTTATAAAAAAAAATAAAAAATAAAACACAATTCAGGCTTCAGACATAAATATCTTAAGTGTTACCGTAACAGTGCGATAAAACTTCATAAAATACAGCTCCGCGTCATAAAAAAGTGCGATGTATGTGTGTGTGTGTGTGTTTCAGAGGAGGAGAGACTGTGTGTGTATGTGTGTGTGTGTTGGAGGAGGAACAAGACGTAAATAGTTTCGTTTCCTTATCTTTATTCCCTTTTCGCCTTGGTAGGAAACACCTCGGGTTGCAATCGGTGTCCCTAATGGCTAGGATTTACATTGAAACTGACAAATAAGGCACGCGATAGCCGACCTCAATAAGACAACACTGTAATCTCCGTGTAATTTATAAGTCTAGTGTTCTTTTATATATATTGTTCATTTCTATCATTAAACTTCCGTGTAGTCCAAGCCCCGCCTCCCTCATTTCTCTCCGCCCCACTCCCTCCTCCCCCTTCACCTCTACCATCTCCTCCTCCTCCTCTGCTCCCTCCTCTTCCTTCTTCTCGTCCTCCTTCTCCTGACTGGCCGCCCCGCCCCAATCCGTCCCCAGCCTGTCAGTACATAAATACGCAAGGAACTTAATTTTCTCTCCCTGACAAAGAAGAGCAGAAATTTAAACATACATACGCACATCTACTACTACTACTACTACTACTACTACTACTACTACTACTACTACTACTACTACTACTACTACTACAACGCGCTAACCATTGAAAAAAAAAGTAGTAATCCCAGTAATTCATCACAGACAAATAGCAGTTACGAATGCAGCCCTTTAAATCTTTGTCTGTCTTGAACCCGCGTCGCGCCGAACACCGGGGACCAGCCAGCCAGCCAGCCAGCCAGCCAGCACCCGTCTGTATAATTTATTAGAATCAAATGTTCTTACGGCGACTCGTGCGAGGGAGGGGAGAGAAGGGGAAGGAAGGGGGAGGAAGGGAGAGAGAGAGAGAGAGGAACATCTTAACCTTTGTCAGCTAATAATGCGGCGAAATCAGTCTCTATTTAAGCTCGCGACTCCCGAAGACGCATCGCCTCTCTGTATTAAGATATAGAGGCCGATAACGAGACGCTGTTCGTGATGGGGCGGATTTATGCGGCTCGCCTTTACTGATGGCGTCAAGGGGCACGGCCAGGAGGAGGAGGAGGAGGAGGAGGAGGAGGAGGAGGAGGAGGAGGAGGAGGAGGAGGAAGAGAAAAGGAGGAGATGGAAAAGGGGAACGTGAGAGGAAACGATGAAGGGACGAGGAGATAATAGTTGAGGTAGACCAGGAGGAGGAGGAGGAGGAGGAGGAGGAGGAGGAGGAGGAGGAGGAGGAGGAGGAGGAGGAGGAGGAGGAGACAATAACTGTGTATCAGTCTCTCTGGTGAGGCAAGGATGTCAAAGGGAGGAGGACAAGACGCCGCTCAACCACACAATAGTGACATGATGTGGAAAGGAGACAACGTGCGCCTATTATTCTCTCCCTCTCTCCCTCTCTCTCTCTCTCTCTCTCTCTCTCTCTCTCTCTCTCTCTCTCTCTCTCTCTCCCAGGGACACGTCTCTCTCTCTCTCTCTCTCTCTCTCTCTCTCTCTCTCTCCCAGGGACACGTGATGCAAATTGAATGTATATATTGCGGGGCCGTCACGCCGCCTCCCACGGGATACAAATGAAACATGACAGAGGGATGCTGCTCCCGAGTGCTTACCAGAGGCTGATGCAGGTGGCGGGGAGGGACGGCAGGGAGGGAGGGAGAAGGGCGAGGGTGCAGAGGAACGCAGGGAAGAAAGGATAAGAGAAGATTGTGTTGTTTAAAGCAGAGGGAAGGGAGGATTAAAGGTGAGAATGGAAGAGGAGGAATAAAAGGGACAAAGAAGGATACAGATTGCTTGTAACAGAAGGTGTGTTTGCATATGACGAGGCTGCTCTTCACTAGAGGAGAATAGTAAGAGGAGGTGAGAGAAGAGGAGAGGAGAGACAAATTTTGTTCTCCTGATGTGTGTGTGTGTGTGTGTGTGTGTGTGTGTGTTTGCTGAGGGCGGCCACCACCGGCGCCTGGGCCTCTGTGTGGGCCGGGACCCCCTCTTACTGTCACATTTATACCATGTTTCCAGCATCTCTAACCTCCTGCGTGTCGGAATATTTTGTTGGTTGAATATTCTTCTTTTTGTGTAGCGAGGTTTTAAATTCCATTGTTCCGCGGCGTCGCTGACGGAGAGTAATCGATAAATCAACTTGATAACAAACGATGCAGCATCATCAGGCAGCCCTGTTTCCCCTGCAGTGTTGCCAGGGCAGAGGGGCCACCTTCTCTCCTTATCCAAACCTTTGAATTAATGCAAATGCACCACCACCACCACCACCACCACCGCCACCATCACCACCACCACCACCAGCAACAGAAGGAGGAAGAAGAGGAGGAGGAGAAGAGAACGAGGAGGAGGAGGATCATTCTAATTATAATGAATTTTTCCTCGACTTTCTTCATCACTCTCCTTTATTTAAAGTACACAGTGTGCACTCTACTTAGCGGCCGTCCTCCTCATCCTTCTATTCCTCCTCCTCCTCCTCCTGGTGGTGGTGGTGGTGGTGTGGTGCGTTGGTGCTCACATCTTCCCCATCGGTCCGTCCGTCTCCCCGTCATTACCCAACATCTTCATAATCGCCATAACTCACTGGGCCCCGCTGGTCGCGCTCCATTTCCCTGGTGATAGGAATCTACAGGAGCCAGCGGTCATCTCATCAGCAGCCGTATTTATGAGCGGGCCGGCCAGGTGTGGCGACGCAGCCTGGCCTGGCCTCGTCCGTCCCCCGAGCTGTCCAGTGTACCCGGGAGTGGAGGGTTATCAGTCACCGGCAGCCACCAACACCTGCCAACCGCTATAAAAGGTGTTCCGGGATGCCACGTCACCGCTTCAGTGTCGGTGAGTGCCTGCTAATGGATAACTGCCTCTCATGTGGCCGATTGACTTACTAGCTGGCCCTCGCTCTCTCTCTCTCTCTCTCTGTCTCGACCCTCAGCGAAGGATTTTTTTTATCATGCTGCATAAATTCATACTTCCTTAAACGGCCAATCCATGTTCAATCAAATCAAATGAAAGCGAATCTAGTCTCTCTCTCTCTCTCTCTCTCTCTCTCTCTCTCTCTCTCTCTCTCTCTCTCTCTCTCTCTCTCTCTCTCTCTCTCTCTCTCTCCACACCCTTTAACCGCCTCCTCCCTACGAGCACTTACGCTAATGTCCAAGGGAGCCATTTGCCTAACGAAACCATCTGGGAAAGGGGCATAAAAACTGCAAAGGTGTATTTTCGTAATTGCCGTCTCGAGAACTGGATCTTGTTCTTTGGCGAGCGACACTGATGGGGTACAGCGCCGCGCATCTCCCGGGGAAGGCACAGCGGACGGACGATATTGGTCTTCGATCTCTTAAAAGGGAAAACTGAGAAACGACCTCCACAAAAATATCATATAACATTTATTCTCCCTCCTCCCTCCGGCCTGTTTCTCATTCTTCGGGGCAATGAATGTTAGCATAGACACAAAGTTGTATCTTTATGGTGATATAATGCCAGTCCGCGCCGTACCTGCCATTGTTTGAAAAGAGAGAAGGGTTCAGGGTGGTAAAGAAAACACGCTGACTCCTACGAATATCAGGAAAGACATTTAACCAAGAGCGATGGCCCATGCAGTCTTGTACGCGTTGAAATGTTACGCCTCACTCTCTCTGTGCTTAGGGGCGTCATGTTCCCGTGCTTTCCACCCAGAACAGACTCTAGAGCTCTTAAAGTACTGAGTCTTGTTATGGCCGGGTACGGTTTCACGAAATACGGAATATATTCATGAACACAAAACACGTGGAGCCTCGCCTGCCCTGTGTGTTGAGGCGCCAGCTGAGCCAAGCACTGGGGGGGAATGTTTTAGGGAAGGTTAACTCTCAGTGTAAAGAGTGGACGATTTTGTTTTTACAATAAAGAACAAAGGAATGTTTGTTTCAAGTACCTTTGACTCCCACAGACGTACATCATCGGAGAAGCCTTGAATGGAATAAGAGCGTTGACCGACGAGTCTTTACATATATAACAATGAATTACAAGACAACCAGAAATATGAAACGAAGAAAATATCAAGACACAGACAGTGAGAGAGGAGTCTGCTGAAGCACTGGTGAGGGAGGCAAGGCGCTGAGTCATGGTGCTCCTGACACAGACGAGTGGCAGAACTAAAGCAACTGAAGCCAGGAAGCAAAGCATTACGTGTGTGGCGAGGAGCAGGAACCGTCACGCTCTGGAGAAGCAAGGCGGTAAGGCACACAGGTGAAGAGCAACACTAAAAAAAAAGAAAAAAAATGGAAAAATGCGAGGAGAGGAGGAGGAGAGAGAGAGGGAGACTCCAGTAAAGGTGTCCCAAGTTGACATGCCCGTCACATCACTGAAAGAGATGCGCGGGTGGTCACATCCCGACGCTACTTTGCGAGTGGGGCAGGTGCGAGGCAGCGCACACACACGTACACACACACACACACACACACACACACACACACAAGGTCACAATGGCCGGGGAGTCACAGGGCAGACTTAAGACGCAGGCGCAGGAGTAGGTACAGTACACAGCAGGCGGAGTAATGAGGAGTGGGGAGGAGCGTCACTCAGCGGGGTCACGGGCGGGGCGTCACACTGGTACGGGAGCAGCGTCACAGCCTCCCTGGTTTGGCATGGGCGTGGACCGTCCTTCCCTGACTCATATTTTATTCAGTGATTGTCCATTCTCGCTCGGTGCTTCGGCGCGCCATTTAAGATCAACAGTATTTTTAGATTCCGCTTACGGCCAATCTATTATGCATTATTACTCTTTTTTTCTCTCGTCTTCTTCTACTACTACTACTACTACTACTACTACTACTACCTCCTCCTCCTCCTCCTCTCCTCCATTTGCCCTCACTACGCTTCTTCGAAAGGCAGATCGAAGAGATTAAACGTAATTACAACTTAAGCAGCAAGTTGGCCTGGATTCAGTGTCGTGTTCATTATAGGTGTCTGGCCGCGGCGGGACCATTAATGTGTTTGGATATGATACCTCCAGTGTGTGTGTGTGTGTGTGTGTGTGTGTGTGTGTGTGTGTGTGTGTGTGTGTGTGTGTGTGTGAACTGCGTATCAGCTCCCGAAGGCCCAGACGAGGGCCGTGCCGCCCACGCCTCGCTGCGGTAAGTGGGCGGGGCAGAGAGGCAAGTGGGCGGAGCTGGCCTTACTTTACCCCCCCCGCCCGTCCTCCACCACCCACGTCTCCGTCTCTCTCTCTCTCTCTCTCTCTCTCTCTCTCTCTCTCTCT
>CM035203.1:3916161-3928151 GCA_020233015.1 Callinectes sapidus | reverse complement strand
ACCCGTTCAGGAGGTTGTGATAAAAATCTATCGCAGCGTCATTAGTGAGGGAGAGATTGAGATGGAGTTTGTAATTATAGACCGGAGTGCTGGAAAGTTCTCATTGGCCTCTCTTTATATGGTATTTATAAAAGAAATATACTGGACTGTCCAGGGGTGGCAGTGGACGGCGAGGTGGAGGCGAGGCGGGAAGGAGCCACATTAAGGTGGAGGGATGACGACGCCTTGGTGCATCGCGTGGCGGCGGCGGTGGTGGTGGTGGTGGTGGTGGTTGTAGAGGGAAGGGGGTGAGGACGCTGGCCGGGCTCTGCATACCAGCAGGTGAGTTATTGTCGCCCTGTGCTTGTTTTGCGCGTCCGAGGCCAATAAGAGCGCCGGTGAGTGATCTTGTGCCATTCATCAGCCGTCGTCCGTCTTGAGGGAGTAACTCAGCCCTCCCCGGGACGCCCTTGTAACTCAGGACCCGAGAAACCAACAATGAATTTCTCCTAAAGCAACCATGAGAGAGTACCGTTTTTTCTCCCCTGCTCGGAGGACACACGCGCCTTGCCCCGACATCCCGACACCCTCACGCTAACTAGCCACCCCCCTCTAGTCATTAAGAGGCGAGGGTGTCTTGATTTACAGGTCGGGAGTGACGGGGCGGCGCGCGAGCAATATCGGGTCATATATAGCGGCGAGCATCACGGCCCCTCGCGCCAAGAATGGTCTGAGGTCGAGGGTGAAGCATCGCCATCATCCTTCACTCAGCCCGATCCCCACAAAGCCTTCACTCACTCCAGCCCTCACCTAAGCCTGTAGCGGAAGGCTGTTACCCCCTACCCTCTCCTCTCCTCTCTCTCTCTCTCTTTCCCTCAGGGCTAACCATTCTGCCTCCTACCTCCTGCTCTTTCTCCTCCTCCTCCTCGCGGAATGATATGCAAACCATCCACTGTGGAGATTTGCCGCATTCATCACGGCCGCAGCAACAAAGGGTAAAGTATATAGTGTCAAGACGAGCTTCCACGCTTACACCTTCCCTCTGGCCTCACCGCAGACACCACCACCTAGGCCATCAATACATCCTACCGCTACTACTACTACCTACTACTACTGCTACTACTACTGCTGCTGCTGCTACTACTGCTGCTGCTACTGATGATGATGCCTCTTGTTCCTCCACCACTGACCTCACCTCTAACTTCCAAACAACCATTACCTTTGCTATCACCCCTGCCGGCATCACTTCCACAGCGTTTAGCACCCCTGCCATCACCGCCATCACCACTGCTATCACCTTCATCACCACCTCATCATAATATCCATCATCTTTAAAATCTCCTCACCATCTATTCCTCCACCTCCACCATCAACACCATCCCATTTTTATCGCACTGCGCATTCCACTCACCACCATCACTTCATCAGTGTAGTCAGTCATCACCATTCCGTCCCACACCACCAGTACCTCGGCATCTCCACCTTCAATCAAGTCCACCGCCTCCACAAGAGTATCACCATCCACCAAGCACCGCAGGGAGCCTCACCGCCACCACCACTACCACTGTTGCAATCACCACCAACACCACCACCACTACCACCATCACCATCACCACCGCTTGTAAACGACCATCAAGGACCACTACAAAGAGCAATAAGGAAAACGACTTGCAAACCGATCTCCTCCTCCTCTTCCTCCTCCACCTCCTCTCTGACAACAACCTGGCGCCTCCTTTGTCCATGAATGCATGATTTCTAGAACACACACACACACACACACACACACACACACACACACACACACACACACACACACGCACACACTATAACCATAAGAACTAATGAACAATACACAAGCAAGTATACAAGCAATCAGATATCTTTCAGGCATGTAAGTGTGTGTGTGTGTGTGTGTGTGTGTGTGTGTGTGTGTGTGTGTGTGTGTGTGTGTGTCAGCCTGCCTATCCGCCTGTCAGTGTGCGTCCATCCCGTGCCCTGCGTGAGGTGGGATGGGTGTGTTTGGACAGGGCAGGTGGCGGCCCAGTAGGAACGAATGAGGCTTCTGGTAACACGCAGCGGCTGTCCCCACCGGCACACTCCACATCACCGACACATCATAACTCGCGGCCACAGAACAGACAGCAGCAGCAGGAGGAGGAGAAGGAGGAGGTGGGTGGTGGAGAAAAAAATAAGAAAGAGAACGAAAGAAAGAAAGAAGGAGATAGGCAAAAGGGAATGAAGAAAGATGGTAGAAGTTATGAGTGAAGGTAAAGATAAGAGGAGGGATGCAAGAATGGAGAATAGGAATAAGAAATAAGATAGAATCAAGAGAAAAACAGGTATGGTAAGGAAGAGAGGAAAGAGAAGAGAGTGGAAAAACAGTTATAGTAAGAAACAAAGAATATGAATTGATGTAAACGTTATGAAAGAAGAAAGAAAAGAAGACGGGGAGGGAAAGGGAAGGGAGAAAAAATAAGTGTAAAAATAAAGAAGGAAAGAAGAGGGAAGAAGGAAAGATGGGAGGAAAGGAAGAGGACTGAATGAATGAATGAATGAATGAATGAATAAAGGAAGGAAGGAAGGAAAGAAGGAAGGAAGGAAGGAAGGAAGGAAGGAAGGAAGGAAGGAAGGAAAGAAAGAAAGAAAGAAGAAAGAAGGAAGGAAAGGAAAAAGACTGGGAGGGAAGGAAAAGGCAGAAATAACTACTACTTACTGTAAAAGGTAAAGGGAGAAGGGAAGAAGAAGAAGGAAGAAGGAAGGGAGAGAGGAAGGAAGGAAGGATCGAAAAGGGAGGGAAGTAAATCAGGGCCAGATCTCCCGAATAAGGGCAACGAAGGAAAAAAAAAACACGCGATCATCCGCTACCCCAGTTTTGTGAATGAGTACACACACACACACACACACACACACACACACACACACACACACACACACACACACACACACACACACACACAAAGACGCGCACGCAGTTATACTGGTTCTCTTTCATTAAATACTTTTGAAAATGTACACCGTCATCAAGACCTCCAAATAAACAAAAAAAATTATAGCCCGTCTCTCGATACAAACAACAATAATAATAATAACAATAATAATAATAATAATAATGATGACTGAGGCCAGCGGGCACGCCACCACCTGTCATGCCACTTCCGGGACGCAGGGATCGTGTGCAAAAACAACGCAAAAAAAGGAGGACACGAAAAAAAGATACCACACACACACACACACACACACACACACACACACACACACACACACACACACGAAAAAGCAGTAAGCACAGGTTCACCTTTATTCACCTTTGTTCTGGGGCAGGGCACACACACACACACACACACACACACACACACACACACACACACACACACACACACACACAGAGGGCCGCCACACGGGGCTTCAAGGTCACACTCCACCTTCAGTGCGACCAAAAAATGTAACCACAACGTACCTGAGTCCCGAGAGACTTCCTGCCGCCGCGGGTGTCGTGTCGCTGGCCATGCATTACTCGCCGCCTCCAGACACGCGCCACCTGGAAGAAGAACGGGAAAAAATAAACCCTGGAACCACGTAATGCACAATTTGTCAGGGGTGAGGGGTGAATGAGGGGTGACTGAGGGGTGACTGAGGGGTGAGGAGCGTGGCTGCACCATCACAAGTGTGGGTGAACAGTTGCAGATGAGATGATTCTTCGTGATATCTGGATGACTGACAGGAAACTCGACTTGCATAATGACCTCAGGAGAGAAAAACCATTAAGACTGTGTGTGTGTTTGTGTGTGTGTGTGTGTGTGTGTCTAGGCTAAGGCTACATCTGCCACAGGTTTTTTTTTTAGTGTGGGGGGGGTGGGTGGGAGGGGGTTGACAACTGCCCCTAATGACAGAGACACTAACAAACAGGCTCCCTAATGACGTCAGATAACCTTGGGATAGTGAAGGCGGCGGCAAGAACAGCGGCTCGACAGAAACGCTGGAGAGACAACGCAGCAAAAACCTGTAGAGGTCTCCGGAAGCCCTCGGGACGCCCACACCCTGAAGGTTCTGCCCTGCGCAACGGTGGACTCTTTTTCTGTCCAATTCGAAGAGAGCAAAGGGTGTGTCGGGCGAAGGTTGGGTGGGTGGGTGGGTGGGTGAAGGAGGGAGGGAGTGTGGGGAGGGTGAGATAGGGAGACATAGGAGTAGGGGGGTGAGTAAAGGGACAGGAGGACAGGTGCTCTCTAAGACGCCACACCCAATTTTCTAACAAGCGAGGGTTACACAGGGAAGAGACGACACACCTTTAGGAAATTGACACAGGAAGGTGGTGGTGGTGGGGGTGGTGGTGGTGGCGGTAGTGGTTGGTACCTACTGTAGAAGACGCACAGTATCTTGTTCTTCGGTACAGATAATGAGGATGTTGTAGACTACAGAGAGATGGTGAGCAGTGAGGGAGGAATGGAGGAGGAGGAGAAGGAGGAGGAGGAGGAGGAGGAGGAGGAGGAGGAGGAGGAGGAGGAGGAGGAGGAGGAGGAGGAGGAGGAGGAGGAGGAGGAGCATTAAAAAAAAGCGGAGAGAAGCAAAGAAGCGAGGGAGATGTGGGAGGGAGGGAGGGTGTGTGAAGATAATCAATGTAAATATTCTGACAATCATTAAAACTGAATCTGGGATGAGTCTTGGAGAGAGAGAGAGAGAGAGAGAGGGACGCGGTAGTTATAAAGTCATCGGGATGCTCAACGAACTTTCCTCTGTAACTTGACGTTATCTCTGCTGCTGCTGCTTTTTTCGGGCCGGGGAACCTGTCTCCAGTGTGTACATTATCTTTCCCGTCAACTCCGGGGAACTTAAAATCTCCGCCACCACCTCCAGGCACGGCAGGAACACCGAGAGAGGCCCTCAGCTCCGGCGGGTGGCCTGGCTCGCCCCTAAATCACTCGTGTCCGTCACTACTTATCGCGGAATAATCCCAATGATAATCCTATCTTTAAACACAAACTGCACCAAGTCAGGTAGTGACCTTTTGCTCCTCCTCCTCCTCCCCTCAGTCCTGCTCTGCCATGCCCTGCCACCCTCCGCTCCCTCAACCCTTTTCCTTTCTGCGCCATCTCTTTACCTCCTCTGCCTGGCCTGGACCTGCTCGCTCTCTCTCTCTCACCTCACCCTCCCGCACGCATCTCTTCCCGCCTCGGCCCTGCCCTGCCCTGCCCTGCCCTCCCCAGTAGGTCACAGGGAAGATATATTATACAGCAACTATTATTGAGGGTGTTTGCGGGAGACCCTTGACCCCCGGCCAGCCCGTGTGCCCTGTGCCCTCCCGCCACCAGGGCCCTGCACCACCACCACCACCACCACCGCGCCGGCTTCCACACTGCCTCTCCTCCACAAGGCAGCGGCTTCCACTCTCTTCTTCCTCGAAACTCCTGAGGTCACGCGGCGCCTCCGTCCCTCACCCTGTGTCATGGCGGCTTCTCAGGATTTCACGGGCTTAACCTTCGGCCGAGCCAGCCGCCGCGAGGCTGCGAGGGGCGGCCCGTGAGGAGTGCTGGGCCACGGAGGCGGTGAGGCGTAAATAAACAAACCCTCACGAACAGAGACGCGCCATACTGTACTGAACGTTATCCTCTTCTCTCCCTTTTATTTCGTGTATCTTCCGTGTGTGTGTGTGTCTTCTTTTCATTTGTTTTCTCTCTCTGTAAGCATTTCCTCCTGCTCATCCTCCTATCTTCGCCCTCCTCCTTTTCATGCTGTTTCTCCTCCTACCTCACCACCACCCAACCACCACCACCTCTTCCTCCTCCTCCTCCTCCCGCTCCTCCTCCTCCTCCCACTCCTACTCCTCCTTGAGCTCGGCAAATAAAACAAATCGTCAGCGGCGCTCCCCGCCTGCCAGTGTTGCTATATGGGTACGCCACGGCGGGTTTCTGAATATTCCAGCGTGGTGAGGAGAAAACATTACCTTTTTTTCTGTTTCTTTTGAGGTGCTCGTTACCTGGCGGCCTGAGGTGCTGCCCCACGCGAGCCGCCCACCGCCGCCTCGCGCCCGCGGTGAAGCAACCAACCACTTCCGGCGTGTTAGATTCCTAAGGGCGGGGCGGACCTGGGATCTTATGCAAATTGATGTTCGTCTCTCATTACTCACAATATCTATGCGTCACGCGGCTCAGGTGACGCCTGACTCACAACTACAAGATTCCAGGAAGTAAATAAGAATGAGAAAACAATATCTGTCCTGGAAAACAATGTAAGGCGATGGTAATCCGCGGTAATGCTGGGTTCCAGACCAGAGGGAGCGGGCCAGCCTGTAATCCACCTGTCACTCACTCACTCCACCTCAACAGCTGACGACTCATCCATCATAATCCGCCCCTCCGCCCATTGCCACGCGTGCGCCCAAAATTTTCTCCCTTTCCTCCCTTCCTTCCTTCCTTTCCCTCCACGATGCTTTCCTCCTCCGTGTCAGGCCGTCATCCCTGTGCCGGCCTTACCTTCTTCTATCTCAACCCTCTTTCTCATAACTTATCCATATTATCTCTCTCTCTCTTCTTTCCCTCCTCCTTCCTTCATGTTCGTGAGTTTCAACCTTGCCAGGCCTCTAGTCATAATTTACCCATAATTCTTCTTTCTCCTCCTTTCCTTCCTCCTCCCATCTCTCATTGGCTCTGTGCTAAGTGTCAGGGGTGCCTCCGTCTCTCCTCTCTTCCCTCTTCATTGCTTATCGCTCCTTCTTAAACGAGACGTCAATAATCTCTCGTTAATCAGCGTTATCTGCCATCTCAGGCCCGCTCACTGTCTTGCTTGTGTTTTGAAGCTTAATCATCCTCCCCGTGAAGCTTCCCGTCTGTATCTCTTTTTCCGCTTTGGCCTCGCTAATGATCTCAATCTCAAAGCAATACTTCATCGCCTTTATTATATTCTCAAGCCTCGCCGTCAGTCCTGATCTTCTAAGTACATACAGTGGGGCTTTGGCTTAGGTGTTGCTGCCTCACCCTAAGCTCCTCTCCGGCTTCCCTTTTATGGACGTGCAGTTTCGTTTTGGTTGGATTTTGAAGACTCATCATAAGTCTCTCTCTTTTCTTGCTCTCGCTCTCTCTCTCTCTCTCTCTCTCTCTCTCTCTCTCTCTCTCTCTCTCTCTCTCTCTCTCTCTCTCTCTCTCTCTCTCTCTCTCTAATCCCAGCCACACCACAATCCCTCAGTTCCATTACTCTTAAAAAGTATTCTTCATATTCATCGAGTTAAGACCCTTCGTTTTTTTCCTTCCTGCCTCAGCATCACATTCCTGCGCTGCACCCTTTGAATCTCCCATCCCTACACCTCTATCACCACCACTCCCTCCTCCTCCCCCTGTTTTTTTTTTTTCTCTCTCTCTCTCCTCCTCCTCTTCTCCAGCGTTTTTCCTCTTAACTCACAGCACGACCTCCACCTCATACCGCCCTCTCATACCCCGGCGACCTTTGCCTCACCCATACCTTTCCTCCCTCGGAATGACCCTCTCTTTACACATCCCTTTCATCCCCTAGTGTAACCTCCGTGGCCCCTCCCTTCCCCCAACCTCCCCTCTGCCCCAAGGGTCATCCCCCCAACCACCACCTCGCCCCCCAACCCACTGGTCTGGAAGGGCTGGGCGTGGGGCCACCTGCGCCGCCCACACCGCCTGACCTCCTCGACCCTCATCTCTGTTTCAGTCGATCCTTGTCTGGTAGTCGAGTTCTCCGGTAGACAGCGTTATCTCTCTGTTATCGCCTTCATTAGTCGCTGCCCCGAGACCCGCAGTACCTGAGGTGTTGGTGCCCCCAGGCTGCCGGAAAACAGGAAAGACCCTCTCCCTCTCCCTTTCTCTCTCCCTTCTAAGTCCTTCGGTAGCGGCTTTTTCAGGGTGGAGAAAGAGCACTGTTATTTCTTCTTCTTTTTATCTTCTTCTTCTTCTTCTTTATCTCGTGAGGTCAGCCAGGCAGGTCAGGAAGATGAGCAAGATGGGTTGGTGTGTGTGTGTGTGTGTGTGTGTGTGTGTGTGTGTGTGTGTGTGTGTGTGTGTGTGTGTGTGTGTGTGTGTGTGTGTGTGTGTGTGTGTGTGTGTGTGTGTGTGTGTGTGTGTGTGTGTGTGCGTGTGTGCGTGCGTGTGTGTGCGTGTGTGTGTGTGTGTGTCCCGTTCCATGCACTGATACTCCCGTTTCTCACGTGAACCACTTCCATTCGTTCCACACGGCAAACCGGTTCACCAGGACGGCCTCGCACACCTGCCGGCCTGACCCCCTCCTTGCCCTGGTGGGTCACGCCTCCTTAGCATTCATAACAGTCCCGCAGAGGTGCCAGGGCGTCGCTAGTGACCCTTCTCCTATCGCCCTCGCAACCTTACCAACACCTTTTCCGTCCTCACTTCTTCTATCCATTTACCTGTCTCCTCCTCCTCCTCCTCCAATCCAGTCCTCTCATCCCCTCCACCTTTTATCACCTTCACTTTAGCTCCACCTTTCTCACCTTGTTCCTAGCTCCACCTTTCTCACCCTCTCCACCTCTACTCCACCTTTCTAATTCCTCCTGACCTGGTGTTCCATCTTATCGGAGTCTCTATCCTAGCAAGACTCTTCGTTCCTTATGTGTTCGCTTTTTATCGCCCCCTCCACCTCTGCGCCCCTAATGTTACGTCTCTTATGGCTCTCTCCGCCCATCTAGAACCTCCGTATCCTTAAGTGTCTCGTATGCAGTCCTTTCCTTGTCATCTCTTTGTCTTTCTTCGTCTCCTCCGTCCGTCCACATGCTAACTCAGATCCACCATTATCCTTCTCTTCGCCTCGCTTCCCTTCAGCAGCATGCCATCCCCTGCCCACCCTTCCACCCTTTTCGTCCCTCCACACCACCACACCACCACCGCACCACACTACACCGTCACGTTTCCACCCTCACCCTTTCAGCCTTACCTGTCCCTCCCCGCCAGCCAGCCAGCCAGCCAGCCAGCCAGTCGTCTCCCTCCCGCCCACCCACCCACAGTCCCTCCCAGGCAAACTAACACCCTTGTGCCCATTCCCTTTTCCCTCTCAATCCCTTAACGCTGTCGCCCATCCACCCACCCACATGCCCTCTCACGCCCACTCCATCCGATCAACTCAGCCTCACGCCCATGTTCTCTCTTGCCCACCCACGTGCTGGTGTCACCGCCTCCCCCACCCACGTATGGAAGAATCACAGCCAAGTGACCTCAGAGGAACAGACGTCTTTGGAGGGCTGACTCAGAGCATATTTGAAGATGCCTCTCTCTCTCTCTTGCTGTGTGTGTGTATGTGTGTGTGTGTGTGTGTGTGTGTATGTGTGTGTGTGTGTGTGTGTGTGTGTGTGTGTGTGTGTGTGTGTGTGTGTGTGTGTGTGTGTGTGTGTGTGTGTGTGTGTGTGTGTGTGTGGTGACTCCAGGAGGGAATCTTAATGTTCCTTATCACCATTTCACAAGGTTATACCCGTGAAATTTGCATCGGCCGGCAATCACACTAATGACTTACAAATCGACCGCCGCTTGACTCGGCCGCCCCTCACCTAACCACACCTCTCCTTACCTCTTGCCCCCCTGCCACACCGCTTCCACCTCCTCCCCCCCACGCCCCCCTTCCCGCCCCCTTCCATCCAGGCCACCCTCCGACCCCGCCAGCCTGTTAGCATATAAAATAATAACAATTGTTCTCCGCGCTGCCCCTTCGGTAATATACGAGGCGTGGCTAATGTTGAAGTTCGCAATCCATTATAGAATAGATGATTATCACGGCCTTCTCGCGCCAAAGAACACCACTGTAATATCTTTCATAACGTTATTACATAGTCTTTCTTTACGACTGCCATCACCACCACCACCACCACCACCGCCACCACCACCACCACCACCACCACCACCACCAGGACAAATGGTTCCCTTAAAATTCCTCGTCCTTCGTTTTGTCAAGAGGAGTGAGTCTCTTCAGGGTGACAGTCCTCCTTTGTTTCCAGGAGTTTACAAGTTAGATAATCTTCTTGGGCGACTTACCCATTTCCTCTCTCCCTCTCTCTCTCTCTCTCTCTCTCTCTCTCTCTCTCTCTCTCTCTCTCTCTCTCTCTCTCTCTCTCTCTCTCAAGTTCAACGGAATACTGCATCGCCTCCTTACCCCTCGATAACTAGATTAATTTCTTCCTGGACTTTAGTTTAGATTAGAATATCTTGCTTAATGGAAATGAACGCTTGTATGATTTTTTTTTACTTTGAAGATTTGTGCTAGTGTGGTTTCGTAAAATTTATGTTGTTTTATACGAGAGAGAGAGAGGGTGACACTTTTTCTATCGTACAGGTGTTGCTGCTAAAAAAAAAAATGAAAGAAAAGTGACAAAAAAACCCTCTCAATTTCACTGACCTACATATTGAGTTGACTTCCTGAGTTTTTATAAATATTTTTTTCTCTTTTTTTCTACTTTTAGTTTCCCTTAGTGGAACAAGAATTTGATGTTGGACTCAGGTGGCGATGAGAGCACGAGTGACGCCAGGACTCGAGGGAAAATTTGCAACCAGAGGGAAAGTGTTGTCAGCTTTGAAATATTCAGTAGGAAAGAAAAAAAAACAACTTTGGCACACGCTTCGACTTTGGTGTGTGTGTGTGTGTGTGTGTGTGTGTGTGTGTGTGTGTGTGTGTGTGTGTGTGTGTGTGTGTGTGTGTGTGTGTGTGTGTGTGTCAGGTTAGGTTTTTGTCCATCGGTTTAGCGTGTGGCACAGACAGCGAGACTCAAGAGATGGACCACGAACTTTGAACTTTAAATTTGTCGCTACCTCACAATTTCTCCCGGCCGAAAGAGAAGTGGAGAAAGAAAGAAAAAAGAAAAAAGAAAAAAGACTCCCCCACACACAACTTCCAACCAACCCTCTTGCTCAACACGTCTCTCCTGTCTAGTTCTTTTCCTGTCTGTTCTTCTTTTCGTCTCCTTTTCTCCTCGTCTCTCTTTTACTCACTTTTCCTCCTCCTATTCTTTCCATCTTTTCTTTTCGGTCTTTTTTCTCTTGTCTTTCTCCGTTCTTTCTTCTGTGGCTATTTGCTTCTCCATTCTTTCCTTTCATACCAATTCCTACTCCTAATATTTTTCATTCTCTACTTTTCTTCATCCATGCTTCTCTGTTTTCCCTTTTCACTCTGTTATTTGAGTCATCTCTTTCTTCTCCACTTCCACACTATCCTCATTATCTTTCCCTCTTTCTTCTAAACTTCTCCACCCTCTATGTTCTTCCTTCATCTTAATGTCCTTTATTGTTTTTATTTCTTTTTTTCTCCCTATATCATCCGGTTCATACAATTATTTCTGTTTTACCTTTCCTTTCCTTTTTTTCTTTTATTATTCCTCCTGAACTCAATATCCTCTTATTTTACTTTTACTTTTCTATATCTTCATACTATTTTGATTGTTTTTCCTTGTTTTCCTCATGAGTAATCCCCAACTATATACTCTCCTTACTTTCCCTTCCTACCTTTTTCATAGAACCATTTCTCTTACTACTTCTCAATTCCTTTCTACCTCCTCCATCACGTTGGCTTCACCACCTGTCCTCTCCCGCCGCCCTTATTAAACTCACCTTGACGATGCCAATAACGATGTACTCAAGCCCTGGGCGGTCGGAGTAGTAGTGAAGGATAAGAGCACCGTCCTCCTCTCTCTTCGAACACCGGAAGCTGGGCGCCTTCATCCCCGGGTATATAAGGGCCAGGTGGTCATGTAAGGCGTCCAGGTTCTGTTGTGGAGGTGAGGTTAGACTTGGTTAGTTAATCCAATTACTGGTAGAGTCACTCTTTGTTATCCCTAAGGTCTTTGGGTAGGTTTAATTTTTTTGTTATAGTCTTTCGAAACAAGATTCTTCATTTACTTCCCATATTGGTAAGTGCCAGATCAAATTCCAAGGTTCATCTGTGGAAGTGGCTCTAATAGTCTTTTGAATGTATTAGATTTGTTGTGGGTTAGAGTTTGACTTACGGGTTTTACATGGAGGACTTCACTTGTATAGTCAATGGAAGGGTTGTGTGTGTGTGTGTGTGTG
>CM035203.1:3812090-3819590 GCA_020233015.1 Callinectes sapidus | reverse complement strand
ATGAGGAGGTGGTGGAAGAGGAGGAGGAGGAGGAGGAGGAGGAGGAAGGGGGGGGGTTAAGAGAAGGGGTATAATACTATATATCCTCCTTTTCCTTGCAAGCATTCGTATCAAATCGTGTTTTTCTCTTTTCATTTCATCACTCAAGCGTTCAGTGTGCTTTGGAAAATGTATGTATGTTCGTGTGTATTTTTTTGGTTCTAGGAAGATTGCCACCACCACCACCACTACTATTACTACCACCAGCAGTGTACCCGGATATGGTGGTGTGGTGCGAAGAGGGAGGGTGGTGGTGGTGGTGGCGGTGGTGGTGGGGGGGAGGGAGGGAGTAAGTGTTGAGTTAGTGATGTTGATTTAATGGTGTTGGTGTTGATAGAGGCATTGGTAATAGAGGTACTTGTTGTTGTTTTGGTGGTGGTGGTGGTGGTGGTGGTGGTGGTGGTGGTGGTGGTGGTGGTGGTGGTGGTGGTGGTGGTAGTTATTTATTTCAGTGCAGTTTGACAGGCAAGGCATTTCCTGTGAGTGGGTGGATGGTGTGGGTGTGTCCTCCGTAATTTTTGGTGTGTGTGTGTGTGTGTGTGTGTGTGTGTGTGTGTGTGTGTGTGTGTGTGTGTGTGTGTGTGATGGCGGTACCAATGTCCGCAGACTTTCTCACACCACAACCATTACATGACAAGAATAATCAAACCCAATATCTAATGTGTCTTAATCCCTTCAATACTGAGACGCATTTTTATATTTATTCTGCTTTTTCGGTTTTATACAACTTTAGACAATCATTTGAGGATTAAAACAGTACAGACTTTGGCCATCACTTTTTTTTATCCCCATAGACCCTTCCTAATGTAAAAAAAATCGTCTAACTCATACTCAAAACTCATGGTAAAAATGTCTCCCAGTACTGAAAGCGTTAAAGGAAAGTTATACAAATAAAGTAACAAACACTTACCTTCTTTACAACTACGTACATCCTTACTTAATCTCTCCCTTGACCTTTCCTATCCTGAGTTTCACTTCTAATTTATATTCTTGTAGTTCATCTCGCACATCCTCGTAAGGAAAGCAACATTCACTGAGTTCGTCCTTCGTTTGTGTTCCTTTACATTCCTCTCGTATCAGTCAAGTACAGGTATGGTAAATTTGTACGTCTGTCCGTCGTTTACACTCCGCTGTGCTTATCCGTCACGCTTGTAACTCTCCATTCACGCTACTCGCACGCTGTTTTTTCAACCCCTTCAGTACTGGGACGCATTTTTTTATTCATTCTGCTCGTTATTTGTCAATTCTATACAGCTTCAGAAACTCATGTGGGGATGAAAACAGTGTAGACTCTGGCCATTAATCTTCTGACCTCCATGGACTCTTCTTAATGTCAATAAAACCGTCTAATCGCACTTAAAACTCGTGGTAAAAATGTGTCCCAGTACTGAATAGGTTAATGTTACAACCACAGACACACGAGCTTTGCATGGAGATCAGCTAAGGAAACATACAAAACGAATACGTAAAAATGTACAAAGTATGATGAATGTGTGATTAAAAGTAACACGCAGTTATTTATCAGAGAACACAATGCAAGACTGAGGAATAAATCTCTCACCTTTTTATGAGTTTCTTGAAAAAAAAGAGACATAAAAATATATATACGAGTTTTCAATCCTTCCTTTCTCCTCCCCTTCCTCTTCCTCTTTCTCCTCTTCCTCCTCTTCCTCCTCCTCCTCCTCCTCCTCCTCCGTGGTCCCGTGCCTGACCTCACCTCGTTAGCGGGCGCAGGTACACCTAATCCCACTCTCACCCGTGACTCAAGAGGATTTACTGACGCTCAGATTACTCGAGAGTCAAGCCATTTATCCCGTTTACCTGGAAGTGTCCCTCTCTTTCGGGTTCTCTCCCACCTCGCGTCTGGTGCCCCTCACACGTCCCTTATAACACTAGCAGGGCCGCGCGGAGCCTTCATTTTCACCATCATCCTTCCATTATGCAGTCACCTTGCCCACCATTACGGACACACTGATGGCGATCTACGGGCCACTGACCGAGCACCACTTAACACAACCCTGCACCGTAGAGGGCGAGGCTGCGATGGAGTTAAGAGATGAAAAATACTATGCCAGGCCCCGTAGATGATGGCCCGTGAAGGCTTTGTATAGAGGTGGTAATGAGGTTAAGTCCTCGTTAAGTGTTGGTGAATGGCCACTTACGTCTTGTCTCCAGTATGTTAACTGAGTCAGGGGTGATAATACGTGCTCGTCCTGGTCTGCTCAGGTATCGTAGCCATAGCGTCGGGTCCACAAGTCAAGCAGTCAGGAGTGGATGTAGGAGTGTTAAGATGGATGGGTGGCTCAGTAACACGTGGGGTATACTCGTACATACTTGTAGAAGGAACTCTTTTTCAAGTCTTACCAACGCTATCTACTCGTCTGACAAGGTAAAAGCTATTCATTCATGCCTCCACACCCACACGCAAAGCAAACTCACCAATAAACACATAAACACACTCACTCACTCTCACACAAACACATACACACACACACACACGTCACATAATCCGCAGTAACTTACACATACTGTACACCCAACAACACGACACACGCCCCACGCACCCTACCCTACCCTACACCCCACGGCTCCCTCACTAAGTCATCCTCCACACCCTGAATAAATACCCAAAACACACCACACGCCCCTTCATCCTGACACTCGCCTCCACAATAAGTTTCCCACCACCAACCAGTCCTTCCCTCAAAACCATCACGAAAAATAAGGCGGCCGTCCACACACAAACACACACACACAAACATCGCCACAAGCAACGCCACTCTCTCTCTCTCTCTTAAGACACTTCCGAGGAATTAAAAGCCCCTCTTGAGCCCTTGTTCTTCCGCCCCTTGCCGCAGCCGCCTTCCTTAAACGGCCATCGACCTTGGAAGTCTGACCAAAACGCGAAGGCCTCTGCCAAATACGGAGTCCCACAGCCCCGTGTCTGGCGTACCTGGCAGTTTTTCGCGGCCTTAAGGAGCTGACAGACAGGCCGAGGAGGTGGGGGAGGGTGAGGTAAGGGAGGGATATGGAAAATGAGGAAGGGAAGGGAACGGAAGAAGGGAAGGTAAAGGAAGGAAGGAGGGAGGCTGAAGTAGGGGAGGGATATGGAAAATGAGAAGGGAAGGGAACGGAAGAAGGGAGGGTAAAGGAAGGAAGGAAGGATGGATGGTGATGAAGGCTTGCTAGAGGGGCGAAGGAAATGAAGGAGTGAGTAGTGCTAGTTGACTGAGGGAAAGAGAAGGAGCCGGGAAGGAGTTAAGGAAGGAGGAAGTAACAGAGAAGAGAAGAGAGGATGCAAGTGTGTCTGGTTGAAGGAAATTGAAGGAGTAAATGAAAAATGGAAGTCAGAGGATAGTGATAAGAGAAGAGGAGATGGAAGAATGGTGTCTGACTAAAGGAAACAGCACAGTGGCCACAAATTTAAAAGGAAAACAACAAAAAAACACGTAAATATAACAGATGGTGAGGAGTGAAAGAAGATAGACCACGAAGGAAGGGAGGAGGGAAGCTGCAAGTTTGAGGAAAGAAGGAAGAAGGGAGGGAGATGCAAGGGAGAGGAAGAGGAGGAAGAGGAGGAGGAGGGGTGGAGGACATGAAGAGGTGTCTGACGGAAAGAAAGAGGAGGGTGTGAGGAGGTATCTGGTTAAGAGAAGACAGGGAGAAGTGTGGGGAGGGGAAGGAGTGTCTGGTCGAGAGAAGGAGGGCGGGGAGCTGGTGTCTGGCAGAGTTAGGAGTGGTGGAGGGAGGGTGTGGAGGGTGTGAGTGGGTGTGGAGGGTGTGAGTGGGTGTGGAGAGCATGAGTGGGTGGCTGGGTGGCCGGGTGACAGCAGTGTGGGCGTCTCTTCAAGGAATATTCCCCCTAGTGCAGACTGCTACTACCCGCGACACACCTGGCGTCTTCTACCCCCCTTACACTCCCAACACGCCCCTCAGGTATGCCTCAAATACCACTTAGCCTCCCCCTCCCCCCCCCCCTTCCCTCCGCCGATGATTCAACCAGCACGTAATCTGAACACCCAGGTTTCAATTATTTTTTTCCCTCCGCAATCAAGTGGTAATCTCTCCTCAAGGACGCGCCGACCTTCCGCAAGACACTGGCGACTCCCGGCCTTATATGACCAACAACACCTCGGCTCCCATTCTTGAGGTTAGCCTTCCGCGAGGGTTTTCCTGCAGTGGCTTTCCTAATGGATTGCAAAGTGAAGGTGTGACTGATGTTTTAATGAAGAGACTTTTCCGCGTCTTATTTTGTTCGGGGGATTTTCACTGAGTGGCGTAGGAAGTGGCAGGTTGTGGGTGTGGTTTTGTAGCAATGGTGGTGGTGGTGGTGGTGGTGGTGGTTATGATGGCTAACTTGGTGTAATAAAAGTAGGAGTGCTTGTGATGTTATTGTAGTAACAGTTGAGGTATTATTAACATCGGTGGTGGTGGTGATAGTAGTAGTAGTAGTAGTAGTAGTAGTAGTAGTAGTAGTAGTAGTAGTAGTAGTAGTAGTAGTAGTAGTAGTAAAGCAATATTAACAACAGTAGAAGCAGTGATAGCAACAGGTGTATCATTAGGAGTTTAAATAAATACCAATAATCAACACAAAACCTTGAGGGAGCAAGACCAGCAGCAGCACCACAAGCAGCAGACAAGAGCAGACGCAGAAACACTACCAAATAAGGACTCCTGCGATTACATTTACTACTGTGACTCCTTTTTTTTTCCCCACGTGTCGCTTGAGCCCAGACGTAACAAATGACTGTCCTGAGGGAAGCACCCACCCACCCACCCACTCACTCACACACACACACACACACACACACACACACACACACACACACACACACACACACACAGTAGTCTCTCCCAGATACTTCGCTTCCTTCTTAGCATTTTTTTCTCTTTTCCCAAGACACGATACACGTTCCTCGTCGGCTTAAATGAAACGCAAGAAGACACTCATCCTACCACATTCTTCTCTCCTCCCATTCTTTTGTCTCTCCCACTCCCTCTCTCTCCCTCTCCCTCTCTCCCACTCCCTCTCTCTCCCTCTCCCACTCTCCTCCGCCCTCTTCATCCACCCTCCAAGAAGCTCCACTATATGCATATCACTGTGTGCTTATTCCATATACAAATTATACCCAAGATTATTTTTCCAGTCAGTTTTATATTCTTGCCGTGTGTGTGTGTGTGTGTGTGTGTGTGTGTGTGTGTGTGTGTGTGTGTGTGTGTGTGTGTGTGTGTGTGTGTGTGTCGTAAAAAGGCTATTGTTATGGCTAAAAGGTTACAATAGGCAGGTTAGGGAACACACACACTCACCTCTCTCTCTCTCTCTCTCTCTCTCTCTCTCTCTCTCTCTCTCTCTCTCTCTCTCTCTCTCTCTCTCTCTCTCTCTCTCTCTCTCCTCTCCTCTCTGGCACGCACGCACTAATAGCGACTGGTTCCTGCGTGTCGAAATTCGAGTGATGAAACCAAACCTTAGCGGCCTCAGGGACTGGCTAAGAAAAAACACAAGAGGATCCAATTGGTCTCTACCGGAGGAGGAGCAGGAGGAGGAGGCGGAGGAGGAGGAGGAGAAGGAGGAGGAGGTAATATCTGTATCTTGTGTTTCCAATAATCTGGTGTATGGAGCAGCATTCCAGTGTTGTGTTCAGTGATTTATTTAGTCCACGTTGGGATCCTGTAGCGGTACCGTCGATAGTGTTCCTCTTTCATTTTTAACACTCTCACTGCTACACGAGACAATTAATAGCACTGTAAATGACGCTTGGAAGTTTGATAAGCATATACAAGAAAGCAAAGCATTAAAACGAGTCAAATTCGCAACTTCTAACCAGTGTAAAGATTGTTGGTGGCTGCAGAACAAGTAAAAATATATGAGTGATTAGAAATTAAGGAAAGATGTACCACAAAGTGTTTGAATGGTTAAGAGACAGTAGGAGAAATATTACAAATTTTCACATTTTCATTATTCAAGTAGCAGCTGAACGAAAATCACAGGAAAAAACATAACCATGAAAAAAACGACTAATGTCTTCTGTGACCTTTGAAAATAATCCTTTTAAGAGCCTGGAGCGTTTCAGAATTTACGAGGCAGAGTGTTCAATATGGCTCCGGCAATTCCTTTTACACCTTCCAGATGTTGTCTGTACGCAGGAACCCCGGCTGGACGTGCCTCTCGCGACAACCACAGCGAGAGAGAGAGAGAAGAAACTCCAGCCAAACATTTCTTAACTGAGGGAGTTCAAGGATGTTCATCTCATAAGTACGTAGGTCTCTATCTTAACCCCTTCAGTACCAAGGCGCATTTTCATATTCATTCTGGTTAATATTTAGCGATTTTATACAGCTTCAGAAACTTATGTAGGGATTAGAAGAGTGAAGATTCTGAACATTAATTTTTTTTACCGCCATAGACTTTTCTAGTGTCAATAAAAATCGCCTAATCATACCCAAAATTCATGGTAAAACTTAACCCTTCAGTACTGGGATACCTTTTTTACCACGAGTTTTAAGTGTGATTAGACGATTTTATTGACATTAGGAAGGGTCTATCGAGGGGAGAAGATTAATAGCTAGAGTCTATACTATTCTAATCCCCCCCATGAGTTTCTGAAGCTGTATAAAATCGCCAAATATTAAGCAGAATGAATATGAAAATGCATCGCAGTACTGAAGGGGTTAAGTACCATCGTCTCCCACGGCCACCTTACGACTCCTCCTGCGCAAAACAACCCAGTCACGTGCACACCTATTGTCTTCATCTTACTAATGACCAAATTAACGGGTATTAACATTCTCAAACAGCATCGCTAAAAGCACCACCACCACCACCACCACCGCCGCCAGCACCACCACCACCACCACCACTTCCACCGCCGCCAGCACCACCAGTAGCAGGAACAGCAGGAAGAGGTGGACAGGTGGAATGGGAAGAAATATTGTCGTAATGATTATGCTAAATAGTGGTAATAATAGTGGCGACGGCGGCAGTGGCGGGGATTGGTGGTGGTGGTGGTGGTGGTGGTGGTGGTGGTGGTGGTGGTGGTGGCGGCGGCGGCGGCGTCTCGGCTCTCCACCTCCACCTCCTCCCACGCATATCTCAAAAACAAGCTTCACTGTGTATGTATTACGTGTAAAATATGTAGGGAGTATGTTTAGAAGCATATCCAGTAAGTACAACATGAATAATGCATAAATATGTACATAGATTACATACACGTCTACATAATTTACGCTGAACATTAACCGTGCATAATATGTAGACACAGACGCACACTTTGAAGGGAGCAAGTGACTCCAGTCTTCCCGGGAACTGATCACCCGCCACGAGGCACACGAGGGAACATGACGGTGGTGGTGGTGGTGGTGGTGGTGGTGGTGGGAGAGAGAGAGAGAGAGAGAGAGAGAGAGAGAGAGAGAGAGAGAGAGAGAGAGAGAGAGAGAGAGAGAGAGAGAGAGAGAGAGAGAGGA
>CM035203.1:3790326-3805313 GCA_020233015.1 Callinectes sapidus | reverse complement strand
TCTCTCTCTCTCTCTCTCTCTCTCTCTCTCTTACATGTGTCCCAGAATAGCTACACGCGCCGTGAGGTCATTAGCAGGAAGCCGCGGCCACCTGCTTGGAGGGGGGGCGGTGGGGGGGTGGGGGGGGAGGGGCTGGGGTAGCGCAGGGCGGGGTCTCTTGTCTTCAAAGATAATTCCAACTATTTTCATTAATTTACTCATTTAAGCAATTATTTCCACCCCATGGTTCATTTGTGTGTGTGTGTGTGTGTGTGTGTGTGTGTGTGTGTGTGTGTATGTGTGTGTGTGTGTGTGTGGCGTGAAATGTAAACTAATTCAAACTGGGAACAAGCATACTCTACGGAAGGGCGGGGACACACACACACACACACACACACACACACACACACACACACACACACACACACATGGATGGATGCTATTATCTGGCCTGCACTCTCGCACGATAACAATAATGGAAACAATACTCAGATAATAACACGTACAGTCGTAGATAACAATGATGAAGACAGCGCTATACAATTATACCGTTCGCCGTATGGAAATTTCACGCTCTCCTCCTCTTCCTCCTCCTCCTTCTCCTCCTCCTCCTCCTTCCATCATCCCTCTCCGCCCCGATCCACATCACGCCAAATGTTACTTTAATGGTTCTTATCATCATCATTTCACCCTCTGACAAGCTGTTTCTTCGCCCCTCCTCCTCCTCCTCCTCCTCCTCCACTCTTCTTCCTCCTCCTCCTCCTCCTCCTCCTGGTGCTGCCCCGCCTTTCTCCTCCTACTGTACCTACTCCTCCCTTCCTCGCAGCGCCGCCGCAACCACCAGCACAGCATTCCTGAACACGCTGAAAGAATGCCCGTCTGCTTTCCTTTAAGGGCAAAAAAGAGGCGTAAAGCAAGACAGGCGGTGGGTCAAAACGTGTCCCAGGTGCGGGTTTCTCATGACAAGTAGCAGGCAGAGGTTCGCTGGTGGTGGTGGTGGTGGTGGTGGTGGTGGTGGTGTTTGGTTATTCTGTGTACTAATCGCTTCATTACGTCTTCTATTGGAATATTGACTGGTGTGATATGTATCTGTTGACAAAGTGGGATTGGTGTGCTGTGTTAATGAAAGTCGGTTGATGATTGTAGGTATGATGTTAGTTGGGTGGGTATGTAAAATGTGGGTAGTGGTGGTGGTGGTGGTGGTGGCTGAAGTAGTAGTGGTAGTGGTAGTGGTATTGGTGGTGGTGGTAGTAGTAGTAGTAGTAGTAGTAGTAGTAGTAGTAGTAGTAGTAGTAGTAGTAGTAGTAGTAGTAGTAGTAGTAAAGGATGAAAATTAATAACACACTTTTTTATTACTCTCATCATTATTATTACGTGTACCATCAGAGTCATCATCATTACTATTATCCTTATTAACATTGTACACGTCATTAATTTTAATCGACCGCATGAAAAAAAGAAAAAAAAAAGAAATGGAGTTATTCGTCTACACCAGAACCGGCCGGGGAAGACAATAAGTGGAGGCGTAGAAGGGGAGGAACGTGGGCGTGGAGAGGCGAGCCGCGGGAGGTGAGGGCGGGAGATGGGGCGTGAAGACCAGTGGTGGTGGGCGTGGAGGAGCAGCACGCCTATAGCCATGGTTAAGCCTCACCACCATCACCATCACTGGAATCACCATCATTACCACCATTCATAGATCCTGCTGCAGCCACTACTACTACTATTACTACCATACCCACACCATCACCACCGCTGCAACTCAACATTACCATCACTATAACCATCATCAATACTACCATTCATTGCTACCTTCGCTGCTACTACTACACCTACTAAGGCCATCACCACCACTAGTTAACACCACAGGTACCATCACCATCACCACCACCACCACCACTACTTCTCTCATTCGCGCCATCACCACCAACAACGCCAAATTCTCTCTTACTAACACCACAATCAGCATCAACACCACTCTAATCCACCACCACCACCATTCTTGCTTGCAGCGCACTAACAACCACCATCATTACTATCACCACCAACATCACTACACACCCACAAACACTATAACCAACATGAACCCCACCGCCACCACCACCACCACCATCAACAACAACACTACTAAACATAATCCCACCACCACCACCACCACCACCACCGCCGCCTCTTAACTAACATGCAACAACAACAACAGCCACACGAACTCCTTATCTTTTCCTCCCTCGCCCATCCCTCTTTTCCTTTTTATCTCTTGGTTTCTTTACGAGTGCACAGGTGTCGGTGGGCCGGTGGCGGGGGCGGAGGGGGAGCGGCAGCACCTGGGGCGAGCTGATTGGGTTTGGCTCCATCTGGGCTTCACTGCGGCGCGGCACGAGAGACGGCGAACGGATGGCTAACAGGCTGGCTGGCTGGCTGGTTGGTTGGTTAGGGGCGGTGCAGTGGTGGTGGACTCAATGCTTTGATAAGATAGTAAGTCTAATCATAATTTCAAGTTGCTTTGCCTCCTTCGAATTCATCCATAGCATTAAACATTCATTCATAGCAATAAACCAAAGAAGATTCGGGGAAGTCTTGTTTCTACACACCTTCTCCGCTTCAGTGACTCGACGATACAACCTTCACTAAAAAGTTTCGTTCCTCCCCGCAGTTTTCATGGACTCAAAAATAATATATCTTATCTCTTTAGTCGCTCTTCTTCAACATAACCCTTTCTCGCTTCCACAAGATTCAATTTTCACTGTCTGAGATTCCTATTGTTTCTCTCCGGCTCCTCTTGTATCGGTCAAGCTTCCTCGGGGCTTAGGCAGGTCCCTCCCCTACCCCCCCCTCTAACATCCCTCAGTGGTGTGGTGGATTCATCTCTCTCCTCGGGGCCTCGACTCTCCAGTTCACGTGAGGATGGAGTGGCGTTTTTGCGCCGAGACGTGTAATGACACCGGAGGGTCTCAACCACACTATCGGAGGAAGGAATAAAAAAAGAGCTAGAGATCTTATCGGACCAGTGAAATATAGGGTGCTTTCTAGGAGCATCTGGCCTGATCATATAGATTTAAGATGAAGATAGCGGGTGTGGCCGATATTACCCAGCCTCCATCACCAACGCCAGCATAATGCCTCCCCATAAATACCGCGGCTGGAGAAGTGGCCCGCGCGAGGGTGTGCAATCTGCGTGTAGGTACGAGTACGTACAGCCAGGCCGGCCGTGTTGATGTGCGACGCGCAATACGATCCCGACTGAAATTAATTCCGTGCCTCGGTACTACGTCTCCCCGAAGGAGGTGCCGGCCTGATGGAGCATCTCAGGGCGTGTGTGGGAGGAAACTTGCAGTCGTGAAGGCAAAACTGCTGCATGAGAGAGAGAGAGAGAGAGAGAGAGAGAGAGAGAGAGAGAGAGAGAGAGAGAGAGAGAGAGAGAGAGAGAGAGAGAGAGAGAGAGAGAATGGAAGGGTTGGTAAAGGTGACGAGGGGTTAAGTGGGAGGCAGAAGGAGGCGAGTGGAATGAAGAAGGATTAAAGATAGTGAAGATAAGGAAGAGGAATAGAAAGACTGCCAAAGGGGCAATGATATGGAGAGAGAGAGAGAGAGAGAGAGAGAGAGAGAGAGAGAGAGAGAGAGAGAGAGAGAGAGAGAGAGAGAGAGAGAGAGAGAGAGAGAGACGCAAAGATCTAACCAAACAATCTGAAAGAATAGCAATTTAGTGTGTGAGAAACGAGAGGTGTTGTTGATCGAGAGGCGAGGGTCGTCTCACGCTAACCAAGAGATGGAGAACCCTGCAGGCGGAGAAATGCAGAGGAAGAGGAGGAGGAAGAGGAGGAAGAGGAGGAAGAGGAGGAAAAAGAGGAGGAAAAAGAGGAGAAAAAAGATGAGAAAAAGGAGGAGGAGGGGAAAGAGGGGGAGGAAAAGGAGTAAAACGAGAAGGAAGAGGAGGAAAAAAAAGAAAAGAAGAAAGAGGAAAGGAAGGAAGGCAGGACAGGGTGATGTAAATACGGGAAAAAGAAACGAAAAAACGAATAATAATAAGAATCGAAACAGAGAGGAGAGAGGAGAGAGAGAGAGAGAGAGAGAGAGAGAGAGAGAGAGAGAGAGAGAGAGAGAGAGAGAGAGTTAATACCAGTCAGTGGTCGTATGCACGTAATGGAAAGCAAAATTGAAAAGAGGTACAACAATTTCTCCTTTTTTAATTAACTTTCCCCGTAAATCACGATCCGTGTGGTGAAGTGGACGGCTGTGGTGAGTGGATCGTGTGGTACTAAGTGGAGCAGCGGAACCAAATGTAGGTACACCTCGGAAGGGAAGAAAAAATATAGTGGGTGAGTCAAGGGATGCTGGGGGAGAGAGAGAGAGAGAGAGAGAGAGAGAGAGAGAGAGAGAGAGAGAGAGAGAGAGAGAGAGAGAGAGAATGGAGGTACTGTCAACAGGAAAAAACAGACATACAATATCAACACACACAAAAATGCATAAGAAAAAACAGACAAACAGAAAGAAAGACAAGCACGCACACACACACACACACACACACACACACACACACACACACACACACACACACACACACACACACACACACTATGAAAAGGACAACTTCAATTTCTGAGATTAAGAAAACGCGTCTCGCCTCGCCAGGAAATTGTTTTGTCTCAGGTAAGTTATATTCCGGCCTTTCCAGTTTGCTTTGTTATTTTCCACGTACCGACAATAAGATTTTACCGGACAGACACCTCTCTCTCTCTCTCTCTCTCTCTCTCTCTCTCTACTCTCTCTTCTCTCTCTCTCTCTCTCTCTCTCTCTCTCTCTCTCTCTCTCTCTCTCTCTCTCTCTCTCACGTAATAACATCCCCCAAACGCACATCATTACCACCTCTACCACCACCACCATCACCTCCTCATACCTGACCACCACCATCACCTCCTCATACCTGAAGCTCACTCACTCATTCACCTTGCATCGCCCCTCACTATCTACAGCGCACCCTACCACCACCACCACCGCCACCACCACCACCACCGCCACACAACCATATGGTGCCCACCCTCACGCGAGACGCCACGGCCATTTACCGATTTGTAAGATTATCGGGTAAGATCTCTCTCACTCTGATTTTGGTCACCGGGACGCGAGTAATTTGCTTCAGTATTGGCGGCGAAACACAGACGAGTCACGCATCGCACCCATGCAGCGCGCCGCCCACCACCTACCCCATCTCTCTCTCTCTCTCTCTCTCTCTCTCTCTCTCTCTCTCAACATACAGTAATAGGTATTGATGTACACACAGCCCCTGCCAGGAGCCTCCTCAGTATATAACACCAAGCCAGACCGTCTGTGTGGCGCGTCCATCACCGTGAGGGACGCCCTCCGCTCCTCCCAACCTCCCCGAGACACTAGGTAAGCGATGGCCAGGTAAACGTTCCCCACAAAGCCTTGGCAAACGTTTAACAACCCGTGTGACAAGCGGTGAACGTTCAGGGTTCGTCCGCAGCGCCGCGTCAGCACAGCGAGGCGGAGGTAATCAGCATATCAAAGGCCCTTCATGGCTAATCAACCTGAAGGCTGCGGCAGAATTTATAATAACAAAGCGGCTTATATGTGGTCCACCAAGCCCTTCCACTCCCTCCATTTGCAACTCTTCCAATCCTCCTCCTCTTCTCTTCCTTCCTCTTCTGTATCTTCTTCTCTTCCTTCTTCGTCCTATCCTGGACAGACAAAGTTTAATGGGGAGCGTTTCGCGTAGCGGCGGGAGGCGCTGAGCGGGGGGAGCGCGGCAGTGTCTGCGGCGGCGCCCAGCACGGGTAGCCACGGGGTGTACACACAGGTGATAATCAGGCTTTATGAAGAGTCACAACGCGTACCTGCACCGCGGGGGGCCAGGGTAGGGCGGGGCGGCGGTGACTCCTATAAAAGCTAATCAGGCAAAGCTTCCCCTGCCTCTTCTCAGCCCCTCCTCCCTTCATCTCCCCGAGTAAGGCGTCTTCTCGCCATCAGCATCGCGGGGCCCAGGAGCCACCGTCGGAGAGTTACAAGTTTTATGCCGACATGAAAAGATATAAAGTGTTGACTTAGGACGCGCACCCGTGAGTGACAGGCGACGGGACGAGGCGCGGGGGACACTTGCCAATACCGCCGGGCAATGGAAAGGTGCAAGGATCGTGTGCCAAGGAGGGCCGGGGAGGGAGGGAGAGCGAGGCGGCGTGTACTGTATAGGACCTCCCACGTCCATTGAGGGATGAATAGCGGGCATAAAGGGACGTTTAGCGGTAATGCGTCCATTAGGATGCCGCCACACGCCTGCCCGCCCCGCCACCCGTGACCCGCGGACCAAACATCAACACGACCCACTCCAATGCGCCGCCGCGGACTCAACTCGTGCGGGCGGGCGAGGGCGAGGCCGAGGGCGTGGACCATCTCTCTACACGCCCACACACACACACACACACCACACCACACACACACACCACACCACACACATACAAACACCACACACACACACACACACACACACACACACACACACACACACACACACACACACACACACAATGAAAAGCACTGAGTAAATCACATATAGTAAACTGGAAATCCATGTGACTGCTTGACTCACAATTGTTTCCTTTTACAATTGTTTGTCGACAAGGAAAAGAACAGAAAAAGAGAAAGAGATACAAAGCAATGAGAAGGAAAAGGCAAAAAGGATAACACAAAAAAGAATAACAACTTGGCATAAAGAGATGCTACAAGGGTTTTGTTGAGGCGAATGGCTATTGATACACGAAGAAAACTGAACAAAGGACAGCGAAAGGAGGAAAAAAACACAAAAAGGGGATTATAAAAGGAGAATAACCACTGGCAATAAGAAGGCATATGAACCGTGTAAGGAAGACTGGCTGTGAGTGAAGGAAGGAAGAGAAAGAAAGATCGGAGAGGAGCCAAAGGAGAGAGAGGGAGTGTAAATCAAGGTTTCACGGATACACTGAGCAAATAAACCCCTACATACCACCTGGACTGAGGCGACGGACACCTGTGCACCCGCGAGACACAAGAGGGTGTTGAAAATTTTAGGCAAACATTCCACAGCAAACCACCATCACCACCACCACCACCACCACCATCTTCCTCTCCCTCACGCCCCCCCCCTCTCCCCCCTTCCACCAGCCCCCTCTTGAAGGTACTTTCTTGGGCAGCATCTTAACGAGTCATCCAGAAAGGGAAGTTGAAGAGTCATGCTTATTTACGTGTTTACTGTTGATTCTTTACCCATTTTTTTCTATTTTTTGTGGAATTCCTCTAATCTTCGTCAGTGTGCGGGGCGGGATTTTTGTGAGGCCCTAACTGACGGTGTCTTGTGCACCTGCAGCTGGAGGGACGTGTGGTGGTGGTGGTGGTGGTGGTGGTGGTGGTGGTGGTGGTGGTGGTGGTGGTGTTTGTTCGTCCTTTGTATTCTTTTGTGTTGTAATGATGATGGTGAAACTAAACAGCTAAGATGCAACTATCGTCTAAACACACACACACACACACACACACGCTACTGGTCTTCCTCCTCCTCCTCCCCTTCCTCAAACACTAACATGGGATTTTTCAGTTAACATAATTATAACATTCTTACATCATATTTCTGCCTCAAAGCAATACTGGATGCCCCTTTTTTTTCCGTCCGATGCCTTCAAGTTCACAACCAGCCACGCTCCTTCCTGCCGTACCCTCACCCTCCCTGCTGTCAAGAGGTCACCAAGCACACGGGTTCGAATCCTGGCCACGGTCTTAGGGGAGATTGGGCGTCCACTCGGGGTAACGGTTCCAGAATGAGGGATTTCAGATGGGAGGTCTTCTTTAAGTGGTCTTCTTTAAGCCGTAAATCCACATTATATATAAGAAACTGACACTTAACCTCTCTAGTGTCACCTCACCAACCCATGACACAACGCTGGTGCCATTGACGTATGTAGCGTTGTTGGCACTATCAGGTGGCACTTACAATAGAAGGTACATATGACAATAATCTCTCTCTCTCTCTCTCTCTCTCTCTCTCTCTCTCTCTCTCTCTCTCTCTCTCTCTCTCTCTCTCTCTCTCTCTCTCTGTTACACTTCAGGTCGCGAGTGTTATGTCTCAAGTCGGGTGGTAGCATGTTGCCTTGCAGATTTGCATACTTATTGACCATAAACTCCTGCTCTTCCTTTACCTCCTCCTCTTCCTCCCCGTCCTCCTCCTCCTCCTCCTCTCAGCATGCTTCGTCGTGTTCTGCCACTTTTTCCCCGCGTTTTCTTTTTTTGCCATAAATGGGAATAAGACATGAGGTGGTATGAACGCGAACACCCGAGGCGACGAAGACTTGCCCAGCACGACGCCGAGCCATCGAGCAAGATCCATTCGCGTCAAAAACAAGTCCCGGACACATGTTTGCGGCAGCAGGACGGCGGCAGCACTTAAATGTAAAGACGAGAGGGAGGAGAAGCTAGAGGAGGATCAGCAGCAAGAAGAGGAGGAGGAGGAGGAGGAGGAAGGGGACGGGTGGGGAGGACGAAAGAACATGGGTAGAACAAGAAAGAAAAGGTTCATTGGCTTATAACGTGGAGGGGGTGAGGGAGAAAAGTAAGGAGGGGGAGGTAACTGAGAGGAGAGAAAGCAAGAGAATTTAAAAGAGGAAGAAGAGGAGGAGAAGGAGGAGGAGGAGGAACATACAGAGAGCAGCAAGTATGTAACAGAAATTGCACTGCCTTACAAAGTGGTGGGTGAGATGGAGGAGGAGAGGGAAAAAGAGATGGAGGAGGTGGGAGAGGAGAAAGATGAAAGAGGTGAGAGAAAAGGAAGATGAAAGAGAGAGAGATACATAGAAGGAAATAGAACAGAGAAGAATGGAGAACACAGATGAAATAAATGAACCAAAAAAAAAGAAAAGGTGAGAAAAAATAGAGAAGACGAAGAAGGCGACGATAGACAAGCCAAAGTATAGAAAAGACAGGCCGTGGAGGACAAGGACGACGAAGAGGAGGCTGAGTGATGACAAGGCGTTGAAATGGCGTGAGAATGTCCTTAAGTGCTGAGGGGACAGGCGGGATCCTATTACGAGCCTCACTCATCACCATGGAGGAGGAGGAGGACGAGGAGGAGGAGGAGGAGGAGGAGGAGGAGGAGGAATACGAGAAGGTGAAGAGGACAATGACAGGCAGTACGAGGAAGAGAACAAGAACGCAAGAGGCCCACCACCACAAGAAAAAGAATGAGGAAGAGGGGAGGGAAGAAGACAACCACGAAAAATATGACAAGGTGAAAAATGAAGGAAAGAGAGAGAGAAGCTTGCTTGGAGACGGTAATAGATAATAATAAAGCACAATTTCACTTCATTATGGTCTGGAAATCAAATAAAATAAACTCATAACAGCACAAGACAAGACGAGGTAGGACGAGGTGAGGTGAGGTGAGATGAGGCGAGGCACACACCGGTTCCTTAAGCCTCCGCACCTTTAATTCAGCGATGTTCCCACAAAGGACTACCAATTTAGCTATAAAGTCCTATAAACAAAATTACAACTCTTGAACGAGAGAGAGAAGGAGGAAAACACAATTACTTAGCAAGGTAATGATGGCCGCGATGACCAGACAAATTTAAAACCATTTGTAAGACAGAAAATTTTGCTTCAGACAGAAAGAGATGAAGGAAGCTAAGAAATAATAAGAAAGGGAGAATGGACTAAAAAAAACATGGCGCTCGTGCAGACAGTCGTTATAATATAGAGTGTAATCATGTAGCTTATGTTCCTCTCTTCACACAGAAAAAATTTAAACAAGAAAGCTAAGAAATAATGAAAAATGGAAAATGGAAACAAGGAAGCTAGGAAGGCAGTCGCAGTCGTTACAATATAGAGTGTAATCATGTAGCTTATGTTTCTCTCTTCACACACAAAAAAATGGAAACAAGAAAGGGTACGGAGGAGAACAAAGTGTGATGCAGCATTACTACATTACCCCGCCACCGTAATGATATGGTAATCAAGTGCAATACTGAAGTTTACAGTGGCAATAATGAAATCCAACCAGCCATGCCATTACCTCTACTTGCACCGACAAGACCACCACCACCACCACCACCACCACCGCTGCCTCCACCATCAGCGCCACATCAGGTAATACGAACGCTCGACAAAATACCACTTGGCGGGAATTTATTACGATAACCCAGAAACTGTAAGAAAATGACTTGCTATGACCGGCATGCAGACCCGAGGCGTGTTGTGGTGACCTTGTGCTTCTGCTACTGTTCACGCCATGCTGCGGCCGAGGGAACAGAAGCAATGGTGACAAAAACTTAACACACTCATACAAGAAGACAAGGATACTACTCTACTTATGTCATACCAAATCAATGGAGACGACATAAATAAAACTTAAGATGATGATGAGTGAAAAAGACACTGAGGAAAGTAAAAGAATGTAAGGAAAACCGTATACAAGAAACAATACAAAGGAACAACATGAGAAACACAGACAGATAACGAGAATGAATTAAACTGAACAGAAACACTAAGAAAAGAGAAACGATACAGAATCCTTAGGTAAATGGCAATATTTCCTCGCTCATTAAGAATCAGCGCTCATCAAGCCAGAAATGTTCCCGCCCTGCCAGTGAAAGGTGAAGGAGACAAATGAAGATCAGACCGGCGGATCGTGTTCCTCATTAGCCGCGGAGGTACAGAGGTGTCGGCGCGTGGCTGGCGGGGGCGTCACTCCTTCACCCGTATTCAAAAACAATCTCCTCTCTCACCACGACAATTATCCAAGGCCAGAGACGACTACCCGGGTTTTCCAAGATAGTTTTTCCTTATAATAAACTAGAAATCTTGTTAATCCATCGCCAAAACCATAAAATACAATTAAAAACACGGGTATCTTCAATGAGACCCTTTGGAAAGTAGTGGTGGTGAGAGAGATAAGTATTTCAGAATAAGGGCCAAGGCTTGTGTCAACGCCCCTTCTACGTCGGACTTGTCTTGTAATGATTCAAGGGCAAGACGCCATCATTGTATTATATCGAATCAAGAATAGGGTAATGGATAATGTAACACTAGTTTTTATCAGGTTAACTCCTTCAGTACTAGAACGCATTTACATATTCATTCTGCTTATTATTTGTCGATTTCATACAACTTCAGAAACTCATGTGGGGATTAAAATACTACAGACTCTGGCCTCTGACCTCCATTGATCCTTCTTAATGTCATTAAAAATCACCTGATTCTATGCAAATCGTAGATAAAAATGTGTCCCATTACTGAAGGGGTTAAGTAGGATATACATTAGAAATTAAAGAAAAGAGAGGACATTTAAGACAAAGAAAATCCAGCCAATGACGAAAAAATTCTGAATAAATATAAAAGTAGCGGTAAATAAGAGATGAGTCACACAAAGGAAGCCACAAACGGCAAGTGAGACGAGGAAGTGAATCAGGAAGGTCGGGGCAAACCGGTCACTGCTTTGGTGTTTATGTCGCCAAATTCCCGAGTCAAATGCACTTGTGTCTCAGGCGCATTAACAGGTTCCTTACCCCCCCTCCCCTGACGCGCCCTGCAGGACCCCCCGCCGCGATCCACACTCTTCCCTCCCACAACACACCACAAACCAGGCCATTTGACGTGGTATACGAGCACAACACCCTCTCTTGTTCCTCACACACCACTAACACGCCACTACCTCACCACCACCACCACATCACCATCACATCACTAACACACTACACTCCCATCTTCCTCACATTACATCCTTTATCACCACTCCGCCACTCCTCTAACTCACCACGCCTCCTCCTCCCCTCACAGTGTAACCACCGTTCACTGTTCCTTCATACACACACTTTAAAAAGCGGACAAGACGTGTAGCAGCGGCCAGTCCCCCAACACGCAGGAAGCCCCACTGGGAGACACTCGCTGACGCTCATAAGTGAAGGAATTAATAGACAGATTCATTCATGTCGCTGGCAAGGAGTCGGATTTACAAATGGTTGCCACGCGTCCGCAAGCACGAACATGGCCGCCACGACAGGGCAAATAAGAGGTTCCTTGGTGGAAATACACGGCGCCCTCAGTGTAACCAGCCACGAGGAACAGAACGCCGCGCGGGCCGTCCGTCTGTGCTTGCATGCGTGGCAAGGCTCTGTAATGTGGCCGCGGGGACGATGCATGTGCCGGGAACGTGTTGCCAAGTGGGGCGTGTAATTACCTTGCTGTAAACACTCCCAATAAAACACACACACACACACACACACACACACACACACACACACACACACACACACACACAAAAGCGGCACTAATCATGAAAACACCAGGACCGTTAAGTAAGTACATGTACACGTACACACGCGCACGCAAGCACGCACAAACTTACACACGCCTACACCGCGGCCACGCACGCACCCCGCTGGGCCATTCATAAGCCGTGGCGGTAATGTGTGACGCCGGCTTGACGACGTCCATCAAAGGCCATTAGCATAACTAACACTTAGTATTCAGCGGTGCGCTAATAAGCTGTTTGTGTAGCGAGATGCGTGTGTGTACAGGCCAGTCCGAGGGTGCTGACGTGTGTGTGTGTGTGTGTGTGTGTGTATGTGTGTGTGTGTGTGTGTGTGTGTGTGTGTGTGTGTGTGTGTGTGTGTGTGTGTGTGTGTGTGTGTGTGTGGTGCTAACACATGACTTGACTGATATTTGCCCACACTGCTAAATAAGTCCCGGCCGCCACTACACTACCAAACTGTTTCCTTTATTGCTGCTTTCCTCATCCTCCTCTCCTTCTTCTTCATAACCACGAGTCTCGCGCTAAACACATACAGACTCACGACCACCGCCGCCACTTTTATCTCTCCACCAACTGTCCACCTGAGAACACACAGCCCAGCCTCTCTCACCCCTTTAAGGAGAAACATTTGGCAGGGCTTATATATTTTTTCTATTTGCTCTGAAGCTCCCGTCATATCCTCTTATAGGTGTGTAAATAAAAAAATAGTTACTCCGTCCATTCTCTCGCACATTTGCACAGGCTTCGTTATTATGATTGCAGCGAGAGAATAAGGTAGAGAATGGGATAGCAGGTACTAATATTCCTGTCACCACCACCAGACCACAGACTAGTTATGGGGATGTAAGTACAGCGTATAAAAAGTTGACACAGACTTGTATTACGACTTGTACGTACGACTACCCATCAAAACTCTCACCGGGCGGTACAAAGTCGTCTGTTTCTCCGCAGGTACACAACCAGCACCACCTTTTATCACCTCTTTGTAACTCTGCACGTGCGTAAAACCAGTTAAGAGGAGGTAGACAGGTAAACCAGCCACCATTGCCTCACCTGTGTATACGTCCCATATTACCTGTATTAATTAGACAAGCACGCCACGAGAACTTTCCGCAACACATGGTTATTGATGGGAATTGACGTAAAAAAGACTCGTTTAACACTTACATTTGGTGGTGGTGGTGGTGGTGGTGGTGGTAGTGGCGGTTGCAGCATTGTTTTTTTCCTCTTGTTTTATGTAAGAGGGGCACCAGCCAAGGGCGGCAAAACTGGAATCATAAAAGAATAGAAAGCGTTAGTCTACAGGATTTAGCATTAAGTATATTGACATCTTCCTGTTTAACAACTTCAGTACTAGGACTCATTTTTATCTTGAGTTTTGGGTATGATTAGACGATTTTATTGACATTAGGGAGGATGTATGGAGGTTAGAAGATTAATGCCCAGAGTCCGCACTATTATTATTGTGGTTGTGTGTGTTATGTGTGTGTATATTAAAATGTGTCACAGTATTGAAGGGATTAATAGTAATATAATTCAGTGGCAAAAAGAAGAAATTAAAGCTTTGCACATAGTAAGGAGTACAATAAAATAGTTCATCTATCTCAATAATGGGAATTTTAAAAGGATCTCTCCAATTGAAACCACATTAATTTTATGACGTTCTAAGGTTTTTTCCCAGTTTTTTTTTTTCTGTGACATGGCTGGAGATCAAGTGTTGCCTCCCTCATCTAAGCAACTGCAGACCAAGGATAAATCATCAATATACATAAATACACTTACCCTTCCTAGATTATCGTTTACTTTCAGAATTTACCCTTATCTTATCCTATACATTTCCAACAGTGCATTACCACCACCACCACCACTACCACCACCACCACCACCACCACCACCACCCCCACTACGATCCTCAGTATGTTTCATTGTCTCCAGAATTCTTCCCGCTATACGAATCGAACACGACACCAGAATAAGAATTATGTTTGCATTCAAAAGCACCGCCCGTCTTATGAGAAACGCCGAGAGGGAGGATGCCGGCCATGAAGAGAAGGCGGAAGGATTGATGCTGCAGAGAGAGAGAGGGGGGGGGACGAAGATAGAAAAAGAGAAAAATAGAAAACAAAAAGAGAGAAAAACAAAAAAATGAGAGGAAAAGAAAAGGAGAGAGAGAGAGAGAGAGAGAGAGAGAGAGAGAGAGAGAGAGAGAGAGAGAGAGAGAGAGAGAGAGAGAGAGAGAGAGAGCGAGGAGAGAGAGAGAGAATGGCAGCAAATCTTATGGAAGTAAAAAACAGTGTGAGACAGACATCAGGCAAGAAAGAAGCTGTACATTGTAACAGACCCCAACACCACCACCACCACCAACACCACCAACACCCTTCCCTACAGTTCGGCGTCGTCTTTATGCATACGCCGATACTTCCTCCCCCTCACCCCCCCTCCTCACCCCCACAGCCACCACCCGGGGCAGGACATTGGGGTGATAAATAAAGCAAATTTAGCACTTATTGCACACAGGTCGGCCGGCAAGCGTCGCGTCACACACCACTGGTTCGCGCGCCGCCTGCAAGATTTATATCGACGAATAATGGATGTAATTCCTATCAATGACATATTCCCTCTCGCCTTCCTCATTGCTAATGCCTTACTTAGCTGCTGCTCGTGTGTGTGTGTGTGTGTGTGTGTGTGTGTGTGTGTGTGTGTGTGTGTGTGTGTGTGTGTGTGTGTG
>CM035203.1:3739847-3756759 GCA_020233015.1 Callinectes sapidus | reverse complement strand
TTCTGTCTCTTATTCGTTTAGCTCCTTTTTTTTTATTCTTCCTTTTATTTTCTTGTTTTTC
The DNA here is from genome assembly GCA_020233015.1 of Callinectes sapidus. Lineage (NCBI taxonomy): Eukaryota > Metazoa > Arthropoda > Malacostraca > Decapoda > Portunidae > Callinectes > Callinectes sapidus. The sequence goes on along the minus strand of CM035203.1, from coordinate 3,756,698 downwards.
TTTCTAGCTTCCTTCCTTCTTTATCATAATCAGTTTTATCTCCACGTTTTTTATTCCTTTCATCTTATTCTTTTCGTTCTCTTTCTCATTTTCTTTTTCTTCTTCCTATATTGATTCCTTCCTTCTTGCCCTTCTTCCTTCTTATTCCCCTAATCATTTTTTTTCGTTCTCTTCCTCCTCTTTTGATTCATTCCTTCTTTTATTCCTTCCTTCCTTTCTTCATCATATTTCCTTTGTTTTTATCTCCTTTCCTTCATTCCCTTTTTCTATTTTCATACCATTCCTTTCCATGCGTTTTTTCTTCATATTTCTACCCGCAATATATATATATATTTTTCCCCCTTTCTCCCTCCCTTCTCTCCCTTTACTCCTTTATTCCCACACCAAATAATCCCTCGGTAAACAAGCACTCTCTCCTCCTCCTCTCCCCCCACCCTCCCCACTCTCTTCCTCTCTCCCTACAAGACGACGCGGTGAAAATTTACTTATGAAATTCCTGGATAATCTCTCTTTATCTCCTTCTCGCCCTCACGTGGCAATCTCCCGCACTGGAACATGCTTATTGTCTCCTTATCTCTCCATCCACGTCCACTAACTCCGCCGCCACACTCTGGTAAACAAAACTTCAAAAAAATAAGAAAGAAAAAGAAAAAAACAAGATTCTCAGTTGGTGTGTACGTGGTAAATGTATTAAAAAAAAAAGGTTGAGTGAATGAGCACGGAATAGAGATTGTAAATGCGAGTAACTGGATAGTGATGGAGGAAAGATAAAACAGGTGAATTATTAGTGGATTTAATAACATAATAGGGAGTGTAATGGAATGTTTTGGGTTGGGAAAATGTTAGAGGTTAGTTTTGAACACGAAATGAATGAAGGAAGGAAGGAATGAAAGTAAATGACGATAAAAGGAAAGAAGTTAATTTGTGGGTCGAATAACAGGATAGAAAGAGTGTGATGTTATGTTTTTGTGTTCTGTTCACTGTTCATACTGGGAAAATGTTAAAAGTTGTTATGACCACGAAATGAAGGAAGGAATGAAAGTAGATGACGATAATAGGAAACAAGTGAATAAGTACACAGAATAACATGATAGGAAGTGTGTAATGTAGTAATATTTTGTATTTTGCTCACCAACCACACACACACACACACACACACACACACACACACACACACACACACACACACACACGAACACGAACAACCCCGCCTGTTTTGTTTTGTGTTGTTTTTCTTTTCTTTAATAAGATACCACCGCAGCGTGAGATCAAATACTTCAACTGTTAATTAAAAAGGGAGGGACAAGGTTAACTTTTTCAGATACACATCACGCCAATGCATTTTTATCTCTCCCTCAGTATTTAGCGAGTTTGTGCCATGAGCAATGTGAGAAAAAATAGAAAAGACTCGAAAGTGAAGTAAACAAATTAGTATTCATTAAAGTCAAGGGTTAATTTAGTGGATATATGAATAAAGACGGAAATTAATTGCGTATCTAAAGTATATCTTGAATAAAAGCACTCCGATGATAAAAAATAAATAAAAAATAAAAAATAAGAAAAATAGATAAAAAGAATTAAGTGGAAGAAGGGCATGTTTTAAGTTAATAATGCCAACCTTTCTAAACCAGACACACAACGAACATCACTGGAACAAATACATACTTATGAGTTTGACCAGATATAGAAGAAAATAATTATCACAGAAAGTAAATCAGAACCAATAAAATGTAACACTGAAACTCAAAAACAAGATCCCAAGGAAAAAATAATAGATAAATAAAAACTGTCTCAAATTCACTCCTACAAAAAAAAAACGCACTTGGGCAAAATAGAAAGAGGAAATTAATTAACAAGAGCACGTAAAAGAATATGAAGCAAAAGTAGAAGTAGAAATTTTTTTTTTTAATTACTCAGAGGCACACCAGCTAAAATAAATACATATCCACGAAAACCAACACAAAACCCAGACAAAAGAAGGAAGGAAGGAAGGAATGCCTGGAAATAAAAGACATAACTCATTATAGAGAAACACCAGCAAAAATAAATACATGTCCACGAAAACTAACACAAAAGAAAGGAAGGAGGGAAGGAGGGAAAGCCTGGGGGAGTCTGACAAAGGGAAGACAATAGCGAGGAGCGATGGAAGGCAAGGCAAGGCAAGGTTAGGTAAGGTAAGGTAAGGTAAGGTAAGGTGAGGTAAGGTAAGGTGAGGTGGGGTGAGGTAATGTGAGGTGAGGGGGACTAAGGACGGCTTTCCTCGTGACAATTCCGTCCCTGTACCGTGAAAAAAGTGCTAAATCACCGCCGGTAATCCGTAGAAAGTAAACAGAAAGGGGAGGGAAGTAACCACCACCATCACCACCACCACCACCACCACTACCTCATCCGTCAATTAACCAGGGCCCGTATTAACAGAGATTCTTAACTATATAACTTTTCTTAGACCAATTTCTAGTCTTAAAATCCATCTTAACCTCCCAAAATTGATGTATTTTAAACAGTATATCTGAAGCTGCTGATGAGATAATGGCTAAAACACAATACCAATTTCGAAAGATTAAGATAAATTTTTAGACTAAAAATTTGTCAGGAGGTTGAGATAAATTTAAAGACTTGAAACTCGTCTAAGAAAAGTTATATACTTAAGAGTTTCTGTCAATACAGGCCAGATTCCCATGTAAACGCTATACAAAACCACCATCATAACTGCATCCCTGTCTTTTGGCTAAATAATTTGAACCTACAAGAGGACTGGCAAATTATTGCCCTATGTTATACTTGGCCAGCTTTCCTCCCTTACATTAAAAAATAAATAAATAAATCCATAACCATCACCATCATCTTCTCTACCATTATTTTCCCTCCTTTTTATGTATCATTGTCACTCAGGCACCATCATCATCACTCCTTTAACACCTTCAGTACTGGGACGCATTTTTCGCATTGATTCTGCTTAATATATCAATTTCATACAGATTCAGGAACTAGTGTGTGGATTAAAATAGCACAAACTCTGACCATTAACCTCACCTCCACAAACCCTTCCTAATGTCAATAAAATCGCCTAATCACACCAGAAACCCATAGTAAAAATGCGTCTCAATACTGAAGGAGTTAAAAACAACGATGATAACGAAGATAGCGACACTACAAGAGCCAAGGCCAGGTAAGGTGAGGTAAGGCAAGATACAGCAGGTCGAAACAAGACGGTGAGGAGGAGTGGGTGGGTCAAGGACGAGGAGGAGGAGGAGGAGGAGGAGGAGGAGGAGGAGGAGGAGGAGAAGGCGAGGCGTGGGAGTGTATGATGAACGTGTATTACGAGGAAAAAGGATCCCTAAATTACACAGGCCGGCGGGCGTCCACCAACAAGCGATATAACAACACGGTGATTACATGAGAGAAAAAAATATACCTACAGTAAGGTACGGTACAGGTTACATGGGTGAAGGAGAAAACGTAAACAGGAAACGGAAACTATGATAAAGGAAGAGGGGGGCATGTAAATTGATAGAAAATAAGGAAAAGATATGAAGAGGAAGCATGTAAATGAATAGAAATGAGGAAGAATATTTAATAAGGTAGAAAAAATATATAGTGGTATAGAGATGGCAAAGAATTATAAGTGCAATGTGGTATGGTGGATGTAACGTGAATGAAAGCGAAAAAATAGCAAGGTACAGTTAATACATACATAAAACAAGTATAAAAGGCAAACACAAAAAGAAAAAAAAACATCTAGAATTATAAAAGAAAAAATGAAAGAAAAGAGAAAAGAAATGTAAAGGAACAAATATAAAGAGACTCGTAACATAACACAATGATAATAACAGTAATAATAACAATCTGCCTTCTTTCTCTTGGTCATGTCAGGAAGAGAAACTTGAAAGAAAAACATCAAAAGGAGAGAGGAGAGGGATTTCGCACACACAGCCCCGGGCACGTCATTTCCCATTACACAGCCTCATCCGGTGGTGGTTGCATTAGGGGAGGAGGAGGAGAAGGAGGAGGAGGACGGAAAATGAACGAAGAGAACAAGGGAAGGAGAAGGAAAACGGAGAGAGAGAGAGAGAGAGAGAGAGAGAGAGAGAGAGAGAGAGAGAGAGAGAGAGAGAGAGAGAGAGAGAGAGAGCAATGGTTGTTCTTTTGGTTAGGAGGGAAATTGGTGACTCATTAACACTGGCCCAGGCAAACATTTGTTGTCTCAATGTACTGACTGAGAGAGAGAGAGAGAGAGAGAGAGAGAGAGAGAGAGAGAGAGAGAGAGAGAGAGAGAGAGAGAGAGAGAGAGAGAGAGAGAGTGTGTGTGTGTGTGTGTGTGTGTGTGTGTGTGTGTGTGTGTGTACCAGTAATGCATTTGTGTGTGGGTATGGAGTGCCTGCCTGTATGCGCATAATCTGTGTGTGTGTGTGTGTGTGTGTGTGTGTGTGTGTGTGTGTGTGTGTGTGTGTGTGTGTGTGTTTGTAGTCACTTACGCAAAATACCAGGTGTTCGCTGTGCAAGAGGAGGAGGAGGAGGAGGAGGAAAGAGGAAGAAAGAGGAAGGGGAAGGCCGGAGTGACAAACATTACAAGGAATTTCCACAACCAGTGAGACACTCCCACGGTTCATGCTGCTGCTGCTGCTGCTGACACCTCCTCCTCCTCCTCCCCCTCCTCTTCTCCTCCTCCTCCTCCTCCCACCACTGAAGCCTCTCATCCCTGCCTCGGGTTATTAAACGACCAAAAAATCAAGACAAAAATGACCAATCAACAACACGCAGTGCCAATTCATTATTTGGCTTCACATTCTGGCGTCACGTAAAGCCCATAATTCTGTTGTGTTTCCAGCCGTACACAGCCACGCGGGTAAACACTGCATATTCATCGACACACACACACACACACACACACACACACACACACACACACACACACACACACACACACAAATCCCAAAATTGTTAATAAAGTAATAAAAAAAATCATTATGACTAGGATGCTTCAGTCACCTTTTAAAGAACACACACAGACACACACACACACACACACACACACACACACACACACACACACACACACACACACACACACGAAAAGGGAGATTTTTAATTAGTTATTTAAAGACAACAATGAAGAACAAAATTCACATATTGACTCCAACTGTGATTCTAACTTGAACACAGAGGTTGGCCATTAAAAGACTCCCAAGTGATTCTATGTATGTGGTAAGGATCGTTCATCACACACACACACACACACACACAGTAGCAACAGCAGCAGTAAACACCCGTGAAAGTCCATGTATTCTAGTTAGCCTGAGGTGAGATTTTGAGGGGAGGAGGAGGAGGAGGAGGAGGCCGAGTGACGCAGGTGGCGGACGACCTTACCACCACCACCACCACCGCCACCTGCACCTGACGCGCCCCACCGCCGCCTTTATCACGCCAAGTAGGGACGGTGGAGCTTGAGGGACAGGCCGAGGGCAGCCCACAAAAGGAAGAAAAGTTTTTTATAAGCAACATATGTAAACACGCCCCTGGTGAGGAAGGGAGCGGAGGGAGGAAGGCCGGGAGAGTGACAAGCTGGCAGGAGACACACCACCTCTCACTCCTCCCACCACCACCACCACCACCACCTCCTGAGTAGTCTGTCACCGCTGAACAGTAACCGCAATCCTCCTAAGTCATTTAATCCCTCCGAGGCATTGTGGCGGTGAGTTTTTGCCTTTTAGGGGACTTTTTCTTCCCGGAGGAGGCCTGGGTGCGGGAGTCAACAGGCGGACGTGAGGGAGGGCCGGCGCGGGGCATTACCAGTGGAGAGGACCCGCGTTGAGTTGTTTAGGTGGGCAGTGCATCCTCTCTCCCCTTCCCCACCCACCCACCCACCTCCCCAGCGTCTCCTCCCCAGTGTAGAAGGGTGCATGAGCCGGTGCCAACACTCCTCCGCCCCCCCCCTCCTTCCCCCACCCGCGTGTAGTGTTTTCCCGCCCCCAACAAGTACCACAAGGCGGGTCGTGGAGAGTGCGCGGATTATTGTCATGTAAAGCGGGTGTTAATAGCGGAAAACTTGTTCAGGCTGAGAAATAATACGCCAAAAAACAACTTCAAAACTTGCTGACTCGTCGAAATACAGGCTCGTAACGTGACTGACACTCTCTCTCTCTCTCTCTCTCTCTCTCTCTCTCTCTCTCTCTCTGGTGATAAAAGTTTCCATTCGTCACGTTCGTCAGCGGGTGAGCGCGGCGGCCCTACCCAGTCAGTCAGTCCCTCGGCCCCGTGTCACCGCCGCCATCAGAAGTGACAGGACCTTCACGGCCGACTGACGGGAAGATTATTGGCGGCAGCTCCGTCCGTCACCCCAGCGACTTCATTCAAAGAGAGAGAGAGAGAGAGAGAGAGAGAGAGAGAGAGAGAGAGAGAGAGAGAGAGAGAATGCGCGTGTGTTGCAGGGACAAACTACAGAAATTCCTCCTTCCTTATCAAAATACAATAAAAAGAATCATGATAAATAAAAGAGGAATAAGCTGAGTCACCTCTTGGCTTTCCTATTTTATTGTGTGAGATGAGAACTTACGTGCGAGAGGCAAACAAGGGAGCAGGAAGGGAAGGAGTCGGGGGAGAAGTAGGGGAGGAGGTGATGGGGAAGGCATGGGAGGAAAGGGAGGATGGGGGAGAGGTAGTCATATAGGAAGGATCGAGGAGAGGAGGTGGTGGGGAAGGAATGGGGGGAAAAAGACAAGGAAGGATGGGGGAGACGTAGTTATATATAAAGGGAGAGGGGAGAGGGGGAGAGCAGGGGAACAGTAAAACGTAGTCCTTGTATAATATAAAAGCCACATCAAAAATCGCTGCGCAAGTATTATGTACAGTATGTAATATATGTATGTATGTATGTATGTATGTATGTATGTGTATGCATGTATGTATATATGTAAGCATGTGTCCATGTATGTATGTATGTATGTATGTATGTATGTATGTATGTTGTATCTGCTTTGAGTCTTTCCCTGCCAGGTAGTGTTGTGGAATACTGAAGTACACAGCATGATGGTGGAGGTGTTGTATCGAGGCTCAGTTAGCCCCTGCAATACTAGGGCGCATTTTCATATCATCTATTCAGCTTATTATTTGTCGATTTGATACAGCTTCAGAAACTCGTGTGTGGGATTAAAAAAGTACGGACACTGGCCATTGAACTTGTCACCTCCATACACCCTTCCTAATGTCAATAAAATCGCCTAATCCCACTCAAAACTAATGGTAACAATATGTCCCAGTACTGAAAAGGTTTAATAGGTACCAAGCAGCGCACTAACCCCCTACATCTCTTGACACCCTCAGGTAGCACCACCACCACCTGCTCCTCACAGTAACACCAGTTTGCTTCAACACTACTACACTTGTCCACCCATCCACCCACCCACTCACCCACCCCTCGACACCCGCCCAGACCTTAATGAACCAATCTACGAGAGACATGGATAGCAAGCTCACTGCAGAACTACAAAACCACCTCAAGCAGCCAGAAGAGTCGTTAGAATTGTCATCACTGATTGGCATCCCCACTATAAAACAATTTAATGGGCTATTTATGAAGCTCAGCCACCAGATGGCTCTACAAGTTAAGCGATAACCGAGCCAAAAATTACTACCCTTACCGTGATTTACCTACGGTTATAAAAGCAGTTATGTGTCAAAGTAACTTCATGCACGAGTTGGGTAATGAAAAAAGTTGAAACACGTCAACTTGCACCACACACTTTGCTGCTGCTGCTCTTGGATTAGGGACAGTCTCCTGAATCTTAAGTGGCAAAATTTGCCTCACTTTGACATTCGTCAAAATAGAGACTGATACACTCTAAACGAGTACTTTTCTAGCTGAAGAGTGCACACTGATTATGCTAAACGGGTGAACAACACAATATTAGTTTAATCTTATTCATAATCGTAAGAACAATGTGAAATGGAGTTGCCAGATGTTAAACATTCTGGCCCTGGTTTCTCAAGATACATCACGGTAAACTATTTCCAGTGTACTGCTAAAATGCTATTATATTACTTCACTTGTACATAATGATACGATGCCACACAGCTGCTTGGTTAAGTACAGAAAAATCGCGATAGTTAATATCTTGCTTGGCTCAACTATCTCTTTAAACGGCCAGTGACATCTGGTGGCCGTCGATTTCATAAATAGCCCATTGCGGGTGTTTGTTTATGGTTCTAGAAACAACATTTTATGGTTCTAGAAACAGAGCAACAACATTTTTACATTATTAACTCCGCCAATCATCTCTGAGGCCTTGGAAATTAGTCATGGTGAGAGCTAAGCGATTTTGAATACCGACATTAATAAGCTGTCCACTCTGACCGTTGGCTCGCCACCTAAAACACGTAATACCTCAACCTCACCTTTACTGTGGCCGTGTCTAGCTTTTCCGCGCCTTGGTCAGCTTCGTCTTGCATAGCCTCACCTCTCTTGTCATCGTCAACGCAATAGCACAGAAAAAAAGGATATAAAATACTGAATTATCGTGTGACTAATCAGCCCGTTCTCACTATGCCTACCTATGCCTACGGGGCCTCCTCGTCTAGTGGGTGCTACGGGGCTTCCGCTGTGGGAGGGGGAGGGGGAGATGACGTTATAGTTACGTCATCAAAGTACAAAGTAAAGAAGGAACATTCAAGAGCTTTACTTGTTCTTTATCGATAACAGTAATTAGCACATTCTTTAATTCTCGTGTATGTCTCTTTTTCCCATCCTGTGAGTGTGAAAGTACACAGACATGATGAAATAGTTTTGAAGGGGAGGAAACATTCGTCCACCCCCTCCCTCCCTCGCTCCACCTCCCCCCCGCCACACACCGGTGATGCCAGACAGTACACTGCTTGACTGACATTCACATGGATCTCAAAGAATACCGAGTTATATCACTGTCAGTTTTTTTCTAATCTACACCACGAGATAACACTGCCACCCACCCACCCACACCCTTCCATCCATCAGCTACGAACACCACTCCAAGCAAATTATTACCAGTTATCTTGCACCGTACACTGCCTTTCCTCCTTCCCGCCTCGCTGCGTCCACTCCCCCACCCACTCCCATTTTCTAATTTCTCTACCTCTACATTTATATCCCCGTGTCTTTCTTTACTCCCTCCTGTGTCTCTCCCTCTCTTCCTCTCCCACTCACTCTTGCTTCAACACACACTCAAACACACGCAACACCACACCACAAATACAATCGTCAGAAAAATAAAGCTCTCCTAACCAATCACCTGCATGCAAACAATCACAAAAAGAGCAAAAAATCTTGGCGGGGGAAAAAAAAGCGAGAAGCCACAGACCAAACACGTCCATGTAGTATTTTTTCAACAAGGAGGCAAAGGTAAGTCCCATTTGCAAACAGGTTTTGGTAAGCTAATTGTTCTGAATACTGAACGGAACACCAGCACAGAGAGAGAGAGAGAGAGAGAGAGAGAGAGAGAGAGAGAGAGAGAGAGACGCATTAGAGCACAATGAAACGATGTAAATATATTGTTATCATGCACCAGACGAATAAGCAAGTCACGACACGCCTTGTTACTCGCTCCGTCGACGCGACCAGCCCGCCTCGCCGCTCCCCCCTCCCCTTCCTCCCGCCACCCCTCCCTTCCCCACCCCTCTCCTCCCTATCTGTTCCCCTCTGCTCCTCTTCCCTGCCTCCCTCGTAGACAGACGCCAACACCGGCTGCGCCAACTCTTCACGATGCTTCCACAGTAATTAAAGGTAAATGCGAGGGTAGAGGACGTGCAGTGCATAACATCAGCCCTCACCTCGCCGGACTCTCCACGGCCAACGCAAGTGTAGCGCGCCGGTCACCAACTCACCACTGTGCACTATCATCATCATCATCATTATCTTCATCGTCATCATCATTGTCATCATCATCAGCAGCAGCAGCAGCAGTGGTATCGATCATTATCAGCAGCAGCAGGAACAGAAATATTATTCTTCATTATTATCATCGTTTTTTGCAGCGGTAATCAGCGTCATTATCAGCCAACTCGTTGTCCTATTCCCTCCTTCCTTAGTTCCCTTTCCTGTCCCCCCTCCCCCCTGACATTGTCCTGCATAACATTACCCCCCCAAACCATACACCACCACCACCACACACCACCACCACTACCACCCCGTCAAGCCTAAAGTACTATTCCTTGCGTCAGTGAGTTTGGGCACCACCTTTGCGTTCCAGCAAGGTGTCTCCGCTACTCTCTGCGGCCAATAGCCTTTTATTGCACTCATTTTTCCCTCCGCCACTTAGCCAAGCCAAATTTGTATAAGGGCGCTGTGGCCAAGATAAAGGCAGAGCAGGCGCCATAAGCAAACCATGGAAATGTGGCTTACGTGGTGCTTTAAACATATTTGTGAAGGGTGAGGTATTATTATTGCCATTATCGCTAAGAGCAGCTACACTTGAAGAGCCTCCTCCTGAATTAGTTGCCTGGCGTCCCTCAAGGTGACGTATCTCTCTTAGTTTACCGCCACATCTCTCTCACTTAAGGTGTGACGGGCTTATCCTGGCCTATTTGCACTTCGTGATAACCTAAATGGTCTTTGCTTTAGCCCGGCGGTAATTGAGACGAACTTCATGCATTAATACAATTTCCTTCTATTTGTCTTGTGTGGCTCGGCAAGAATAAATATGGATTGAGGTTAGGAGTCTCTGTAACCTTCAATATTCTTCGCCTTACCTGAACACTGATATAAATACAAAACTGTCACACCATTAAACTAATCTCCTTTAATCAGTACTACGAGCCAAGTCACCGGAAAAAAAAACTCCATTAATCAACGTAAAACCTTCATAAATTTCTGAATCAAACGCCGCTGAAGAAGAAAAATAAAAGAAGAAACCTCAGTACTTGACCTTCTCTCTACCACCACCACCACCCCACCCAACCACCACCAGCAGTCCCACGACGAGTTCCCTGTGGTAGCGTACGGCTGTTACTGTTATCACGCTGTTATCGAGGCCTTCCTGCGGTCTAATAGTTTATCAGGTGTTCCCAGAAGTTAGTTCAGGGCAACAATCGTAAAGTTAAGAGCTCAAGCCTCCGCAAATTAGCTTCCTCGGTAGGCTATGTTTAATTTCGAGACAAGCGTCGCAGATATTGTACTTCTTTGTTATGGTTGGCCCGATAAAAGCAGGCATGAATAATCCATATAAAGCACAGCCAGAAAGAGAACGACTCTCAGTTTATTCGAGTTAACTAAATAAAAAAAAAACACGAGCAGTAAAGATGAAAGCGATTGGAGTGCTGGCGAGGCGGAGGATCAGCTGATGAGGAGAGAGAGAGAGGGGAGGAGGAGGAATGAGGGCAGAGAGAAAACGTGCGGGATACTTGTAAAGAAAATGGAATATAGATAGATAAATAAACAAATAGATATGAGAGAGAGAGAGAGAGAGAGAGAGAGAGAGAGAGAGAGAGAGAGAGAGAGAGAGAGATCTGCTTGAACTGCCTCCCCTGATAATGCTTCTTAGCACCCCATCTGAGCACCCCACCATTACCCCTCCCCACATTACCCCTCGTTCCTACCTGCCCACAACACCCCCAAAGCACAGGTACACACACACTCCCTAATCATCAACACCACCACCACCACCACCACCACCACCACCTCTGTCCCTCCCTGAGAAGTAACTCACTGAACTGACGCGGCCACCACATCAGGCGGCGCCCCACCTGGCATTAGCGCACCTTGAACCTAACATTTTCACGGGGCGGCCGATCGGGGCATCTCAGCGCGCACCTCACGACGCCCCAATATAACACTCCCTCTGAAAGGTAAATTGAGAACGAGGGATCAGATTGGCCCACTCCATTTGCATACCACTGCTTTGGGGCCGCGACTGGGAGGACGCGGGGGAGGCGCTGTTGGGGGGCCGAGTCAGGGGGTGATGGAGAGGCAATCGAGGCACAGTGATCCGGAGCGCCCCCTCGCCCCTATTACCCGCCTGTGTGATTACCGGAGGAGCCGCGGCAGGCAGGCAATCACCCGCGCAGCCCAAACGCCCAGATCAATAAGCAGCCGTCACGGAGGGTAACGTATAGGAGGCAAGGGTCGTGGTTAAGGGGAAGAGGAGGCTGACCTAAACTCTCTCAAAAAGGGGGTATTGAAACGCCTTCATCGCCCGCCGCAAACACTGCCCCTCCTTCCCCACTCTCTTTTTTTCCCCTCGCCGCACATTGGCGGACGGTGTGTTTTCCTCTCCGCTTCACTACTCAGCGCTACGTTTTATTGAGTTTGGAAATACATGAACATCGAGCGGCGAAGAGAGAGAAAGTGCGGGTGGGCAGAAGTGAGGATCTCCAGGCCTGGGCATAATGGGAGGGTGTGCCGGGGTCAGGGCAGCAGTGTCACGCCTGAAACACTCCAGCACATGCTCCCTTCCCTCACCGGCGGCTTATCTCCCCACCGCGCCCAGCTCCCGTTTTCCACATCGCCACAATTACACTGCCAAATGCACGCCAACATTTTCGGGTTAGAAGTGAAAAGCGGCCAAGATAAGCAGCGGAGAAACAAGAGCAGTCTGAAAGCGGCACACGAAGGGCAAGCGAAGGTCTCACCTCCTGACACTAACATGAGCAAAAAAGGTCCTGTTTAATTCCCAGAGTGAGCACGACGGCGGCGGCGGCGAAGGCAGTGAAGGCGGCGAAGGCGTGATATTTCAACTCGGTAATGAAAGTTTTATTCTGTTCAAAGTTTTAGGATGAAGACACACCTCCCGCTAAAAATTTATTGGAAAAGATGAATGGATAATTCTCGAGAGGTAGAATACCAACTGAACAAATTATACAAGTGAAATAAGAAGATGCTGCTGCTGCTGCTGGTGTTGGTGGTGGTGGTGGTGGTGGTGCTGCTGCTGCTTTGGGGAGTGCAGTGACTATATTGGTGTCGCGCCTTGCTCTTCTGTGGTCTCGCTCTGATGGCGGCAGTCAAGGCGGGAATCTCAGGCAGACTGCGTATATCAAGTCACTTCAACATGGAGGCATAAATACATCTACTTTACGAGCGGCCGTCAGGGGAGGTGGTGAGAAGACATCTGGCCATCTCGACAGCCAGGACACGTCTAAATATCAAAAGGAATATCTATGACTTCTTTTTTTCTCAAACTTCGTTACCTTAGAAAAAAATAAATAAACAATATGAATCAGTCTTCACCTCTCACTAGTGTAATGGTCCATAAATAGTCCAATAGTCCAATAGTCTGGCATTACGCCCCATATTTCTAGAAGCTGACGTCCCTTCACTTACGTGCGTAAATAATAATAACAATAAATAGTGGCTTCTATTGTTGGGGTCGAGGGAGCATCTCCGTCCTGACGCCTTAATTGGATTGAGAGTCAGAAAGGTAAGTGTCTCGCTAAATTACACACTGAGGAACCAGGTGTGAAGGAGGAGAGGCGACGTGTGTGTGTGTGTGTGTGTGTGTGTGTGTGTGTGTGTGTGTGTGTGTGCGTGTGTGTGTGTGTGTGTGTGTGTGTGTGTGTGTGTGTAATTCTACCTCTCATTAAATCCAGAGAGAGATCAAGATGGAAATGAATCGTGGCAAGCAGCAACACATGAGGGCGCCATTACTCTGTCTTCGCAAACCTCCACCTGAGAAGGGAACAAAAAAGTGCAAGGTGTTGTTTTCCTAATAACCATCTCGGAAACGGCAAGTTATTACACTCCACCAGCATTCCGCGGCGTCGACCGTGTGGTGGGCTGGCAGTACACACCCAAACTTACTATTGCACACTCTCTTCTAACTCATACAGCGCATCCAGGAAATGACTTGAAATTATACTAAACGAGATTTCTTCGCGGATCGTTCAAATACCAGGGAAAAAATAAGCAGTGAAAAAACAAATCAACTTTTATGGTACTTATTTGTTAACCTTGTTCGTATACACTGAGTGGTGTGCATGAAGTATAATTTTTGCATATATATTTTTCTAATATGGATTGTTTTCTTTCAGCTCCTGTGATGACTAGAGTTTAGTTGCATAATGTAGTTTGCAATAATTGATTTTGTAATACTCTTTACCAGACTAATAGATAATAATATGACACGTGCATCATTGCTTATACAGTGTCCCAAAACTTGCTGTGTCCCTTTTTATCATTCATGTAAGAAGGGAGTCCAGCCAACGGCAATATAAAAGGTGGTGAAGAAAAAAAAAAAAACTCTGAGGTGCCTGTCCCCAAAAAGAATTTATAGAAGATTGAAGTGTTTTTCCCTACTTTCTTTTTTTCAAGCAAGAAAGCAACTTGTGTCACTACCATCAGGGTGTGCTCGATAGAAACAAGCGGTTCGGGTCTCGTGTTGCCAGGGCGGTGGTGTGGTCCGCGGCAGTCCAGCTCGGCGGTGGAGGAAATGGTTGCTTATCTCACTGATGTTACTCGCCTGACTGGGTTGGTGCGCGCCCCGGACGCCTCGCTGGTGTGGCGATGGCACCCTCAGGACAAACCCATTTACACCCTGCTCGTGGCGCGCCGGGACGGAGGCAGCAGTACTGGTTTGAGGCGATGGCTGGCGTGATAATCGTTGGCGCTCCACTGATAATATTGGGTTAATGCCGTGCTAACCATCCCTTGAATATCAGCCGCTGTTGACAGGCCGTGGCATAAATCGGTGTTATCAGGAGAGCTCGCTATGGGTCACAATCTTCCCCACCTCGCGTGCGTCTGTTCTCTCGGGATTAGTCAGCTACTGCCTGTGGTTTTGTGTCCGAGACCTGTCCCGCTGCTAAGTGTGAAACAGGTTTATTAATGGGGCTGATGACGCCGATGATAGCGGTGATGAGGGGCGAGATAATAGTGCACGTGTACAATCTACCCATCACGCAACGAGTCACCTGCTGCCGTACGTGCTCATTATCAAGACGCTCACTTAGAAACACAGAAAAAAATAGACAACTACGCGGCCATAGATCACGTGGCGGGCCGTCAGGAGGAGGGAGGGGAGGGAAGGGAGGGAAGGGAGAAGAACCTGAAGGAGACCACAAGGGAGGGAGACTCACGCGCCTCTTATGGGCCGCCAGACTCCCGAAAATAAATAGGGCGGTCAGGCTAACAATACCTGGCCTTGTTCGATGTCCGGGAGACCTGTAGAGTAAAGTTCCCCATTTTGGAAGCGACACACACACACACACACACACACACGTAAAAGTAGAGCGAGATGGAAAAAGAGAGACGTAGATGTAAAGGAGGACGACGAGAACACATAGGAGGAGGAGGAGGAGGAGGAGGCAGAAACAGAGGAAAAGGAGGAGGAAGAAGAGAAAGAAAAGGAAGAAGAGGAGGAAAAGGAAGAAGAGGAGGAGGAGGAAGAAGAGAAAGAAAAGGAAGAAGAGGAGGAAAAGGAAGAAGAGGAGGAAAAGGAAGAAGAGGAGGAAAAGGAAGAAGAGGAGGAGTATATAGAAGTAAAAGAGAACCAGTGTACACCTTATACCTTAGCAAATGAGGTACCATATTCCATTCCCCCTACCATACCCTCCATTCCTCCCCATTCTTCCCCATCACTCACCCCTTCATTACTTCCCTCCCCCCGCTATCCTCCTTCCATCTCCTCACCTCCCTTACCTTCACTCTCCATCCATCCCTCATCTTTCCTCCACTTTCTCCTCCTTTCCTCCACCTAACCACTTTTCCTCCGCCTATTCGTCTGCTAACTCTGCTAATCTTACACTTTTCTTCAACTTTTCCACGTATCATTTATTCTTCATTGCATCCTTCATCTTTCTATTCCTCAACTCTACGTGAATCTATCTTTGCAATCTTCCATATAAGTTTTCTGTAGTCTCTTATATATGTTTTTCACAGCTGATCCAATCCTTCACTCCTTCACCCAGGCTAGAAGAACTACACGCTTTTTCTTCTTCTTCTTCTTCTTCTTCTTCTTCTTCTTCTTCTTCTTCTTCTTCTTCTTCTTCTTCTTCTTCTTCTTCTTCTTCATCTTCTTCTTCTTCTTCCTCCTCCACCTTCATAAATAACATCGTTCCTCCACACCAAGAACACAACACAACACAACCTCCGCTGGGTGTGAAGCTTCATCTAGTTAGCACCACTTCAAACTTCCTCTTCCTTTCCTCCTCCACCGCCTCTCCTTCCTTCCACCTTCCCTTCCATCCGCCACACCTTGTCTCCACCTCCTCCATAACCCCTTTCCTCCCCTTCCCTCTCCCTCCACTGTCCTCTCTTTCTCTCTCCAACCATCCCCCCCCCATTATCTTCGTCCACTACCCTCCACCACCACCACCACCACCACCACCACCGCCACTGCCGCCATCACTAGCTCATAAATAACATTACTTAGCTTGTATTATTCCGCCACGAGACGAGACTGAGTGGCGAGGGTGGGGGGGGACTTGTACAGGGCGAGGCGGGGGACGACGAGGACGAGGACAAGGACACAAAGATGAGACAGACGAGAGAGAGAGAGAGATGAAGGAAAAGTTGAGAGGAGAGAGAGAAAAAAAAAAAGAGACAATGAAAACTAGATGCAGTTGAGTGAGCTGAGTGAAGGAGGAGGAGGTGGTGGGGGGAAGATAAAGGAGATTGAGGAGGACACAGACCACAGGATACTTTATGAGTTAGCAATGATTAAAAAATATGGCGTTAATCATTGTCTACAGTTCCCCAAGGACAAGAACCAGGTGGAGCTCAGGAAGGAGAAGGAGGAGGAGGAGGAGGAGGCGGAGGTGGTGGTGGTGGTGGTGGTGGTGGTAGACCAGACAATAATGAAGTGGACGCGAGCCAGATGCATACATGAGAAGGCAATGATAGAAAAAATGTAAAAGCTCTAAATGATTCTTATCGTCTGCAGTTGTAAAGAGAAG
>CM035203.1:3646126-3651212 GCA_020233015.1 Callinectes sapidus | reverse complement strand
TCTCTCTCTCTCTCTCTCTCTCTCTCTCTCTCTCTCTCTCTCTCTCTCTCTTTCGCTTTTTTTGCCGTCACTTCTTTTTCTTCTCTTTTTTTCCTTTCGCTTTCTCTCTCTCTTGTATATATATTTTTTTTAGTTCCATTTCATCGTTTCTTTATTTCTGATCTTCTTGCTTACATTGCTCTTTGAATTTCTTATCATGACATTTCTATTCCTCTATTTCTCTCTCTTTTTTTTTTTTTTTCCTACCAACCTTTAACCTTCCTCTCTCTATACCAACGGTGACACTTCTCTTCATTCTACCTACTCCTTTTCATTCCTCCTTTTTTCACATTCAATCAATGACATACTTTCTTTCTTCATTCTTACTTTTTATTTTGGATCAGACCATAGACAGTCTCTCTCTCTCTCTCTCTCTCTCTCTCTCTCTCTCTCTCTCTCTCTCTCTCTCTCTCTCTCTCTCTCTCTCTCCCACACATAGTCGAGGGTTCAGGAGACACGCACGAACGAAAACCGACTTATCTGTCTCCCTCACACCCTCACCTCCTTCGCGGGCGTGACCAATAAAGAAGTGATACGCAAAAAATAGGTGTGGGTGGGCGTGGGCTGGAGTGAAACACGGGCGCGGGTGACTAGAGGCGGAGTAGGAATGTCTGACTGCGTAGAGTTAACCCTTTCAGTACGGGGACGCATTTTCATATTTATTCTGCTTATTATTCGTCAATTTTCAGAAACTCGTGTGGGGATTAGAATAGTACACACTTCGGCTATTGATATTCTGACCTCCATAAACCCTTCCTAATTTCAATACAACCGTCTGATCACATCCAAAACTCGTCGTAAAAATCGTTTAATCACACCCAAAACTCGTAGTAAAAATCGTCTAATCACACCCAAAACCCGTGATAAAAATCGTCTAATTACACCCAAAACTCGAGGTAAAAAACGTCTAATCACACACAAAACTCGTGGTAAAAGTGTTTCCCAGTACTGAAGGGGTTAAGGGAGGAAGAGGAGGAGGAAGAAGAGGAGAAGGAGGTGGCGTGGGTACAGGTGGTGATTGTGGGAAGGTTTGGAGCAAGAGAGGTGTGGATGGGAGAAGAGAGGATGTGTAGTATGATAGGGAAGAAGGGTATGAATGGGGAAGGGTATGGGTGGGTAGGAGGACTGTGGCAGCATGGGTATTGGAAGGTATGGGCGTTGCCGGTGTTCGCTGGCGGGTGTGTGGGGCGGGTGGGTGGTGGATGGTGGGTGGTGGGTGGGCGGTGGGCGGTGGATGGGTGGATGGGTGTTGACTCAGATAGAAAGGGTGGGTGGAGAAGGGCGGAGATCTGTATTAGGTAAGAACTTCACCCAGCCTTGTAGTGATGACCAAGTATTGTGTGCGTGTGTGTATGTGTGTGTGTGTGTGTGTGTGTGTGTGTGTGTGTGTGTGTGTGTGTGTGTGTGTGTGTGTGTGAAGGATGTACGTCTAAACATTTGTATGCCTGTCTGCTTGTCTGTCTGTCTGTGTTTCTCTGCCTGCCTGTATCTATTACCTGCCTGTCTGTCTACTTGTCTACCTGTCCGTCCGTCCTCCTGTTTTTTTCTGTGCCTACATATCCATCCGCTGACTTGTTCATGTCTTTGCTTGTCGCTGTGGGTGTCAACATATATGTATTATCTATATATGCATAATGTATATATTCATTTGTACGTATGTATGTTGGCCTATCTATGAATCATACTTACGTGTCATCTCTCATGTCTTTATAATACACACAATCACATAACATGCAAGGAAACATGAGAAACATACATAAATCAACATACTAACGCGTTAAAATATCCTGCACTCTTAAATCACACTAAAGTGAGAGAATAAAAAGTTTTAAGAAACGTACACAAATCAATGTAAAAGCGACAAATATCAATACAAACAAACAGGGGAGTTTCTCTGTCTCCAGCAAGCGGCTCACTCTATACCATCGTTAGATAAAAAAAAAAAAGTCTTAAGAAACATACATAAATCAATAAATAGTAACAAATATCTATACAAAAAATTCTGCCATTTTCTCGATCTTCAGCAAGCCGCTTAGTTTATACGGTCGCACTGAAATTTCCTTCATTTTACAACACATTAAACGAGAGAAAAAAAAAACGTACACAAATGAATATAAAGTAACAACTACCAGTATAAACAAGCACTGCCACTTTCTCTGTCTCCAGCAAGCAGCTCACTTTATACCGTTGCATTGAAATCTCCTGCACTTTTACAATACACTTACTATTATTACTAGCGCGTTCAAATATCCTGCACTCTTAAAGCACACTAAGGCGAGAAAAAGACGAAAAAACAAAGAAGAAACGTATAAAAATCAATATAAAACAACAACTATCAATATAAACAAACAGGACACTTTTCCTGTCTCCAGCAAGCGGCTCACTTTATATTATCGCATTGAAATCTCCTGCACTCGTACAACACAATAAGACGAGGGAGAGGGAGAGAAAAAAAAGTCTTAAGAAATATACACAAATATAAAGTAACCAATATTCATACAAACCAACAAGGTACCAAGGTCATTTCTCAGTATCCAGCATGTACCTTACTTCAAACTATCCCATTGAAATCTCCTGCATTGTTATCGCAGATCACCACGAACTTTGTAACAGTGTCTGCGTCGCCCATTAGCCACCACCCCCAACCCCCCACCCCGCAAACCCACCAGGCCTTCACGCTGGGTGGTTTTGCGTCAACATAAGAGCTGTGGTCATCGCGATTCTCACCTCACAGCCACAGCACAATGAATACGAGACTCACAGTGATTGAAACTTCCACAAAAAATGAAATCCTTACCATTTATGATCTGAAGTGAAAACGAAAGACAAGAAACGCTAAAAGAGAAGAAATGCGTCAAGAAATCCATGGCACGGAACTGATAAAGAAGAAATGATACGTAGATCCCTGAAAATCAACCCGTAAATCATAAACGGGAAGAATTCTGTACAAAAATGGAAATATTAACAAAAGTATGGGAGAGAAAAAAACCGTGATTATCCCCCCATAAATATTCAGGAGCAATAGAGCACAAAGGAAGGCCAAGCGAAGCAGTCCCAAGAGTGGAGGGGAGTAAAGACGTAAAAATAAACAGGTGGATAAATCAGATGGAGTCTCTAATAACAAGAGCAAAGCCGCCCAACAAGACGTGGCGCTAACTCCCCCTCCCCCCCTATTACTTTCACCTCTCAGCGTGCATTAACATACGTGTACAGCCGGCCTTTTCAGAGCTACGTGGGCGGCGGGCGGGCGGACGGCGAGGGAGCGAAGGAGGGAGGGAGGGAGAGAGGGAGAGAGGGCGAGCGGGTGGGTGGGTGGCAGTGGAAGGGCGGACCGACCGACTGATTGAAAATTATGAAAATGCTCAAATATTCCGAACTTTTGGGTGACGGTGCGCTCTGAGGTGGAACTTTTTGCTGTTTTCTGTTTTATATTCAGGTGGGTGTGAGGTGGATATCCAGGCGGGCGGGCGGGCGGGGCGGGGGTGGAGGGGGGGGTAGTAGGGCAGTGGGGTGAGTGGTGGACGGGGTGCGCTGCGTCGTGTCTGGTTTGGGAGGGAGGGGGGGAGGGGGGGATGGAGGAAGCACCGTTGCCAGTTGTTCCATAAAAGGCTACATAAACACACTTGCTCCCCTTGTAGGCTGTTTTTGGTATTGGCAGCGCCGCTCTGAGACAGGAATCAGCGCAAGTCAAGATGGCCACAGTGTGCTGATGGAGGGAGGGCTGCTGCTGCTGCTGCTAGTGGAGGAGGAAGGACTTTGCCGGACACCCCTTCAAGATACACAGCCATTTGGATTCTGATCGATAGACTTTCAAGATGCAGACTTCCATTATATCACTACCATTAGGAATCTGCTGGTTAGGCCTTTGAGATGCAGGCTCCCATTATATCACTACCATTATATCACTACCATTAAGAATCTGCTGGTTAGGCCTTTGAGATGCAGGCTCCCATTATATCACTACCATTATATCACTACCATTAAGAATCTGCTGGTTAGGCCTTTGAGATATAGACTCCCATTATATCACTCCCATTTTGATTTTGATCGATAGACCTTCAGGATGCAGACTCCCATTATATCACTACCATTAGGCATCTGCTGGTTGGTCCATCAAGATTGCATCAGCATTATCATAATATTAACGTCATTTTAATCGTAGTATCTCCATTATATAACACTCGCTATTCCAGTTCATTATATTAGTACCATTATCTAATCATTATATCAACGGCGGTTTAGCTATGTTAGTTCCATTGTCTAGTCGTCATTATATCATCATTATAGCTACTGCTCATATATAGGCAGGTCTAAACTGTACTATTTTTGTTTCTTAACCAATGTATTGTAAGGCCATGAATAAAATGTTTAAAATGTTTATTATATTAATAGTTACACCATTATGTCAACACCATTACGTTATCTCGACACCATAATTATACGCGTCAATATATCCACACCATTATATCACCGATAATGTTCACTATTGTTTCAACACCATCATCACGGCATTGTTATCTCGTAGCACATAATTATCAATATATCAATGTTATTATATAAAAAGTATCAAATCAACACCATTAAAGCATGCTATTCCTGCACCACCACCAGCAGTTCGACACCATTATCTCAGTGGCGCTATCTCTTAACATCATCTGGACACCATTATTTCGACACCATCACTTCGATACCATTATCTAAACGCCATTATCTGAGCACCATATCTCGACATCATCACGTCCCCACCATTATCTTCGCACAGTTACCCACACCACCATTATCTGGACGCCATTATCTTGCTGCCAACACTGCAACTCACTCACTCACCACCACCACTGCCACCGCCGCCACCACCACCACCAACCACCCTACACAAGTATAAAAGAAAACAAGGACAGAAAAAAAATAAATGAATAAATAAAATAATAGGATAGAAAAAAAACGAGCCTAAAGGATAGTTAACCATTAAAAAAAAAAAAAGCATAGTAAGTTAACACACACACAGAGAGAGAGAGAGAGAGAGAGAGAGAGAGAGAGAGAGAGAGAG
>CM035203.1:3638626-3641126 GCA_020233015.1 Callinectes sapidus | reverse complement strand
AGAGGACCTGCTTTCAGACGACTCCTGCAGCTTCCTCGATGACAACTTCGACGTGTTTCACGACATCCCAACCCTGCCTGGCGGTGACCCCCTCGACCTGCTGCTGGAGGCAGAAAAAGGCCTGCTGCCGCTGCCCCAGGAGCTCTGTAATTGACGCCATCGCTCACTCCTCAAGTGTGTAATTAGTCCGGTGACAAACGGCCAGACCGGCAAGAAACTGGTCCTTTTTTTTTTAATTGCTGACTCGTAGAAGCGATTTATATTACACAGAAAATTGTCTCTTATTAGTGAACATATAAATTGAAGAGCAAGTGTCCATCGCTTATTGCCTGTCCAGAAGCTGCGCCAGGCAGCACAAGAAGCAGGTCGTGGCGTTCACCGGGAGACGCGTGCCTGTGGTGGCGGCGATGGTAGAGGGGGCGGGGGGGTACTGTGGAAGTGGGGGAGGGGGTGAGCCAGTGTTGACGGGAGGTGGTTCGTGGTCCTAGTCACGTGGTGCCGCCTCAGCCACCACCTCAGCCGCCCTCCCGCCGCGTCACAAAATCCATAACTCGCTGCGGAACAAATCGCCTCGCGTGTTGAGCTGAGCGAGACTCCTCTTAT
The DNA here is from genome assembly GCA_020233015.1 of Callinectes sapidus. NCBI lineage: Eukaryota > Metazoa > Arthropoda > Malacostraca > Decapoda > Portunidae > Callinectes > Callinectes sapidus. The sequence goes on along the minus strand of CM035203.1, from coordinate 3,640,523 downwards.
TTCTGAGGTGCATTTTAGGATTCTAAGGTTAGGAATATATAAACTATTTGATGCTAGTCCTGTGTGCCATAACTGACAGTGTTGGTACAGGCTGTGGTGGCGGGCAGCAGCGGGTGGCGTGTGCTGCTCCAACACTGCCCGCCGCCAACCCTGCCTTGAGGTTGTTGTTACTGATGTTGCTGCTGGGAGTGTGTGTGTGTGTGTGTGTGTGTGTGTCTGTGTGTGTGTGTGTGTGTGTGTGTGTGTGTGTGTGTGTACACTCCAATACGCAGCACTTGGTTGTAGAAATGTACTACTATACGTATATGTTCGTCGCTATTCACTTTAGGAGAGAGAGAGAGAGAGAGAGAGAGAGAGAGAGAGAGAGAGAGAGAGAGAGAGACGTGACGCAGTGCAGACGTGCCGGTGTCTCATTGATGTTCCACCTGTTAACGGAGACGAAGATTTACGAGAGAGGTGGTGACCAGCGCGTGTCTCTCCTGCAGCCTTTCTTGGGAGGAACACGGCCGAGGCTGCTGGCCGGGAAGCTAAAAATGTGGAACACTTCACTCTTTTTCTCGCTCATTCTCCCTCCCTTCACCACCAGTCACCCTTCTCTCTCTCTCTCTCTCTCTCTCTCTCTCTCTCTCTCTCTCTCTCTCTCTCACACACACACACACACACACACACACACACACACACACACACACACACACACACACACACACCACACTCGCACGTAAACACAAGCTACATCATAGTGCATTAAGATGACTTAATTAGAGGTTAAGCAACAAGATTAATAGCCATTTGCATAGCACGTATTTCCTCCTCCGTGTAAGAGTATGTTGGTATTTTTTCTACGTTTGCAATAAAAGTCTTTTTTCGTATCTCCCCAGCCCTCTTAATGTCTTTCTTTACCGATGAAATATGACTGACGAGAAAGCATAGGATGATTGATGGCTATTGCTGCAAAGGGAAGGAGGGAAGGAGGGGGAGAGGGAGGGAGGGATGGGGAGGTGGGGAGGAGAGGCTTGACTTGGTGCAGGGAGAAGAGAGGGAAGGAGAGAGGTGGTGGATGTGGTTAGTGACAGTGGATGTGATGGAGGAGTGCAGGTGAGGTGGGTTAGCTTATCGACACCATGACATAAGAGAAGGCTACCGAGGAGAGGGAGTGGAATCCTTGTTTGGGGAGTTGTAGGTGGAGTTGTAAGGAGAGCAGGACAAGGGAGCGGAGATGAGTGAGTTAGTACCAGTAGAGGTTCAGTGAAGTGGAGGTGGATGATGGATTGACTGACTGACTGACTGACTGACTGACTGAACAATGCTGCCATAATAACGTGATTCTCTGGGGACACGCAAATTAGAGATGAAATTCAGAACTGGACAAAGAAAATAATAAATAAAGAGAAAAATTAATCACGTATATTTTCCCGAAAAAAAAAAACAGGAATATGAATTAGTCAGAAAAAATAAGAAAATAGATACATGGGATACTAAACACCTCACTTACTGAACAAGGAAATGAAACACTGATGAACACAAAAGAAGACCAAACAGCATCAGACTTTATAACACTACCCAGGCAACGTAAGTAATTTGAAGACCCAAAGGTGAGTAACGGAGAGTAGAAAAGTTACCAAAGAGAATAAATAAGAGAGAAGTGCCAGTGTTAAGAAAGGAATGCCGGAGTGACCACACGGAAAGGGAGAGTTGAAGGAAGGTGAGAGTGGCTATAGAGAAAGTGAGAGGACTACTAATATAGAAGAACGAATAAAGAGATATTAAAAAAGATATATTAATAGAGAGATTACAAGGATAATTTCAAGAGAGAGAGAGAGAAAGAGAGAGAGAGAGAGAGAGAGAGAGAGAGAGAGAGAGAGAGAGAGAGAGAGAGAGAGAAAGAGAGAGAGAGAGA
>CM035203.1:3613160-3627847 GCA_020233015.1 Callinectes sapidus | reverse complement strand
GAGAGAGAGAGAGGGGGGGGGGGGAGAAGTAGGAAGGACAGAAATGAATAAAACAAAAGAAGTATAGAATAAAGAAATAGCAATCCTGCCAAGCCACACAACGATCACCACCACCACCACCGCCACCACCGAAGCAGGCACGCACACACTCAGACAGGCAGGCGGGAAGGGGGGGGACCAGGGCAGGCAGCAACAGGCAGGAAGACGCTTCACTTCACTACACGTACGGCAAATGATTGTCGGCGAGATAGAGAGACGCACAGCTTGCCTTGCCTCGCCTCGCCTGGCCGCCCCTGCACCGCGATCCCCACTGACTATCGCATCAGATAACGCGGCGAAGACCTTGTCAGCCGATGATGCGGGGAGCTTCTGGGTGTGTTGGCCGCATCAGATAAGACCGGAGGATAATGAGGGCTGGCGATGGTGCTTTTGTAGGCAAGCATCGGCACGTGTCACGAGATGAAGCCTTGAGTCAGGAGCGCCGTGTGAGCACATTGTACGCCTCCCCGCTGCCGTCATCGCTCGTCCAACTTATTACGGCTCGTCCCCGATAACGGACGCTGATAACAGGCCGTAAAGTGCACCCAGACGAGGTGATGCTGGCGCGCAGGCATGTATTGCTTTGATTGCGAGAGAAATAAACAATGTGGGAGAGGGATACATGTGCCGCCTCGCTGACTCCTGTGAGAGAAGGAATGGAAGAAAGAAAAAAAAAGGCAGGAGAGGGTCGCTAGCATCACTACCACCACAACCACAACCACTACCGCCATCAATACCACTACAACAATAACCGCAAAACACGGAGGTAGATATTCGGTATACCCTCACAGTCTAACGCATTTGTGGTGCAGTGGCTAACGCACAATGTCTCGAAATCCCGCTTCAAATCAGAGGTGAGACAGGTAACGCACAGCTCACCCGGTCATCCTTCCGTTGCAATGGGGAGACTTTGGGGAAGGTGTACAGATGTCACACTGGTCATGTATCTTGAAGAAAGGAATGTCACTAACCACACGATCAAAGCCCACCAAGATCAATAAGGCGGAGATAAGCACTGTCACTCGCCACACACACACACACACACACAAACACACACACACACACACACGGACAGAGAGAAGGGAAAAAAAATAATATACGAAATTCAATGGCAAAAAGAACAACAAGAGGGAAAAAATTGAGGTATATATATCAAATGAAATAATACAAATTCTAATACCAAACACTTCAATCCGAATTTGGAGAAATATGCAAATTAAGTCAACAGCCACAAAAAAGAAATGCAAAGGGCGTCGCCAGTTTTCCCAACACAGAATAGGTATTAGGAGACTGTCACGGAGGAGGAGGAGGAGGAGGAGGAGGAGGAGGAGGAGGAGGAGGAAGGCAGGAAGGAATATAAGAAAATAAACGGGTGAGCATAAGAAAAGCGGAAGAGAAGAAAAGAAGAAATTGAAGCAAAGACATGGTGAAGAAAGATTGAAGGAAAAGCAAAATGGAAGGAGACGGAAGAGAGATAAAAGGAATCAGATTAAAGAAAAGAAATTGCAGCAAAGAAGTGAGGAAGAAAGATTGAAGGAAAAGCAAAAGTGGAGACGGAAAAGAGAGATAAGAGAAGCGGAGGCGCAGGAATGAAGAGGGAGAAGAGAGATAAGAAATTGAGGAGTGTAGGATGAGACGACAAACAAGAGTAAAGGAGTGAATGATCTTTACTATGAAAGGTTAAATAATTTGTGTGAGATCCCCCTTCACTTGCCAATCCTCTGTGTGGTAACCTATAGTAACTATGCTAACTAATAAACATCAGTCACTATTTGAAGTCAGCCAGCGAGATTATGACAAGTTATCTAAGTGTTTTTTTCTTTAAGCTTTAGACATTAAGAGCTACTCTGACGCGTCTTTTCTCAAGTCGCGATGCCTAAAGTGTCTTTTTATACAGCATGCAACACTTCAAATTGATTGGTTGCATTTTATCAGAACTTCCCGATAGTGAAAATTGATTTGTTGCGTGTCTGGCGGGACGTGTTGGGGTGATGGAGGAGGCGGCGGGTGTCGCGGGCCAGCGGGTGACTCGTGCCGTCATGCCTCGAGGAGCACCGACAGGCAGCCTTTGGACGTGCATGACCTCTGGCGGCGCGTGGCGAACTACGTGTGTGTGTGTGTGTGTGTGTGTGTGTGTGTGTGACGAGAATCAACAAGTTCTCCCCAAAGTGCCTTATAGAGACTATATAAGAACGATATAAAGACGACATCAACGAGAGGAAACTGGCATTTACCTTTCAGCCGAGCAGCGAGCCATGGTTGACTAATGAGAGGCCGCAGCGGTGACTCACTCCCCTCCTCCGTCTGTGACACACTGTGGGGAAAGATAAGCATCTATACAATATAACACTCCTGCGTTGGGAGAAGCTTAATAATAACATGAGGATCAACGTACTGTACTTATATACAACAGACCAATAATAAGTTGAGTGTTGCAGTGTGATTCAGCTGTACTCTTCATTACTCGTGACTTAAATAGGTCCTTTCTTCTACTTGTTTTCAGTTAGATCTGCACTATCCTCACTCATCTCTCGTCCTTTGAATCTTACCTTCACCCGCATTATAACACGCCTCTCCCACCTCACCAGTACTACTCACTTTTCAGTACCGATGCACACGTAACACAGTCAAGCAACGCACCAACAATTTTCGAGGAGACGCGAGATTTGTGTTAGAGACTCGAACAGGTGATTCGAGGCAGCGCAATGTTACCATACCAGCTCGTGAAGTGTTACCACCCACACGTACACAGTACAGGTGAAACTTTCTGTTCATCACATTTATTTAAGATTATGTAGGTAAAGAAATATTATATCGCAGAAATATTTACCAGCATCAGATAATAAGAAAAACTCGACAGGAATACTTAAATTTAAATGAGACGCAGATTTGTGCTCCCCATAACAACAGGTGAAATACTTGACGTGTAAAGGTTTGCTACGCTGTGGTCTAGGAAGTAAGTGGGATTATAGTGTAGTCTTCTCATTCCTCCGCCACTTTTTTCTTTCATTATAATACTTGGCTTATGGAGAACTTATGCATTATATTAAATCTGAATTGCGTGTATGCTTACATCGCACGGCACACCAAAGGCATGCACTATCCTATTCCGTATCACTAAGTAATGCCATAAAATCATGCACCATCACCTTGCAATCTGTATAAAGGGAATGTTTATGCGTGGAATGTAATGCTGTTAGATACGATATTGCATTAATTTATGTGCCGCATGTAGCAAGATAAGCTGGTATTTGAGCCAGCCTCGCATCAGACCTGCCTGCCAGCCTCATGCCAGGTCAGAAGCCTCAAATGTCAGGTTCCTGATTCGAGTCATGTTACCCTCGCTTACGTTCACTTCAATTAAGTCATAAGTCGCCAAAAACAATGTCTCTGTTAGGATTCCAGTCAAGCCAGTGCTGTGCCGGGCCTGAGTGTTCACTTTCGACTATTTGTCCGGTATATCGCAGCTGCATTTCTGACAAGACAGAAAAACAAGCAGTGATGAGAATTGGCGTGCCAGCCTCAGCCATCTGTCGGTCCCTGGCGGCGAGGAGGGAGACTCCCAGACTCCTTCCCTCCACCTCCCCTCCTCCCCTCAGGTGTGTATTAATACTTCAATTACCTCGGCCATCCATTATTCCCATTATTATAATACTGCCCTTCCAAACACTGCATTATACCCACTAATTCTATTTGAGTTTCCTATTATTCCAGAGTGAATTTATATTACCATTACCGGCCAAAGTTTATTTATACAAGTATTCCAATTATTTACGGTCTATGCATATTGGATCTCTGCATATTACCTGCGTAAGTAAATATCAAAGCATAGCCTAAGCGGCACTTAGGTGGGCTGGTGGGCCTCTCATCGCTGCCTCCCTGCCACCACCTTCCCTACGGAGTGGCGTAATACGGGTGCTGATAATCTGGGGTCCGCAAAGCCCCCAGCGATAGACGAGCACACCAAAACATTGTTAAGGAGTACGTTGTTACGATTCCGTGTGGCGCTCTGCTCTATACGATTCTCCAGTATCGCTTTTCCTTTTTTCTTGGTTTGCATGTCCACTGGGAATCTGGAGCGTAAAGAGAAAATGCACGGTGCAACTCTCCAAAAACATTATTTTATTTGTTTTAAGACTGTGAGAGAGAGAGAGAGAGAGAGAGAGAGAGAGAGAGAGAGAGAGAGAGAGAGAGAGAGAGAGAGAGAGAGAGAGAGAGAGAGAGAGAGAGATGTAGTATCTAGGTATGATTGGGGCAAAGTCCAGCATAAATCTTTATTGTATGTATTACTTAGGGCAACACATGGTAAATCTGTACCATGTCACAACCACCACCACCACCACCACCACCACCTCCACCACCACCACCACCACCACCACCACCACCACCACCACCACCACCACCTCCACCACCACCACCACCACATGACTTGACAATAGTTCAAATTCAACCCGTCTTATTCATCAAACAATGTCAACACGAAAGCAAGACCTTGCTCACACAGCAGGCCTGTTGCTTTCTTTGTTGTAGGCAAACAAGATCAATTTCTTTGTATTGAAATATCATCGATCTATGTTACTGGGACGTACTAATGCACAGGGGAGAGCTCTCTTGTCCACAGAATGCTACACACGACCACCTGAATGCATGAGAGGAGCGATGCACAGGTTACACTGGCGCCAGGGAAGCGTTCACCCTACCTCACCTGCTTTCCTTCCCAGAAATTATAGGAAAGGTAGCAATTTGGTAGATTCATAAGATATTCATTCTTTATTACCTCTATCCCCCTCTCTCTCTCTCTCTCTCTCTCTCTCTCTCTCTCTCTCTCTCTCTCTCTCTCTCTCTCTCTCTCTCTCTCTCTCTCTCTCTGTTCTGTCCTTCCATAACGCCTCAATGCTTAATAAGGCGTTACTTTTAACCTGGGAACTGTGATTATTATATCAGTTACCGGCACGCTGCCCTCCACTTATCGCACAATTCCACACATTACAGCGTCTTATTTACGGTGAAAATGCACACTGGGAGGCGGCAGACCCTTAGAGTGAAAATAATAAGCAGAGACCCGCGACAGACCCGGCAGGCAACAGCAACAACAAAGGGGGCGACTGGAGAGTAGAGAGAGTTTAACCCCGCTAATATATGTTAACAATGAAGAAGCTCCCGTGGCTGCCTCACCTTAACTCGCCCCGGCAATAATACCAAGAGGCAAGCAAGTATATAGTAGCGTCTCCCTGCACGCTGCATTATCATAGAGGGCCGTGGTGATCCAGTGCGCCAATGCCTCACAGAAGTTATTGCACGCTTCCCGCCGCCTTCCTCCGCCGGTAATGCTCGCCTCGATAGACAGTGAAGGAAGTATGTGTGTACCGGCATTTGTTGGGCCGCCAGTGAGAAGAGGTGGTGGTGGTGGTGGTGGTGGTGGTGGTGGTGGTGGTGGTGATGATGGTGGTGGTGGTGGTGCTGGTGGTGCTGGTGGTGGATTTGAATCGCCACGTCTAGTCACTAAGCATCCTCGTCTTTTCTCATTTTTTTTTTGCAGAACGGGATTATCAGTCAATTAATTTTCTCTTTCCTTCACGATTTTAATATTATTCGATCTTCCTCTATTTCTCCTTCTGTGTTCCTTCCTGACCTTTTCTCTCCTCTTTATTTTCTTCCTTTTCCTTCTTTTTTCTACTTCCTCCTTCCTCTTTCCGTGTTATTCCTCAATTTATCTCTTTCTTTCCCTCTTTTTCCACCACACCTCGATCCCTCACTCCCGTCTCTTCATTCATTTAATTCTTTTCGCATAATACTCACAATCATATTCCCTTCATTCTCGTCTCTCCAGATGGCCTCACTTTTCTCTGGTTCTATCGTTCCTGTCATTTCCCTCACTCACTCTCGTCTTTCTTTGTCTTTCCTTTCTCTCCTCAACCTCAACTTCATACTCTCTTCGTTTCCTACCTCTCCCTTTCTTTCCTCATCCTTTCAAATACAGAATCTCTTGTCTGTTTTGTTCCCTCCTCCCTTCACATCCCTTTCCTCATTTCATCTCGATCTCTTACTCTCATCTTCATGCCTTTCTTTCTCTCTTATCGTCCCTCCATCCTCTCTCCTCCCTGTCCCTCCGCCTCCTGATCAGGGAATGAAAATAGGAATCTCCTGCTACGTGTTCTGATAATGCAAGTCTGGAGGAGGACGAGGAGGAGGAGGAGAAGGTGTGCCCCAGGGGAAGGATCCTATTGTGTTGTATTAGCGGGTGTTGCAAGGCCCCGATCTTACCTGCCGCCTCCTCTTTTAGTCCTTATAAGGAAACTCTCGCTGATATGATATAGAAAGAGGAAGGAAGGGAAGAACAAGAGATGAGAGAAAGAAAAAGGAGATAAAAAAAACTATACACACACGCCACACATCGGACTCCTTGCTATTATAGTGTCCAGCGCAGTGTCTCATCATGGTAAATCTATTGCGGAGTTTGTGATCAGTTATGTATATGCTGCTGCTGTTTTTTCTTTTTTTTTCTGAGGGTGAGGGGGGTGTGATGTGATGTGGCGTTGTTATCTGCTGCCACAGACAAGGGGCGGCAGATGCTCAGGTGTGGGACATGACTCTGATCACATGGAACCCTTTTTTTTGGCCGCCGCATATTTATATATTTTTAAGGCGTCCCTCACCTTCCGCCACCTGCAGATTATTGTTACCTGTCTCGCCCAGGTGTGTCCGGGAGGAGGGGAAGGGCAGAGGGAAGGAAGGGAAGGGAAGGGGAAGGGAAGGGGAAGGGAAGTGAAGGGGGGAGGAAAGGTGGAGAACAAAATATAGACCCACAAGGTGACTCCAGCGACACCGTGACGCTCAAGGCAAATATATCAACGTTGATGGATTGGCTAAGTGACTTATTATTGAATTTGCTTAGGAAATGCATTTTTACACCTACACTTTGACCGAGGACAACGTGTATGTAAATCAATATATACTTCTTTAAGTTACAGCCTCATCTAATCCACTTCGGGTGACTATCAACGTAAGTAATAGAACGATAAAGCAAAGTGAGTGATAATGCAAATAAGGGAAGTTAAAAGCAGATAAATATTATTCTTAGAGTATGGAGAGAACCTTCGGCACCATCTCATATTGCGCCCCCTGCAGGGTAGTGTCTATGCATCAGATACCGTACACATAATCCCTCCTGACTGCGGGCTGTACACAAATGGCCAGGAGGAGGAGGAGGAGGAGGAGAGGAAAGAGGAGAAGGTGAGGTGAGGTGGGTGAGGTGAGGTGAGTGGCGTGGAGGAAGAGCAAGATGGGTGGACAAGCAGACAGTAAAGGTAAGCAAGGAGGTGAGGGCAACATTGAGGTGCGGCGGGGCGGCGTGAGGGTGTTGGGAGGCGGCGGCGACAGCTGTGAAGAACACGACGAGTAATGGTGTGAGCCGCGTGCAAATGGAGAAAATATATTGCACGATTTTATAAAAGGAAAGAACAAAAGGAGACACAGAGTGACGGGGGAGAGGAAAAAACGTTACTTGTCGACTAACATAAATCGTCAGCCAGACCAAAACGATGCGCGTATATGCTCGTAAAATGAAAAGTAATGTTACATCAATAATACTAAAGCGTGATATCAAAGGGTTATCCATCTCTTATACTGCAGGTTTTTTGAGAGCATGTACTGGTGGTGATGGTGGTGGTGGTGGTGGTGTGGAGGTGGTTGCATGTTAGGTGACAGCCGTAGTAATGTGTTGAAGGGCATAACTAGTTTAGCTGCAAAAGAGGAGTACTACATTCACTTTCTCTTCATCCTCCTTCTTCAGCTCCGCCTTCTCCTCCATTTTCTAAGTTCAGCATTTTATCATTATTTTTCGCTTCCCATTCTCTTTACATTTCTATTCTAATCTATTTTTTTCCCTGATTCTCCTCTTCCTTCCCTTTCGTTCACCATTAATTCCTCTTCCACCACCACCACCACCACCACCACTATCATCTATTTTTTCTCCTGATTCTCCTCTTCCTTCCCTATCGTTCACCATTAATTCCTCTTCCACCACCACCATCATCACCACTATCATCTATTTTTTCCCCTGATTCTCCTCTTCCTTCCCTTTCGTTCACCATTAATTCCTCTTCCACCACCATCACCACCACTATCATCTTTCCCTTCACCTCCTCCTACTTCACGTCTTCCTGCCAGAACTTCTCGCGTGGCTGTCAGGTTCCGTTGCGTCTCAACACTCGACCTGAAGAACAGCGCCTTTCACTCAAGACGCAAGAGTGTTGGCTGCTTGTCAGAAACACTTATGATTGTGATATTTCTACCGAGATGAGGCTCACTCCTTGCTGACAGAGAGTAGTGGTGCAAAGACGTCATACAGTCACTGTGATTGTAATGCTGTGTGATGTGTACAAATATACCATCCACTTCTGAAAGGGTCATATTCTTAAAGGGTTGTTTCTCACGTCAGGATTATTTTTATAAGTAACACAGATGGTCATTTGTTTTTCCATGGATGCTTCTTCCCACTGATGATGCATAATCCCTCTTTAAACTATCAATAGTCATTAGAAAGCACTCTCGTTGAAGATCCTAATAAGTTTCACTACAGTATGTTAAAAAAAATCGATAAGATATTTAAACGTTTGAGAATACCGATGAAAGATTCTATTTAGCTTATCAATCTATCTAAATTTTATCTCTTACACACACACACACACACACACACACACACACACACACACACACACACACACACACACACACACACACACACACACAAATCTGAGGGAAAACTTACATGAATTCATTAAACGCTCAATATTGCCAACAGCACCTCCACCTCCTTTCCACATCACATACCTCTAACCCTCTGCTCTCTGCTCACAAGGCCCACTTTTGTTAATTCAATTTCATCTAAAGGAGACTCGATCCCCCGCCGCGACCGCATTAGACGAGTCATTTGTTAACCATTGTCTCCACGCGACCCGCCGGGCAATTAATGACGAGTAATGAGAGCTACGACTGTGACCTTTCTCACGCGGCGAGGCTGAACGGTCACTTTCATGGAGGCTGGCTCTCTCTCTCTCTCTCTCTCTCTCTCTCTCTCTCTCTCTCTCTCTCTCTCTCTCTCTCTCTCTCTCTCTCTCTCTCAGTAGACAGGAACCATATATATTCAGTAATTTGACATACTACACCACATTCTAGCTACGAAATTCTGGATTATCAACAAATGGAAGTTATAAGTGATAGAAGATAATGACAAGTGAAGCACTGCAGCCATGACTCTCACCCTCCACGACCGTAACTTTGTAACACTGGAGTAGCGAGGCGCAGCGGTGGTATCTGCATCGTGGCGCCAAGTTAGTATCAATAGTGTTATCTTGGCCAACACTGTACACTGTATTCGGTATTGTGATGAAATAAAAAAAATAAAAAAATAGTTACAGCATAGGACAGTGTGTGTGTGTGTGTGTGTGTGTGTGTGTGTGTGTGTGTGTGTGTGTGTGTGTGTGTGTGTGTGTAACGCCAGGTAAAGTGCTGGTGGTTTATGGTGATGGGAAGGTCAGGTAGTTACGTGTGTGTGTGTGTGTGTGTGTGTGTGTGTGTGTGTGTGTGTGTCAGTAATCTCTTCCTTTAAGTACCCGCACTTTACAATGCAAATATTTCAATCGGTACAGACACATGCTGCTTAGCCTCAAGGTCAGGAAATCATAAAGAAGGCGCGCGCGCGCCCACACACACACACACACACACACACACACACACACACACACACACACACACACACACACACACATCCATCACATCGTCAGTTCCGTAAAAAAGGCACATCATCACTCCACCTTCATTCGTCTTCATCACTCTTATCTTGCTTATCGCCATTCATCACTTCCCTCTCCCCCTCCGCCTGTTTTTCTTCCTCCTCTGGAATGCTATCTTGCCTTTTGGTACGCCTGCTATTTCAATATACTTGTTTTTAATATAATCTGAAGGTTCCTTTCTTACACGTCACATCATTGCCGGTAAAGGTCAGATCATATGAAACATCAGAAAATGAGGGAAGCTGCAAAGGAAAGTCTCAGTATGGTTTACGAAGGGACTGTGACCGAAACAATCTGTACAGTTTCAGTGGTAAAAGGCGTGTCTTCTCTAGCACTTTATCATACTCTTTCTTGCTTTCTACCCTCGAAAAACCGGCTCATTGCAAGTTGCATTGTAAGCTTTGATGGGTTTCAGTTCAGTGTATCTCCACTAACTAAATGCAGAAACAATATGCTAAGTGACGCGTGAGGAGGCTAGCGTAGCCTACAAGGGACGGTGTCACTGACGACTAGCCTTCCATGCGAGAAAAGGCACCGACTTCCAACCGTTATTACCATATCTTGTATTTAGTTCATAAATTGCACGCATTCATGGTGTGTTTCGTGGTGCCTTCAACAATACTAAGCCTTCTGTAGGATACATGGCAGCATGCATCATGTCAAGTTGGGATTTCATTGAAACCTAAATATAAGTTAGTGTAATTTATATATAGACTAGATTAAAGATTGCATAAAGACATGGTCACGAGGTAATATCATGTACTTACGTAGACGTAGAAAGGCAATTGATGAAGATCCAGGGTTATAATTATGATAAGACAGGTGGCAGTTTTGGTGCTGTCAAATGTCACAATCACCTGCGAGGGAACTGAGCGTGAACTGCGCAGCGCGCGGGAAATTTCTTCATCGTAGCATCCAAATCAGAGTTTGTATCAAGGATCTTAAAACTTACTTACAGTATCCTTGGTTTGTATCATGCGACAAGATCAAGGCGTTCACTAGGAACTGTTTAGGCAAGCCCAAACATTTGTGCATGTTTACTGAACTGAGAAGACGATATAACATTGGTAATCAACTCAGTTTCCTCTCAGCTGAGTGCGGTATACTTAAAAAAAGTCATGATTTATCCATTAAGATTATCAATACACTGCAAGAAAACTATTTGAAGCATATATATTTCTACAAATCATAACTTCCATTATCATTTATATTCTATGAAAGTAAAAAATTGTCTCACTTGAGAGCTGTGTTGCTAATTAGTTATCGCTCATCTGGCAGTCGCGAATGCACAGCTGATCGAGAAGCAAAGGCTGGCTAGTGCAAACATTACACTAAATCTTTTTCCCTGGGCTCCCACAGACATCCTGCCTACGTCGCCAAGGTACCACGCATTTCAGTATGTTTTCTTATCATGTGTGTAGCAAGGTAATGTTTTGTGGCGTTTATGTACATGTGTCGGAGTAGCGGGAAGGGCAGGGCATGGTGGGCTGAACAGACGGATGCGGGGAAGCTTGCCCTGCTAAAAAAAGAAAAATTGTAAAGGATCTTTTCTTCTCCCCCCCCCCCCTTTTTTTTTACCGTGATATGCCTTATTTTCATTGGAGTAATACGTCATGAAGTGTTTTAGGACAGAGATTTGTGGTCAGCTGATAGTGTTAGGAGATAGTCGGCGCAGTAGGCTACTAAAGAAATCGCATTGGAAGCTTAAGGGCTTAAAACGTATGAGATTATTGACCTCGCCATCATTACTCACTAAAAACCTGCTCATATTAATTTGCCAGTAACCTTATATTACGTCGCTTCGTGTTGGGGTGAAAGGAGAGACAAGTAGGCTTGATAGTATCGGAGGAGGAGGAGGTGGTGGTGGTGGTGGTGATGGTGGGGTTAGAGAGGACTGACGGCAAGGAGCAAGTCGCCACTATTGGACAACTGTAGAATCAGTACCATGTCATTGTTGCGCCTTGTCGGGTTGCAGTCAACAATACGGAACCAATTACACCTCCCATAGTCTCTTAATAGGTATTTATTTGAACAAACAGCGTGGCGGGCGAGCAAGTGTGGGAAGAACAAGCCTAGTGTGGCGTTGCGCGCTGGCGGGAGGTTAGGCTTTCCATTAAATTCGCTATTGTAACTTTTGAGCCTTAAGCGTATCTGCGTTAAATGTACTGTGCCTCGGGCTAAATTGGTCAATGGTATCTTAGCTTTTCACGGACACTATCATTTTACAAGACTGTTATTTGAATCCTGTATATTTCAAAGTTTCTGAAAGGATTGTACATCTGAAACCATATCTCATAGACTCATACAGCTAGCATTAAACACACCACGCATACAGATGACCACATTCACAGTGCACACAACTCATAGTGCATTAGTAGGGCCATTATGTACCAGCCTACAACGTACTAATACACATCTAACACGTACACAACACACTTTCACCGGCTCCCTTCAATGGCCAAGATAATACGTCTATTGACAGGGACATGTTGCTTCTCGGAGCGCCAATCAATAGCGGGCCACCAGACAAATGATTCTAGTGGGCCATCAAGAGTTTGCTGGGCCCCGTTCCCAGCTGGATCCCAGAGAGAGAGAGAGAGAGAGAGAGAGAGAGAGAGAGAGAGAGAGAGAGAGAGAGAGAGAGAGAGAGAGAGGTTATATTATAGAAAAGGGGTATGTTAAGTGAAGAAACTAGAAAACTGTGGGTATTGGAAGGCGAACATATAGTGGGATTGAAACAAGGTTGCAGGTTGAGTTGACACGTCGCTCTATTATGGGTTTCACAGACTTATATCTTTTTCTTAAAAGGAATATCTCAGTATCCGTTGGACCACTATGATAATTGTTCACAAATGTTTCACACCGCGCTGCTAATGTTGTTTTGTCAGTGTAGTGCATTACCAGAGAGGTGTGACACGTAAGCCACATACTTGGGACAGTTGTAGGGAAATGGCGAAATGAAATCAGACAGGGCTAGCGAGACTATTTTGACGTCAATCACCCCCCCCCCCCCTCTCTCTCTCTCTCTCTCTGTGTGTGTGTGTGTGTGTGTGTGTGGCAGTCACGGCTGGCTGACGGGTGGCAGGGAAAGCTATGCCTGACTGGCGGGTGGCAGGGGAAGCTGTGCCTGGCTGAAGGGCGGCAGGGGAAGCTGTGCCTGGCTGACGGGTGGCAGGGCATACTGTGTCTGGCTGACGGGTGGCAGGGGCAGCGGTGACTGGCTGACGGGTGGCATGGGCAGCGGTGTCTGGCTTACGGGTGGCAGAGAGAGAGAGAGAGAGAGAGAGAGAGAGAGAGGAGGTGGGGGGGGGTTATATGGAGAAAGGAGGGAGATGGATATGGAGTGAGATAGGGAAAGGAGGCAATGTGGCAGTCTGTTATCTAATATTAAGTAAATCTTCGGTCTTATCCTTTCGTGACGTTCAAGTGACGTGTAACTGCTGCCTAAAAGTAATCATGTATCAGTTATTGTCATCTTATTATTCCTTTATCATCATCATTACTTCTCTACCATCCACGTATTCCCTCTCCTTACTAAAAATAGGCTCCTCTATCTCACCCATTTTACACACACACACACACACACACACACACACACACACACACACACATACTGCTGCTGCTGTTGCTACTGCTGCCACTACCACTATCACTGCTACTATTATTACATGTTTGGTTACTTTTGAAATTCTGAGTAAGTCCCGTTAGAGATGGTAAACAAAAGTAGATTTTTTACGTCTCCCAGCAAAGTAGCTACTCAGTTCTCGATACCTTTTATGGAATGTTTTCTCTCGTACATGAATTGCAAAGTGCGAGCCAGCTTGAGGCAACTTTCTATATTTAAAAGTAAAGTAAAAAAATGTTTGCATTCGACACGCTGGCTTTTATTGCCTTATCAAGACTTTGCATAAGAAATAAAGGCTTGATGAGGTGACTGCGCTGCGTTGTAACTGACTCAGCTGACCAGTGTTTCAATTCCAAGCAAGGAATCATCCCATCCCCAAGCCAAGCAATCTTCTCTCTCTCTCTCTCTCTCTCTCTCTCTCTCTCTCTCTCTCTCTCTCTCTCTCTCTCTCTCTCTCTCTACACACACACACACACACACACACACACACACACGAAGATGACCCTCTTAGCCCATACGAGTATTATAGTCAGACTAACCTTAAGTATCACAAGATGTCGGACACAAGAGGGCGTTGAGAGCTTCCAGATACATAGAATACAGCCTAAAGGTGAAAAAAAAGGATAGAGGGATGAGTAATTGACCGGAGGAAGGGAAGGAGACAGGGAGGGGAAGTGAGGAAGGTCTCTGGACATGGAAGATAGAGAGAGAGGGCGGTTCGGTTGACCTAGAAAGCAGTTAGAAGGCATTAAAATTCCCTTTTACTCAACGTTGCGCATATAAGGGTGTTGCTGGGGGCACTTGAGGCCAAAATGTAACTGTCTAAATGCCATTGTTTTTGGTGCCGTAAACGCTATACTGATTCTGTGCCGCATTTAGAGTAGAGATTGACTTCAACAATGTGACATGTGAGGGAGCGCTGTGTGTGTGTGTGTGTGTGTGTGTGTGTGTGTGTGTTTTGTTTTCACTTTTGCTGTATAAGGGAGATGTGAACCTGGTGTATGAATAGATAATAGTTGAAATTCCACCACAAGCTCATGTCTCTAATGTTTCGGTAGAGAGGAGGAAAAAAAGTAAATAAATAAATGAATAAAAATAAATAAATGAATAAAGACCTTCAGATAAAGTGAGGAAACAAATTACTTGCTTCGTCATCATTATTAGTCTCCTTGATTGATTTGCTCTCTCTCTCTCTCTCTCTCTCTCTCTCTCTCTCTCTCTCTCTCTCT
>CM035203.1:3508141-3538282 GCA_020233015.1 Callinectes sapidus | reverse complement strand
TTACATCAGGTTCTCAAGCAGAAAACTATTTATGTAGAGTCATTCAGACATTTCAGCCATATGTATGACTCGTCATGTTTGAGGTTCCTATTTCTTTTTTTACCGGCACAATTAACACATTCCTGGGGATTAAGTACCAAGTGTCATTAAAAGGAGATAGATAGTTAGTGAAGGTGATTGCTTTCATCCATTGTTAAAAGTTTTCTGAATCGTTACATTTCAGTGGTAGTGAAATTTTGTCAATAAGAAAAATGTTTGTCTCTGGTGGTTGATGAAGGACCTATTGAAAGTCTTAATGGTCATGAATTATTGTTTCATAATACAAATAAGATATGTTTGTGAATAATTATGCAAAATACAAGAAACATTGATCTTCATATTGATATCCTGATCTTGTGACTGCAGTTAGCAAATGTGGCACTATGTCTCATTCTCACTTGCAATCAAAGGCCTTCAAATTACACCATCTGACAGTTCTTGATGTGAGATGCAGCAGTCTCATGCAGTCTTAATCTGGCACCTTATCACCATATAATGCTGCAAAGATTAGTAATTTAAGTGAAGAATCGACTGCCACTTTCAGATGTTTTCACAGGTGTTACTAAAACTTAAAAGTATATCTGATTCATTGGCAAAAGGTCTTGATGTATCAAATAAATCTGTGATGCATTGTAAAGGTCAAAATTAAAGCAATGTACCCAATGGAAAGCAGGAAAGTACAGATTGACTCTGGTAAAGCACCAGTACAATCTTAGGTATCATTCTGTGAATATAGAGATTTATTTAGAGAAAGGAAAAGAATAATGTTTTCTTAACCAAATAAATTAACTTTTTTTATGGATTTTCTGTATGACCCACAAAGGCTGGCAGGTGATAATCCACAAATGTCAGCCTTAAATGTCTGATAACTTCCAGTACAGGCTGTTAAAAGTAACTGTGATAAGGACATAGAAAAGAGAGACGCTACAAGAGGCCACCAAGCCTTCATGTGGCAGTCCCTATGTGGATAAAGCTACCTAATTCCACCCATCATACTTAAACCATAAACTTTCATCTTTTAAAGCTCCCCATGGACTCAGCACTAACAACATGAGTACTGAGTCTGTTCCCCTCATCAATCACTCTGTTACAGAACCACTTCCTTCTCACTTTTTTCTTAAACCTAAATTTCTTTTATTTCTGCTTCTATCCTGGCTACTGATCCTTACAACTTTGCTCATGTATCCTTTATCATTACACCTATATCACTTAAATAGTTCTGTCAGGTCCCCTCTTAACCAATGTCTCTCTAAGAAATGCAAATTTACTATCTTAAATCTCACTTTGTAAGGAATATCCCTCATCTGCTAACTTTAAGTCCTTTTAGTCTGATTCTAATGGACCTTGTATATGATTCTTCCTGTAATGTGGGGAGCAGAACTATTCAGCATAATCTAGATGCGGTGTGACGAGCGCCAAATATAACTTTAAAACTTCTCTGAAGTGTTTGACAATATAATGCAGTCACAATCATTAGTGGACAGAGGGAGAGGTGAGTAACTAGGGGAAGCTGGTTATTTGCAGCATTGTGTTCCAGTATCTTCTGGCAGACTGAGACAATGAATGATTTCATAATGTAATGTGTGGATGCTAGCAAAATGACACTTCATAATCATTCTGAAGTATTTATGCACGTAGTGGCGCTGGCATCTCTGGTCTCGACTGTAGTGAGAATGAAACATTTTTCATTTCATTTTATTTGTTTGTTTACTATTATTAACTTACTCATCGTATTTCATTATTTTATCGCATTGGCCTAGTATGGATAATGTTGATGAAGAAACAAGTCTAGAGGGCGTAGGAAGATGACGAGGAAACACGGAGTAACTGTCTCTTTAATTCATATAATTCTCCTGGCAGCGACAGTAGGTCTATATTATGATGTTCTTTCGCTCTTCCGTGGAGAATGTCTTATTGAGTGTTGGCATCCATGACTGAGCTGAACAAGACGAGAATCAAAGGAACCTCTGCTGACGTTTCTGTCTCGGCTCGCTCCTGCATCCAGCGAGACCTCCAGAACAGAGGAAAATAATTACATGGACCTTTTGCTAAATATCATTATATAAGCTTCATACGAAAGACGATTTTATGGACCTCCTGCTGCCACTCGTAATAATGATAATGAATGTACTAGCGTCGGATCGGCCCAGTAGCAGCTTTCAAGTGTCAACACCACACGGCACGTGAGGCGAGCCGCGGGCAGCCGTACCACCTGATCATGGACGGGACAGGCCACGGTGAGTCCCATTATCCAGCCAGTGTTTACCGTAGCCTCCCTGCCTTCTTGGTGTCCACTCATACTTTAAAAGACGGAATATTTTAGTGGTAAAGCGGGGCCATGGAGGACAGCTGTCGTGGTCTGAAAGGTTTGTGACAGGTCGCACCGAAAGACGTGCTGTGCTGTTGAAGTGAAAGGGATGATGACTCCATGACGACCGCCTTGACACTCATGGGAGAATATTATAACAATGCACAACGCTGAATAGACATGCCACTAGTGCCCGTGTGTGATGATGACTTGGCTGGAGCAGTGGCACCAGATGAACCGTCAAGGTTGTCTATTAAGGTACATACTTTCAAGTCAAAACATTTTGTCTCAAACCACGAATCTCACGTAAGCGGAAGTATTGGTTCTATTATAGATTAGTACAATGAACACTAGATGATTTTGACCACCGTCAGGTTGTTGTTATTACTATTTACAACATTTCCAATCGGTAAACTACCTGTCGGAAATTAATAATAACGCTGCTAAAGGTCCGGGAATATACTGTGTCTGTCAAGTTTTTCTAAGTCCAGGGGGCACAGCATCCCCCCCGGCTAGGTTACGTTATGTGTGGTTCATGTTAGGGTTTGGTTCATTAATGAAATTTTCCTAAATTTAGGGAAAATTCTTGACACTTTTAGAGAAGTTCCCGAAGATTTTTTCAGTAGGTCATATCGCTCATATCACTCATGTGCAATGTGCATCCCCTCCCAAACCCCCGAATCCCCAAAGGCCTCCAAGCTTGTTGGAGGGGTTGGGGGTGATGGTAGAGATAGGGGATATTGTATTAAACTATAAATTTACCAAAGTATTTGTGCTAACTGTGTGGTGTAAGACTTATATTCATTCATGGATATTCATTAACATAAACATGGTACAGTGATGGAACAGAGTTGTGAAGTTTCCATGAATTAGTTGTAGGATGTGCCTTGCTTGGATTAAATGGTAGGTTATGGTTGAGTGAACTGGTAGAATTAATGTTTGGCCTCAAGGAGAGAGAGAAATCAATGTATGGAGTAGAGGCTCTTTAGTATATAGACTACTCACAATGAAACTATAACCACATGTTTCAGACTTGCTTTGGACTTTTTTTATGATTGCACCACATTAAAGTAAAGAAACTCAAGGTAAATATTTCCCAGCACATCAGCCTGTGTCTGAGTCAAAGTGAACCATGGCACCCCAGCTACCTATATAAATATGTATTGATATTTATATTCATTTTCATTTAAAATATGATGTTGTATGTATTGCTTGTATGAGTGATATGTCAAAAAAATCAGTATTTTTTTTTTACTTTTTCGCCAGTCTCAAGTTGGCTTTTCATACCCTTCCTATCTGTACGAGCTTTCCATATTGAGTAATTTGAACCCGATATATAACCCCACAAAAATTTATAATGGCACTTGTGATTTTTTTAAGATTTACCCAATTTGTGGTAGGTGACTAGCCACCTGGCAACGCCTGGACATCTGCTGTCTCGAGGGTAACTGACCGTTGATCTGCGTGAATTCATTCATATGTGCGTGTGTCAACATTCTGCGCAGGCACCGAAATTAGTGACGGTGACTGGTTCTTTGGTTTGTCCAGGGGCCATTAGAAAAATACATAATTAATTCTGCCAATCACAGCCTCTTGAGGCCATAGAAGAGGCTCTGTTTGAAATATTCAGATCAGTCTTGGAAGATGCCTAGTTGTGAGAAATATGTCATGCATTACTCAACAATTTCCAATGAGATAACGACTTTTGGCTAATATGTAGAGCCAGCAGGGCTCAGTTAGAGCCCCTATACTTCAGTTAGAGTCTGCAAAGTCCAGTTAGATCCCGCAAGGCTCAGTTAGAGCCCGCAAAGTTCAGTTAGAGCCCGCAAGTTTCAGTTAGAGCCCGCAAAGTTCAGTTAGAGCACTGCAGGGCTAGATTTGACCCCTGCCAGGTTACGTTTAGTTAGTGTAATGATTTAACTTAGAGCACTGCTGGCCACAGATGGTAGTTTCATTGTAAAGGTGAGGTTATTTGCTTCATTTTGAATGGTTGTATGGCATGATGACGTATTTTAGTTTGCAGATTGTGGAAATTTAAAGTTTTAGTGATTTTGGGGGTACAGGCGAGGCCGAAACTTGCTCCATTGATGAGCGTCATCAGTGTTTGTTGTGGCTCTCATTGGCAAGGATGAAACTGTCTTTCCCTATTAGATTTCAGTCTGTTTTGAATTAATCTGCTGGTTGTTTTTGTCGTAAATCGTTGGTTTCGAGGTTGGGGGATGGGGGGCCACCCCCCAAAAAATAAAGCAGGTGTTCCTATGACAAAAATTACACAATAGGAAGTTTTGACATAATGAAAACTGTTATAATGTCATATTGTCAACTAGTATAACATACCACTTTCTCCTGCTCATCTAAAGTCAGTATTCTCCATAGGCAATCCTGAACGAGGATGGAATGATCCTCCAAAACTTGCCTTCTGTCCTGGCCGCACTGGAAATGCTGCAGGGCCTGGACGACACCGCCTTCTCAATAAGCGAGTGCCCATCCCTGTCAATCCTCAGGCCAGCAATGCACCTTCATTAATGTCTCCATCCCTCAAGTAAGTGAATTGCATAAATAATAAAATCTTAAACATGATATAAAACACCAAGACCATTGGCAATATCTCTCTCTCTCTCTCTCTCTCTCTCTCTCTCTCTCTCTCTCTCTCTCTCTCTCTCTCTCTCTCTCTCTCTCTCTCTCTCTCACACACACACACACACACACACACACACACACACACACACACTGAAAAAGGATCCAAAGAGTAGCCACGAAAATGGTACCAGAACTAAGCAAGCTGACATATGAGGAGAGATTAAAAGAAATGGGACTGCCAACTCTACAGGACAGAAGAGAGAGAGGTGATCTAATAACTCTGTATAAGATAGTAAATGGTATTGAAAAACTAGACTAGCAAAACCTGGAAATGGAGAAGAAACTAGACAAATGAGAGGACACTCAAGGAAAATCAGAAAAAGTTGGTGTCTAAAGGACACAAAAAAGTACAGTTTTCCACATAGAATTGTGGATACCTGGAATAGATTGAAAGAAGAGGTTGTTACAGCAACCAATATCCATAAGTTCAAGGAAATGTTGGATATATGGAGATATGGAGACAGGACACTATGAGCCCCGCTCGAACCCTGTATAATACAACTAGGTAAATACACTATGTAGTGTAGTAGTTAGCACACTTGGCTCACAACCGAGAGGGCCCGGGTTTGAGTCCCGGGTGCAGTGAGTCATATGGGCAAGCCTCTTAATGTGTATCTAGCCCCTGTTCACTCACACAGCAGCAAATAGGTAAGGGATGTAACTCGAGGGGTTGTGGCTTCGCTGTCCCGGTGTGTAGTGTGTGATGTGGTCTCAGGTCTCAGCCCTTCCTGAAGATCGGTCTATGAGCTCTGAGCTCGCTCCGTAGGGAAAGGCTGGCTGGGTGACCAGCAGGCGACTGTGGTGAATAACACACAATGTCACCCATTGGTTTAATTATTAAAAATTTTCGAGTTGTTTACAATTGCATTTTTTTTCAATGGCTTTTTATTTGATGATGGAACAACACTATTGTATATCTTTTGATACATTAGGCAATGAGGAAAGTCTGTGTGGTGCTACCATCCCAGTGTCCTTGATGTGTGAATCCACCTAGTGTGTTTTGTAGGCCACGGTGAGGTCAGGTCAGGTCACTCTAAGGTTAATGTGAGGTGCAGCCCACATTCTGAGTACAAAGTCAGTCTGTTTCTGCTGTAGTCTAATTAAATGACATGCAATTTGAAGATTAGGGTGGTATGGAAGTTGAGAGATTTTCAGCATATGTAGTGTAAAAGGTATTTTAAAATAAAACCTCAATATACAAGTTATGCACAAAAATTATCAAATAAATAACTATTTATCAAGGGTGAAACATTAAGAAAAAGAAATGGAGTTTTATTCTGCATGTCATCTATTGCCAGAGCAAGTGATGGTCCTCCAGTAAAGGGCAGCCTTCCCCTGCATCCCCCTCCACTCACTCCTTGCCTCCAGCCTCCCTCCGCCAGCTCTGTTCCTGCTGCTGCTGCTCCCATTCCACCCAGTGCTGCAAGTGTAGATGACTCTCAGGCAACAGGAAAACTGTTGGAGCAAGTGCACACTGGCCTCTCTGACTCTCTCAAGGCTGTTGCAGATAAACTAAAAGTAAGTTTTTACTAGTAAATGAAAAATTGGGTGTGTTCCTTTACTTGCATTAAAAGCATTTATATTCTTCATGAAGGAATATTCACCATTAACTAGTTTCTTCATACGAAGCATTCTCCAAGTGACAAGTTGAGCAAGATTTTTTTCTCCTGGCAGTTTGAGATATTAAGAAAATAATGTTGTTCCTAAAACTGGTCACTGTACTTCATATTTATACAATGACTAGAATAATGGTAAAGATGTGTATGCATGATACATAGAATTTGTATTGCATTCCTACTATTGATATATTTGTAGGAATAATATATCAAAGATGAATGAGAGTGTGTGTGTGTGTGTGTGTGTGTGTGTGTGTGTGTGTGTGTGTGTGTGTGTGTTTTTACTCACAAGTAACCTATCTGGCAGGAGAGCACCCAGGAGGAGATCAGGAAGAGGATAGAATTGATGGTGGACATGTGGCAGAAGGATCAGCTTAGCCTGGAGGTTCAGAAGCGCATGGTGACACTCACTCAAGGTGCATTTACTACTATACTGTTCTGGTTTTGTTTTATACAAGATTTTAGATGACCACTAGTTAATCCATTTCTATGCTTACTTTAACACGACTAGAATTCAGGAGTATGTATTTCACACAGTTTTATTTTTATTTAGGTTGGGGACCAGCAAAAAGCAACAAAAATTGGGATCTCCAAATGGTGTCAAATGTTTTTATTAACAGTATGGAATAAATTTCTTGAAACCTCTCTCCTTAATTAGTTTTAGTTATAGGAAGGTGGAGATTGTGAAGCAGGCAGGGAGTTCCAGAGATAGGAATGACTGATTGAGAATACATACTTGGTAACTTAGATTAGAGAGATGGACAAAATAGTGATGAGAGAAAGAAAAAGTTCTGTACATCAATGCCACAGGAGAAATGGAGAGACATTTAGTTAGCAGAACCAGAAGAGTAATTGGAGAAGAAAACTAAAGCTGCTGGTAAACATTGAAGTCTTCAAGAATGGCAACCTCCACCAAAGGAGAGAGAAAATATACTCCACTTTGGAATTCAGTGTCTGTGCACAACATCCAGCTTTTAGAGCAGTCTGACCTTGGGGCATTTATGGCCCCCTCCTTCCCTACAATGAGACTCTGAAGCTCTTGTTGGAGTTGCCATTCTAATTTTTGCTTGGAGTGAATGGTGTGCAAGTAGTAAGTGCATGTAATTTTATGTGAGGGAAGGAGATGTCTGTAGAGGACAGGCTGTGACTGCCCTTTTGTGGTGTGAGGCACAAATGGAAAGATTCATTAAGATCAAAGCTGGTTTTAATGGTAAGTTCACAGCACACCCCAGATCTAGTGCATCAGACCTCAGTGTGAGTATGTACTATTTTGGCCAGTGCTTACTGTCTCTTTCTTCTGGTTCTTGCATCAAGGATTGGGACATGGTAGTTTGTTAAATTAACATTGTATTTTCACATTTTGCTTACCTCAAAATCATTTATCTTATGAGAAGTTCTTTTGAGCAGACAACTCCACTAATTTCTCATGAAAGAAAATATGATTGATATTGAATATACTTTTTATGTAAACCTCATAGTTGAGTAGTGACAAAATTTTCCTTCCAGCTCTCTTGGAAGGTGGTTATGACAAGGCTTGGTCGGTACATCAGTCACTTATTGTTGATTATACCACCACTTGTTCTCCTTGGATGGTGGGCATCAAGACACTCATAGCTGAGTTGCGGAGCCTTTCAGAAGCCACCACACTGGAGCAAGATAAAGGCACAGATGAAAACAACAAGAAATCGGAGACAGAAGGTGATGTGATTCCGGCCAGTAATGAAGGAGAGGGTTCTGTTAGCAAAGTATCCTCTGTAAAGTGACACTTGAAAAGCATGATGGAAGGAATGCAAGGTAAAGTTGTCAGCCAAAAATTTTTGAACTGTTCATAGAGGACACACACAAAGGTCAAGGAACAGGATAGGGAGTAAGTTTAGTGGCACTTTGTGTGATGTGAGGTGATGGTGTTTTAACATTTTGGGGTTGCATGTCTCCTTTATTTGACAGTATTGATGGACTTAATAGTACTTGGGTGTTGTATTATAAACATTGCAAATCTGTATTACTCAATATTTTTTAGGTTCTCCAAACTGTGAGTCAGTTGTGGCTAAAATTTTCTTTCTAATACCTTCATAATAAAGGCAATTACTATGAAGAAAACTTTATATTCTCTAAGATTCAGTGTTTATAGTTACAGAGTTAATAATTCGATCCATCAGCATGAAATGGTGTGGAAATACACACTATATAGATTTTCACAGGTTTCCAAAGTAGCAGAGAAAAGATTTTGTACATGAAAATGATTTCTGACAGAGACAAATAGAATTATGATTATCTGTCATGCATTATCAAATGATATTTATTGTCAAGTTGTTCATAAATATTGGCATGACTTTTTTGCCAGAAGTGCAAATGATTAAGATCGATAACTTACAGAATTGGTGATAAGAGCAGTCTCGTGTCTTGACATACTGCACATCATGCTGACAATCTATGGCATATCATGACTCTAGCCACTTTAAAGGACAAGGGAAGTAGAAAGATGATAACTTACTTGGAACATTGTTGATTCTGGTGTGGCAGTTGATGATTTCACTGCATATCTTGTCATATCAAGAAATAAGTCAGTACAATACCTATGCACTATAATTATATACATATTATTTACTTGTGCATTGTGATAGTTATGGATAAGTTTTCACAACATATGTGGGGTTGCAAAATGACAAGGATTATATTTGGATAGTATGATTTTTTCATTGATTGTGCAATTTTCTCCATTTAGTGCAATGTTTTATATTTGTTGTCAAAAGGAAGAAGTAGCTTTCTCTTAGAAGGTGAAGGTTGAAATGCTTTGGCTTCTCTATGATTTCCTGTTGTATTTTGTTATTATTGTGAGGATCCAGTGTGGAGTAGCTACCCCTGGTGGTCAGCTGGCTGCTAGAAATACTCCAGCTTTGAAACTTCCAATAGTTACCATATTTTATGCCTTATAAGAAGCCAGAATGTAACTTTGTATTAAATACACCTGGTTGATAAGTATTGAGTGATGCTGCTATCTTAGTATCATGGGTTATGGTATGGGGTGGATAATATGCACCAACAGTAGCAATTCATTTAACTGACCAGTCTTTCATGACTCATTTTCTAGTCATTCTTGTATCTTTGTATGAAATAGCCATGATTAACATTAATGTAGAGTATTAACTAGTCCTGTCTGCTTTAGTACCCTTGAGAGGATAGCCACAGTACTTCATGAGTCTCAAAGAGCACATGTCCTTATACTGCATCCATGCACATTCATCTCCCATTTCAACCTTTCAAATCACACCCTCAAACCTATACTTCCAGTGAACTCAGTCTCTTCCTCAGTCTGTTTTACCTTTGTATGTCCTTCACACCTTTTCTCTTCGGGTGACTGAATCATCTCAGGGTTATGCATTTCACCACTTCCATCACTCATTTCTCCTTCATTATATAGCATCCATCCCTTTCAATTCTGGTCACACCAAATATTTAGCAAGCTTGCCGATACATCATCACTTACGTATGCTTTAAATAATTGACTGCACAATCATCCGAGTCTGCTGCTTTTCTTTTTTCCTGACCATCTTTCTTTCCTCTCATCTTTTTAACTGTATACCCAGTGTCACCTTCTGATAGTGTGCTCTCCTGACCTTCATTAATACTACTCTATTTCTGCAGTTTTTCTTTGAAGAATTTCTAAACATCATGTCTTCTTTCTTACTTGCTATGTTCTCATATGTATCAGGTTTCAGCAGTTTTAGCAATTGGGTATTAGATACACATTTAGAGCTCGATTTCTAATTTAAGCTTTTGATTTTCATGACATTAGGATAAAAATAAAGACAATATTTAGTAAGGCAATCATTTGTATTGCCATTGGCTTTATTTTTTATAACTTATGGAAAATATGTACACAGTGATGACATTCATAAGTCTTTATATAGTCTGCATCTCTCAGGTGTTTGTTTTAATGAAAGTTTTCCTTGAGGCCTTGTCACTTGAGCATTCTTTAAATGAATAATGTACTTGCACCAACAAACATTTGACAAGACACTGTCCAATGAAGCGTGGCTTCATGTATATGAGTAGTACCTTCTATTGTTGCTCCAGTGACAAGGTCTCAAGTTTCCGTGCATGATAAAATTTCATTGACATTATATACAACACATTGGTACGTTCACATTACAAAATCAATCAGTAATTTTAGTTCTATGCACAGAAGAAACTTAATGCTGTACATTGTAGATCACCCAAGGTAGTTACAATGGACAGCAGTTATTAGCTCAGCATACATGGAATAACACTAAATAATTTCAGACTGGACAGTTCCTACACACAAATTTTCAGATTCTTTTGAGAGTTCTGCATGGTACTAAAATCAATTCAGCACCACACATTTAATAGATATAAGAAGTGATACATATACAATTAGGTTAAGATAGCTAACTTCCCATTTAATGGGAACCTCAGCTTTCAATTTAAAGCAGGAATAAGAAATTGGTATTCAAGATGTTGATATCAATATAGATTTTTTAAAAGGAGTCAATCCAATACTTATTTTTTTATGATTTGTAAAGTTTATTTTCAATTTACACTGAAAAGTTTTATAATAGTAAATTTGTCTCCATATCTACAATAAAAGATCTGTACATTGACTGTACCTTAATTCTCTACACTGGTAACTCAAACTTTACATCAACATTGGCAGCCTTGGCTAGTGTGATGATGTTGGAGAGCTTGACGGCCATTTTTGCTGCATCATCAAGGTTATCGCAGGGAAGGATCCTCAGGTTCGACATGGCAATGAGGGCCTTCGCATCATCAACATTAGTTCCCTGTTGGACAAATAAATGTCTTTGTTAGTACTGTTGAACAATGGACTTCACTTCTATTGGAACTCAGATAAATGTCACAAATATTTGTTTGAATGCATGATTATTCGGAGGAGCCCATGTAAAACAAAAGTGACTAATTTTGATGTTAAACACTGTGGTGAGAAACTATTTTCCAAACACAGTGAGTCTTTGATGTGTTCGAAAGATATGTATATATATTACAAAGTAATCTTTTGATAGGAGACTGGTGAGTGACTGTGGTTTGTAAACATACTGTGGGGGGACATCCTGTGGGTCTGTGGGCTGAGAGAGAGAGAGAGAGAGAGAGAGAGAGAGAGAGAGAGAGAGAGAATTAAAATGTAATCTGTTGATGGGAGGCTGTGGTGAGTGACTGTGGTTTGTAAACATACTGTGGGGGGACATCCTGTGGGTCTGTGGGCTGAGAGAGAGAGAGAGAGAGAATTAAAATGTAATCTATTGATGGGAGGCTGTGGTGAGTGACTGTGGTTTGTAAGCATACTGTGGGGGGACATCCTGTGGGTCTGTGGGCTGAGAGAGAGAGAGAGAGAATTAAAATGTAATCTATTGATGGGAGGCTGTGGTGAGTGACTGTGGGGGGACATCCTGTGGGTCTATGGGCTGAGAGAGAGAGAGAGGTGTGGGTGTGTGTGAGAGTGAGTGTGGTGTGAGTGAGTGCGTAAGTGCAAGAAGACATATGTTCTATGTAAGGCACACCTGCCCGTGGTCCTTAATAAACTTTTACCAAATCTCTCTTACTCCCTTACCTGGAGACGCAAAACAATAGGTATCTTAAGGCTGAGCTCCTCTGCAGCTGCTATGACACCCTGAGCAATGACGTCACAGCGCATAATGCCTCCGAAGATGTTCACCAGGATTGCATGTACCTGCAAAGCAACCATTAGATAAAGCTCCACACACAGCAAGTGTTTTCCCCACATCCCCACACATTCACTGTCTATAGGAAAGCTACCAACATACTCCTGGTATGCCACAAAAGTACAAATAGCCTGCAACTTTGCCTATTTAGTAATCTTAGCAGACTTCTTAATTTGATATAAATAAAGACTCCACCACAAATATCCCTTCACATTATGTAACATGCATATATTCTTCAACTCGCATTCAGACACTAAGCATTCTTGCCCACTTCTTTTGCAAGCATCTCCATTTGAAATACAATCACATAAAGAAGTAATGCAACAATACCACAGAGAAAACTGAAGTCAAGAGAGACCAGGAGTCAAGAATAACTGGCTACTTTATATTGTAAGGATTGTGACAGGAACCACAACTCTTATGGATGCCAGAACCATTACTATTACTAGTCATTACTATTACCAAGTCATAAATACATTGGTTCATGCCCAAATCATACATTAGGGTCTGTAGTGATGATCTTGAAGGCTTCCTTGACTTGTTCTGCTGTGGCTCCACCTCCAACGTCCAGGAAGTTGGCTGGAGATCCTCCATGTAGCTTGATGATGTCCATGGTGGCCATGGCCAGCCCAGCACCATTCACAAGACATCCAATACTGCCTGAAAACAGTTTTGATCATGATAATTCAACAACATTTTGACAGCATATAATTCATAAATGAGTATCAAAAGTTTCCACAATCAGAAGTGCTTCATCAAGCAATAATCTTTGTGTTCAAGAGCTCAACCTCAAGGGAGCTCCATTGCACACTCAGATTCGGCCTTTTGTTTGTCATCATCTGTGGAGCTGAGAAAAGTTTAACTCTTTAATAAGTGGGCGGTTTAAAGAAATGTACATAAGAAAAGGATAGCAAATGTTAAAAAATTGTTTAGTGTTGAATGAAATCAATGCTGGGACAATAATGTATCACTAGAAAACTTTTTTTGCCATTCACTGTGCTATAATCATTATTGAACAAATGTAACTTATATGTGCATGAAAAATCAAGTAAAAATTTTAGAACAAGTTAATTTAGAAAGGTCTTTTATTTCCTTCAACTATTTGCAAACTCATCAACAAAACATGAATTATATACCATTCCAAATATAAAATGACTTCCTTTGATATATTCCATTCATAATGGAAAATAAAGCAGGGAAAAAAGCAAAATGTAATACAATAGAAACCGAAGAATTGGAGGAGAAAATTAACACAGAGGTTTCTCTTATTACTAATTTAACTTACAAATCATTAAAAAAAGAGCAAAGGTCCTTTTTTTTTTTTTGTGTGTGTGTGTAGAAGGGAGGCGGCTAAGGGCCACAAAAATAAAACAAAAAAGCCCACTGTAGTGCCAGTCCCTGGAAAGTCCAGATTCAGTAGCCAAAAGAATGGGATAAGTGTCTTGATACCTCTCTTGAAACAGTTCAAGTCATAGGCAGGTTCTGAAACTTAGTTCTGAAACCTAAAGTTGGCCAACTTTGTTCATACAGCTTTGTCAGATAACCCTTTCCTGTTTCTCCATACTGTGCCTGCCACTGTAGTGTGTTTCTGCGACAAATCTTCCAAACAATTTAGGTGAAGAAAAGTACGTGTCTAAACCAAAATGGTAACCATGGTAAAAGCTAGAAGCCTCATCACAAGATCATATGTGACACCTTCAATGGCTGGTAAACTTGCCAGTGTGGCACAAACCATCAATGTGAAAAGAGGTAAGTATACTTTTAGATTTGTGCAGAGTCCATTGGAAAGATAACACTGTATGGACATTGGTGAGTCGCATCTCAGTAGAAGCAAAATATTAGGTAGCATTGCAGAGCAAT
This sequence comes from Callinectes sapidus, assembly GCA_020233015.1. Taxonomy (NCBI): domain Eukaryota; kingdom Metazoa; phylum Arthropoda; class Malacostraca; order Decapoda; family Portunidae; genus Callinectes; species Callinectes sapidus. The sequence continues at coordinate 3,524,120 of CM035203.1, read as the reverse complement.
TTATCGATGGGCATAAACATCATACATCCACAGGTGGGTCACATCACTGAGAGAAAAATTTATGTTGTGTTTACAATATGTAATTCAAGCTATATACATTTTGAACCAAACTCCTGAGCATTTACTAAACATTACCATCACTACTCACCATCCAGAGCAATGTAGTTCAGGTTGTATCTTGATGCTTCCACTTCCTTTGCATCTTCCTGTGACCAATCACGTTCAGCAAATATCTCCTTCTGACGGAACTCTGCATTGTCGTCAAACTTCATCTTTGCATCCAAAGCATACACTGAGAAAAAAATTAACAAAACAAATGCACGGATACACGTCATAACACATCTGACCCCATTAAACTCACTCACTCTCTCACATCTGGCTATATACACACCAACCAGCCGTGCAAAATTCTTACTTTTCTTATTGTATCAGTGGGGTTCATTTTCCAACAATTAATTAAAATGACATGAATATGCTAATCCATTCCATAAATGTCTACTCCTGCCAGGTTGGAAGGTGCAACTATTTTCTTTCTAGTCTAGATAAGTGAACTATGTATCCAGTCAGCCCAGGATTGAAGTCCACAATCTCTCCAGAATTTGAGCAAACTGACTCTGAGGACCATGAGTAATTTAATCCTTTCAGTACTGTGACACATTTTTACCATAAGTTATAGGTGTGATTAAATTATTTCATTTACATTACCAAAGGTGTATGGAAATCAGAAGATTAATGGCCAGAATCTTCACTATTTTAATCCCCTCATAAGTTTCTGAAACTGTATAAAATCACCAAATAGTAAGCAGAATAAATATGAAAACTTAGTCATGGTACTGAAGAGATTAAAGACAGCATACAATGTTAAGGGAATTTTGCAAGACCATACCCTGTTTGCCAGAACCCTTAACTTCTATAAGAATAAGCAGTCCTACAATGAACAATAAAGACATCCTGTATAGCTGACAAACAATGTCCCACAGCTTGAGCCCATCATCCACACAACACATTGCTATGAAACCAAAAAAAATTCCCAAGCCTAGAAAAGTATACTATGCAGTTCAAATAATCAAACAACAAGCAATAGAGCAAAAAGCCACACTCACCTTTGCCATAAGTGTCTTCAGCGTATGGGTTAATCTCAATCATGGAGGCGTCGTTGTTGATAAAAGCAGCATACAAAGATTTGATCACGGCAACAGTCTCTTCCAGACGGGACTCCAGGCCAAGCTGTCTCGCCAAGTCCTCTGCCTTCTCATCTGTCACTCCTGTTGACAGATTTCTACATGAATTTTCTGCAAGAATCAACTATTGCTAAAAATCCTAACCACAAACTAGTACATAAAAACTAGAAAAAAATGTATACAATTTGCAATCTTCAATAACAAACATCTTTGTAGAGAGAGAGAGAGAGAGAGAGAGAGAGAGAGAGAGAGAGAGAGAGAGAGAGAGAGAGAGAGAGAGATTGCTTGGACTTTTATAAAGTATGGACCACAGCTCCAGTTTGATATCATCAAATATTACCTAAACAATCTCAACAACTAATTAATAAACTGCACTAAGTTTGTTAATAGTCCTACATTTCTACACTGCATCAATATAGCAAATCTGAAAAGACTTGGCTGTAATCTATAATACTCCAGTACTAAATACTTATTTCTCAACTGAATAATATCTTAATTTTGGCATTGTAACAAAACATGATATTGATCCCCTATCAATCATTACATTTAGTACAATAATGCTCTTCCCTTTTTATTTGATCATGTCTGCCAGTGATATTGGTAACTTATTATTTCAAGCACAGAATTTTGATAAACATATACAATAATTTTTATTGAGCTTACTCCTCAATCCATTAAACTCATATAATTCATAATCACTACAACTAGGTGGGGTGGACGGTGTGTCATACTCCATGCTGGCTCCCCACGGCAGTTTTCTCCACCACACAGATATCGGCAGGGAAAAAAACTGCACCACCGCAGCACGCTCTCATGGCCATGGCTTGGGTCACTGAGCCGGACAGTGCTGTCTACTTCACAGATGGCTCTGTGGACTCAGACAGAGGCAGGACGGGTGGTGCGGCCATCACTGGTGGGATCGAGATGGCCACAAGGACGCCCAATCACTGCTCCACTCTGCAGACTGAGCTGATGACCATTAGGCTGGCCCTCAAACACACCCACCACTGCTAAGAGACCTCTGTGGTGCTGCACACAGACTCCATGACTGGTCTGAAGGTCCTTCAGCAGCCGCTATCCAGCAACAATGTCGAGCTCATCACCACCATCCTGGGCAGCCCCCAGTCTCACCGCACAGGGGCAGCAGACGAGGCTCAACTGGATACCGAGTCACATGGGGGTGGCGGGCAAAGAGGCTGCTGACACTGCTGCCAGGAGAGCCGCAACCGATCCCCAGGTGATTTGGCATGTGCCTCCGAGTCTGTGGCAGGTAAAGGCCGGAGCAAGGTGCGCTGTGACCCAGTGCACCCACCAACTACAGGAGGGGAGATAGAAGCATGCGGAATGGTACGCTGCTGCCACCACCTATCAGCCCCTCGATGCCTCCCAGCAGCAGCCCAGGGTGGACTGCAGCGCATACAGTTGGGCAACTGCACCAGGCAAGAACTGAACGACAGCTTCCAGAGGGAGAAGTGCACTCACTACGGGAGGCACAACTGCCACCCACTGTTGCACTACCTCCAGTCCTGTCTGGCGACAACCGCCCTCAGACCAAGACGGCCACCTCCTTACAATCTGTGAGACCAGGGCCGCCCTTCTTGTCCGTTGTATGCCCTCAGATGCTGTGGGTGCCAAGGGCAGCACCTCCGCCTCACTACCCATCTAAACTGCCTCCACAGCTGCAGCAGCTCCAAGGTTGGTGAGCAGCACATCTCGCCACACCACTGGCGAGCTGATGCCTGCTTTGTGTATATGTATATAATTATGTATGTATGTATGCACAATAAACCTATAACAACTATACAACAACTAGCTCTATTTGTTAAATTTCATACCATTCACTTCTCTAGATATCTCTTAGTTTCTGTTCCACAGCTTTCCTGAACCATTCACTGTTAGTAACAGTCAGCATCCTCCACACTCCTCACATACTACACTCTATACATATATTTTTTATGCATTCTCACCAAGGTGAAGAAGAAATACAACCCATGTGTAACTGCATTAAACAATTATACATTATGTGAGCAGTAGTTAATCACCCTACTTGTAAGCATTATATCAAGAGGGTGAATGCCTAGTTCACCACATACCATATCTGTGCTAGTATACATATCTATATACATACAAAATGTGCTTCAAAAACACCACAGGCAGTAATTATAACTACCAAATAATATCAACCCCCCAGATTTCACAGCCATAATATAAGCACATAATATAACCATCACGTTGAACAGTTCTACTTGAATGTCAACTGGCAAGTCATATTAACATGAGATACCTGTTATTGGATACAATGCCCTGGTTGTTTGTTCCTTTAGTTCCAATTCCTCCTTCCTGAACCTCCCATTATAACTAAACAACACACCCAAAAATTTATACTCACTGACCATCTCAATACCCTCAGCCCCAGGTTGAAAGTTGTAACTGCTTGCTTGCACTTGCCTCTGCTGAGTACTACTGTTCTGGTCTTGTCACAGTTAACCTTTAATTTCCACTCGGAGCAATAACTAAGTAGGCATTTAGAAAGTGGTTACCAAAATCTAGGTAATCAAATTAAGATCAATAAGTGTTTCTTGCAAACCATTAACATAAAAAGCAAAAAATAATGGTGACAAATTCCTTCCCGGTCTCACCCATATGTTACAGGTAAATGTATTAACATTATCCCTAATAAGCTTATACCACAAGTCTTTCCTCCACACAATGTCAAACGCTTTTCTATAATCAATAAACAAACAAAACCATTTTATCTTCTTCCCCTTAAACAGATCAATAATACATTTAAGACAATATACCTGGTTCAGAGTAGAGTATCTCTGCCTAAACCCTGCCTGTGTTTCATTCTTTACTTTGTTAGTCTCAGAAAGGTATGTCAGACGGTCATTCAAAATAGAAGTAAACAGCCATCCCATACAGCTCAACAAAGTTATTCCTCTGTAACTGTTTGTATCTTTGAGCACTCCTTTGTTTTTATACAATGGCACTATTATTGCAACCATCCATTCCAATGGGAGGGAACACACCTTCATCTAGAATCTCATTGAGTAATTCAACATAAAAGGGACAATAAATCTTGAGTACATTTAGGGACAATAAATCTTGGGTACATTTCAAATATGCAGTGATTACCTTCTGAAATATCAATGGGGACTTTAATGATGGCTTCAGGACTCTCTTCAGCCACTTCCTCAATGTTGATGCCTCCTTGTGCTGATGCAATGATGAGTGGACCCTGAAATTCAACAGTAATGAACACTTACACTAGTACAGAAAATTCTCATACAGATTAGGTTACAAGTAAAAACAGTGTGCATCCATCTCACCCCACTACCAACTCAAACCATTCACAATTACCAACTTGGCCCACCTGATGAACCAGCTGGAACTGTTTTTGGATACCAACTCAGATCTTCAGCTTTTGTCGAAAAGAAAGCTGTAGATATGTTTCATTCAGTGACAACATCGCAGAGGAGGTTTCATGAGGTAAATCTTTCTCTGCTCCTGAGAATCTTACCCCTGAAGGAAATTGTAAATGCAGGACCATATGACCAGACAAACCATTGATGTGCTGATACTACATCTAAAATAATGCAAAGCCCTTTCACTCAGCTTCTTAGTACTGATGCATTTATACAGTGTGATAGTATCATGAAACAAGTACCGCTACTGTTTGTTTTGATATCTGGAAAACGACAGAGATTATAAGTCTTCAAAAAATAAAGAACCTCTAAAAAAGGAACAAAGCGGAAGAGATTCCGGTACTATTGATTTCCTGGAAAGTGTCTGACATGCAATCCTCAACGTCCTGCCTGATGTTTGCATTGCAGGATATAGTTTCAACAACAACAACCATAATAATAATAATAATAATGATGATAATAATAATAATTACTGTTGGTACACATAATAAGCTGAGCTGGTACACAAAGTGGTCCAAGTTGGTATTAGGTGGGCCAAGTTGCCTTGTAACCATAAAAACAAGCAGTGATTTGATGATGGCCTTCCTTTATAGAGTATTTTCAAAGCAATGGTGTGATGCTGCTGCCCCTCAACTCAATAAATGTGTTGAAGAATGCCACAAGTTAACAGCTGGAAGGAATTTCTCTCTCTATATAAGAACTGGCTTCAAACTACGTAAAAGAAAACCAATAAACAAAATAAAAAGAATACAAAAATCCACAGACCTGCAAAACAGTCCATAAGAAGAAGACTTACAGCAAAGGAGCGCTCCATCATGATTGCCATGTAGAACTCGCGACGGGGAAACTTTCGCTCACACACCATCACTTTGTTGCAGGGAATGCCCTTCTCTCCAGTCTGTTTGGTCACCAGCATGTCACCAATCATCTTGGAGGCCACTTCACCTGCCTCCTCAGCCCTGTACGTTCATGAACCTATTTTAGTACCTCTTTATAACTGATTAAATTAAATATGCAATATATGAAGCAATAATACACAAAACAATGCATCTGCAGGACCTCATACATCACTGCAGCCAACGTGCCCACAACAACCATCGCTGACTTACGAGTAGACGAGTTTGACACCACCCTTGAAGCCGCCCTTGAAATTGCCTTTGCCGCGACCACCAGTCAACACCTGTGCCTTCACCACCACATCTGTTGAGTCCAGCTTATTGGCAATGTCCACAGCTTCCTCGGGAGTGTGAGCCACACCAAACCCTGGCACGGGAATGCCGGCACGCTTGAGCAGTGTGAAGCTCACGTGCTCATGGACGTTGAGGTCACGGCGCTGCTGGTGCTGCCCCCCCCATGCTGCACACCCAATAGCCTGCCAACAACAATATATTTTGTAATAATGACACAAAAAAATAAATTACTTGTAAAAGTACAAAGATAAGTTTATCATGCAAGAAGACAACCGGCCAAGGATTACAAAATATGTAAAGGAAAGACTGCACTTGAGTGCCAGTTCCCTATCAATCAATCAATCATGGAGGGCATACGCCAGGGGGGGCGCATTGCCTCGCCTATCCTACAGTGCCACTCCTCGCAAGTCCCCATGCAGGCTCCCTCCCTATACCGAGTGACTCCCAGCAGGAGGCATCGACTTGCCACAGCCAAGAGTTCTGTGGGCGTCCCCTTGGCCTCCTCCAAGTCGGGTTGTCTCTTGGCTATTTTGCCCTGACTGATGAAAAAATAGGTCCAAAGCAATGACTGATTCTGAATCACAATGAATGAATGAATGAAGGAAGGCAAAGGACACAGCTGGCTGGGAGCTGAGAACAGTAATGTTAATGTTTGCTATCAGTCCTTGTCAGTAACACATATCACAACTTCACAATGTAGTAGAGTATACTTACTGTACTTCATGTTTGTGAAGTAATTTTTCACACACTTGGCTATTAATGACTCATATTGATCCATTTGAAAATCAACTTTGCACCAAAAAAAAAAAAAAATTAGGTTCAAGGTGGGTTAGATTTGTTTGTTTTAGTTTAGCTTAGATAAAGTTTGTTTGGTTTAGGTGGCCTGGGATAACCAATCTTCCCTTTTTTTAAAAGTCTAAGGAGACAAATGACTACATTTGGCAAAGGAAGGACTTTGTAAATATTTATCCTAAGAACCTTCACCACCAGGGAAACCCATACCATACTGACCCTCTGGAATGCCCTCATACAAGGCCTCCTACACTAATGCACCCTCAAGCGCTTCCCCAACTACAGGATCAAAGTTCATAATGTAAAAGGGGAGCAAATATTCTTCAGGGGGCAGATTAGAGGAAGGAGAGACCTGTTACTGTTACTGGTACACACTCAGTGACCCCTGGGTTGGTGGGAGGACAGGAGGCTCTACTCACAGCAGCATAGAAGGAACAAACACCAAGCCATGTACACGTGGAAGATACTGGAGAGAAGGTACAGGTATCTAATCCCGCCCCGCACTCCTCGTACTATGTTGAAGCCCGCTGGATAAATTCAAGTCTGGTCTGGACATCTTCCTGTGGTCAGTGCCAGAGGTGCCCCCAGTGCCGTCCGCCGGAGCTCTGACGCCGTACCAGACCAGGTGGCCTTACCGGAGAGGGATACAAGGCCTGGGAGCAGCGGTGGCCCAGCATGGCCATGGCCTCTACACTACAAGTCATTAAGTACTTCCCTTGCACTCCGTACAACAGATGAAAATTATTAATATACAGCCGGGGAGTGGCTGTAGTGGCAGTGACTGGTACAGTGTTAGATATTTGTGAACTGCCGTAGCTGAGGCGGCCAACACTCAAGAATAAGACGAATTCCAAAACAGATAATTATTGAAATGTGCGGTTAAAATAGACACAATTAAACACTCCACTTAACTAATGCGATATGCTTGGTATACACCACACTAGAGCTGCTACACTCCTGCACGACACACACACACTGCTTAAGGACAGGAGATTGTGACAAGTGATAACATTCGCAGCAATCTTGATGATAACTAGCTAAACACCACCACTATTACGGAGGCAGAGAAAGTCACCACTCGTCCTGCCACTGCTCTTGGTTCGCTGGCTCGCCACACACCCCTTGCACTGCCCACCAAGCTGCTCAACAACTACCACTTATATAACACACACAGTCACCTCACCTGGGGGCCTCGCCGGGCCAAAATCCTCTCGGCAGTAAGAGCTGCCCGGTACAAGGCCGCCGCCATGTTGTCCCTCGATCAGCTGAGCCGCCTCCACCACCCCGCCGCCGCCGCCGCCGCCGGCCAGAGCGCAGATACCAGTCAAATGAGCCTCTCTCTATTGCATATATATCTTATCCTCATTAAAACAAATGAATAGTCTTAACTATTTCTTTGAACCCGATAAATTGATTCGTGGATGGCTCAGTTAGGAGTCAATTGAAATGGTGACATTGCACGTTTTCTTCTAAGTCGATTCCTCAGTAAGGGGTGAACATATCCTGCAGCAGGAAACTTATTACTTCTGCTGAGACACATGACAAATCCTGGAAATCCCAGTAAACACTGACAAAGAAGACTTGGGGAGCCAAGAGGCTGTTTTATCTGAGTACGACCTTCCACAGGACTTTGAAATCTGATACTGGTGTAATTTGGGAATTTGTGTGATACGTAGACTATAACAAATTTGGAAGTAAAGTCAAGGTGTGAGTATTGATAGTATCTTGACTGCCACGTGAAAAGGTGGGATAAGGTGGTATTAGGAAAAGCAGAGGCACAAATCACGTGGGAAATGCAGGTATTACATTTATTGAATACACAAGAACATCAATTAAGGGCTCACACACAACATGGCGACCACAATAACGTGTAAGGTATGGAAATTATTATTATGTAAGTTTGGACAAGAACAACTACAAACAAGAGAGATATTGATAGGGAAGCTGCAGATTCCAGGTTACCTGTCCTTTTAACAACTGTGTCCGCCTAGAGAAAAGCTGGGCGGTAACAAGTATCAAACACACACACACACACACACACACACACACACACACACACACACACACACACACACATTAATGCCACTAAACCATCCTTTTATTTATATATATATTTATTTATATATTTATTTCAATCCACAATGTTGAAGTGGGGTCAGCCATGATAACAAAACAGCAATAAAGAAAAACATCCATAGAGGTGCCAGTCAACACGCGCACCCAGTACTTATAATATGTTACAACCATCCACACACAAACATACACGCACTAACAATAAGGCCCGTATTCTGAAACACTTTGCTCTCACAGTAGGGTTGCCACCTGTCCCTTAAAATACAAAACCGTTCCGTATTGAAGCGTGAAATGCTGCGTTCCGTATTGAACCAATACGGAACGCCATTTGTTCCGTATTTGCCTGTATGAATAGTCAAGCAAATTAAATAAATTAATAAGTCATCGTGACCAAATATTGAAACAAATACATAACCAGTTCACAAAAATATATGAGTTTGTTAGGGGTTTGTCGTGCCGCCCGTGCGTTACGTGAACAGTACACGTAATATCTCGCTCCGCCTCCACGATCCATCACCAACGGCTGTCAGTCTAGAAACGAGAGGGACAGAGAACACTGGTGCTGTGCTATGCCATGCCTATGTCTCATCCCTGTTAGGCACCTGGTACTGAACATGGCTACGATATATTTGCAATATATCCTTACATTTAGTCAAGATATATATATCCTTGAATTCCTCCTAATACAGGGTAGGCCTACTTATGGAAAAGCTTATCTTCAAGCCTTGTCAATATGATTGACTTTCTACCCGCCATTACTGTTTCAACCTCAGCTAATGCGTTCCGTATTTTTAGGAGGTGGAGGTGGCAACCCTACTCTCACCATCACTGCTTTCCAAGGGCTCTAGTTGAAGGTACTCGTGTTTTTTTTTTTTTTTTTTTTTATGCTTCTGGTGATGGATTGGCAAGATTTCTAGTCTATCAAAAGGAGAAACTGTCTTAGAAATCCGGCTAGTTGTATCTGTCGCCCTAGAAAATTGTCGTGGTGAGAGGGCAGCAAGGACTTTGTGAATACGGGTTAAGGTTCGTATTCTCAAACACTTCTGTGCTTCATCTCTACTACTTCAAACAGACTATTTCAACTGACACGAGTTTTTAAAATGCTTTTTACGGTTCTAAAGGCAAAATTACAAGATTTCTACATTATTCACTGGAACAACGTTTGAAAATCCCGCTAATCATCTCAGTGACATTAGAAAATTGTTATGGTGAGAGAGGAAAACGCTTGTGAATACGGGTTTAAGTCAAGAACTCCTCAAATGACCATGACTAGAGATCACAATACCTTATGATTTCACCTTATCAATTCTGGCAGACACTGATTGGTCTTTGCGAAAGTGTATGCTGTACCCTGTGGCTACCCCCTTTTATTTATTTATTCTTTTTATAAGAGGGAAAAGCTGGCCAAGGGCAACATAAAAGAGTAAAACAAGAAAAGAAAACACTTGGTTGCCAGTTCCCTTGTAAGTCCAAGAGAGTTAGCCAAAAGAAAGAGATAAATGCCTTGAAATCTCCCTCTTAAATAAAGTCAAGTCACAGCGAAATGGAAATACTCAAGCAGATACGGAATTCCAGAGGAGCAGATCAGTACGTACCTGAAATAGTACCTACCTGTTACTTTAACGCTTCAACTCTTCAAGTGTTAAATATGGAGAACTTAGTTTGCACAATAGAAAAATAACTCAATGAACTGCAAGCTGTGAATTGTTTGGATGGTTCCCCCATCATTACTCCTCACTCAGCTTGGCTTTCAAAACACTATGGTCTATATTTAGAAACGCTTCGCTCTCTCACCACGACTATTTTCAAAGGCCACAGCGATTATACTCGTAAGCTGGATTTCTGAGGATGTTTTTCCGGTCAGTTTTGTAGTAACCTCGTTTATTCTTCATTAGAACCATAAAAAGACCTTTGAAAACTTGTGCCACTTAAATAAAGGCCTTTTGAAATAGTAGAAATGCAGCGCTGAAGTGTTTCTGAACATGGAAGTATATGTACGTATATGAATATGGACGTATGTATATGTACACTATCACATCACAGTCAAAAGGTTTGGAGACTCAAAAAGTTACACAGCAGAACAACAATATAACTTAGACATTAGTGTATTTCCTATTATGTTGAACTTATTGCCACCTTTCTCATCAGTTCTCATTGTCTGACGAACTGATGGAAAACCTCGTTGATGGTGCACTACTTAGCTTGTAGTACATCACTAATCTGAATTGCACACGACCTGGCAAGATCACCTTCAGGATTCTTTAAAATACAAGTTGACGTATACACGGTTTTAAAAACACCCCGAGTAGAAAATACTTAAAATGACACCTCACTTTCCATATTCCATTCCATTCAGTATATTTACAATGTGTGTGTGGTGTGGACTGTTTCTAGTCATTTCATAGCAAAACACACACATACACACACACACACACACACACACACTATCTATAAAGTTAATTATATACTAAATGCCAACAATCTCACACACGATGACACACACACACACACACACACACACACACACACACACACACACACACACACACACACTCACCCGCTGGTGACCTGCTTCCTGGACAACGCCTTACAGACAATGAGAGGGTTGGAGCCATTCTGCTTTTGAACTTTTTTTTATTATTATACTTATTGCCATAATTCATTTAGTCTCTTTCCTTTCCTCACATTGTTCAGATGCCCAGTCAATTTTCTTCGCCGCCATCGCCTTCCTCTTATCAAGGCTATTTAATGTTCTCGTATACTGAAACGTGATAATTCCCTCACGTCGTGTGTTGGTTCGAGCACACGAGACGTGACCTCTTTATCAACAATCAAACTACATCCAGGTAACCGCAGGTAGAATAATAACAATTATAATAATTTAAGGACCTATACCTTCTTTTCGTACTTCTCTCATAAATCTATAGACAAGGGTGGCATTTTCCTTTCGTTGACTCCAGACCTACCTTCGCCTATGGTCTACCCGACCGCAAAACATTAATTTTCACACACACTCAAACCTCACAACTCAACTTCGGCGTAGATACAAGAAGTGCTCCGGTTCACCTCCTTGTCCCTCACCACGAGCAGCTGACGTGCACTGGACGAGTCCTGCTTTAATAGACCACTATGGGAAGGGGAGGAGGCTGGGGACAGGGACGAGGTATGGTGGGTAAGGGCGGGGGAGCAGGGATGAGGAGACGTGTGTCAGGAGGTGGCGGGGGACGGGCGGTCCTGCACTAAGGTGGTGAGGGTGATGGTCTCTGTCGTGCCTCGCATGGTGAAGGAGCGACAGCGCGAAAAAGCAGAGTTTGTGGGCTGCAGGAGGGCCCGTGTGCCGCCCGTCCCGCCGCCATCATTACAACAGCAGAGGACGCAGGACAGGTAGTGGTTGTAATATTTCCTGAAGGTGCCGGAGATGCAGTACAGCGCGATGGGGTTGATACAGGAGTTGAGGAAGCAAAGGCAGAAGCCAATGATACGTATGGCGTTCCAGAAGTCGTTGTAGGAGCCATAGGGCAGCACATAGTACCACACCAGGAACACGTTGGTGGGCAGCAAACACACGGCGAAGATGAGCACGAAGGTGAGCACGATCTTAGCCACCTTCCTTCGGGTCCTGAGCTGCCGGTGGAACACGTGCGACTCCTGTGGCACGTCGTCGGCGGACAGCAGGTGCATCGCCATCAGGAGGTAGAAGATTGCTATCACCAGTAGCGGCAGCAGGTATGACAGCAGGAACTTGGTCACCACGTACACTTTAGAGTACCAAAGCGGCAGATCTTGGGAAAAGAGTACGCAAACGGTGATATTTTTGTGGCCCACAGAAAACTCCCTCACCCCAGACGTGAGGGCGGCAGGCAAGGCGAGGACTCCTGACGCCACCCAGATGCCCACCGCCACCCGCACCGTCCTGCGACCCACCCCGCCTGCTGCCTGGTGACAGGAGAGAGGGAGAGAGAGAGGGATGGAGGGAGGGAGGGAAGAAAAGACAATGTGCTGTTAGTGATGCACAGAGGGAAAAATCATAGCTGAGATATTACACATTAAACGAAAAGAACGAAAACCAATAGAATTGATCTATAACAAATATTTGTACTGAAATAATTAGCACTACATGTAAGCCACGTGAGAAATAAAGAAAATAATGTAAATAATATAACAAGCGCCTCACCCTCCTGACGGTGGACACGATAGCCAGGTAACGGTCTGCGGAGAGCGCTGTGAGAGTGAACACGGTCACACACACCGACACGTCTCTCACCAGCTCGCTAAACTTGCATACGAAGTTCCCGAATGGCCACGAGTCGAGGATGTAGATGACCATATTGAAAGGCACTGTGAACAGCAGCACCAACAGATCCCCAAGCGCCAGGGAGATAATGTACGTGTTGGGGACACTGCGAAGATTGCGGTTCCTCACGAAGATGGCGATCAGTGTCCCGTTACCTGAGTGTTTCAAGGGCTTAATAGGCACTCTACAGTCTGGACAAACACTCTAGGTAATACATTTCGTACTTGAATAATACTCTCCCCTCACATTTATGTAAAAGTAAATAAATTATGAAGATAATAGTTCCTCATGAAGATAGCAATCAGTGACTCATTACCTGGGTGTTAAAAGGAATGTTATACAGTGCACACATACACACACACACACACACACACACACACACACACATATAAATGTTTCTTACCTACGAGGCCCACCACGAAGATGAGGACGAAGAGCACGGGCACGATGTACGTTTCGGGTCGCTCCTCGTAAGGCTTGTAACTCATAGACACGTTGGCTGAGGTGGTCGTGGTCAGGGGCAACTCCCAATCCGTGGCTGCCTCCTCCTCCATCGTCACCAGGGGACTGTGCGCGCCCAGGGAGGTTCGGAACACTTCCTGTACGTCTGTCATCTGCCGCTCCCGCTATAAAAGTCAAGGTTTTTACTACAAGGGAGGAAAATATGTCTAGTTCATTGTTTCGTTAATTAAGAAAAGAAGCGTTACTGAATTTTAAAAATCTGCTACGTATACTTTAAAAACTGACATAATTTGTGTAGTATAACAGGGAACGTAGTGGCCTCCAGATTTCCCTCTTATTATATTCAAAGTGGCTACAGCTGTTGCACAAATCAGACTAAATAAATCATCAAATCCCAGTAACATTTGGGAGGCAAAAATCATCTACACTGGTTCTCAATAACTGAATAAAACAGCAACAATACTTCATGATATTCCATCTTGTAATGTGGACGATATGAATAGGGGGAAGGGGAAAAGGGGAAAGGAACAAACAAAATAATACATAACATTCATGCAACGTCATGGAAGTCTGCTATCTCTGACTGCCTTATTTGCATTGAAATGACTTGCAATATCCTCAATGACTCCCCTGACACACCTCTCCTTGTCTCCTCGCAAAACTCGACGTGACGAACGTGACGGAGCTGTATAGTGGCCTGGATCCCTCAATAAATCATACACAGCTCAATATACTCAATTCTACGTGTATTCGGAGGAAGGAAGGCTGCCTGCTGCACTTACCGCTACATTTGAGAGTGTCTGTGGTGCGGGAGTGTTTTGAGCTCTTCTTAGGTTCAAAGGCCACATAGATCAGGATATAGGATCACAGGAGAACAAACGATGCCTACACGTGCATGAGTCCCGGTATAAAAAAAGTGCTTATATATTTCCAGTTCTCTTTTTCTTCTACAAATGTATCATTAATGTTTTGAAGTATTCTATAGACTCGATATATTAATAATCTGACAACTGAGCCTGTTTCATTCATCTACCACTGTTTGAGAGCCAGTTTCTCCCTTCTATAATGAGTCAAATTCTCGTAGGTGTTTATCCTAATTAAGGACATTAAATCTGTTCTAAATTGTCAAAGGAACCGTGACAACATCTTTTAAAACGGTCACGTGGGTCGAATACATTGAAACGATCTGAGAATGTTGCTACTTGTTCCTCAATAAACAGCAATACACATCACTCCCTCCACTCTCCTGGGAGGGAGGCGTAAGTGCGTTGAATTTATCATGATTTGAATGTTGAAACAATATAAAGCCCATTTATCGTCATATAAAGCTCCAGTCACAAGGGAAAGATACACAGGTGAGGGAAACTTGTTTGTAACTAAGGATGGGATGAATAAAGACGCTTCAGGCCATACATTCTATATACTCTGTTCACGATCGTTACAGGCACAGCTCACATGTCCCTAATCTTCCTCCTCCTCCTCCTCCTCCTCCTGTGTAGAACGCGTCAGAGGATCTAACACTACTCTGCTACTGGATACTACCTGGTCGTGTTTACTGGAAAGCGTACAGTGTACAATGCTTTCTTATTTCCCAGACAAACCATTTACTTTGAGTACAGTACATGAAGACTATCCTTTACCGTCTATATCAGATGTGTGTCAAGGTGCACCTATGGAAACCAGGACTCAATCAGGAACACTCTAACATTTCGACAAGACTTTTCTTCAGATGAATGTCTTATTACTCGAACACAAACACAAGTTATTAGTACTTGATGGGAAGACACGCAGTGATAAGAATTTAGCCCTGTAGATGTTTGCGTGGCCGAGAAAATAATATTAGTTATATCAAGATGTTTAGGGATTGATGGACAGCAAACATCCATCCCCTCGTCTGAGACAAAGGAAGGAGAGTGAGCGGCTTGGCCAAAAGTTGATGTCCAGAGGGACATTAACTTTCCCCGGCCAAGCCAGTGGCTTGACCAGGAGCGACAGGAAGAATTGCTGATGACAGGTCAAGCACGCCTCGCATTTCCGTCATTGTGTTTTTATCATCATAAATACTCAAGTGTCAACTGTTTAACTGTTTTTGTATTATAAATGATATATTCGCATTTTACATAATGACAGAGAGAAACAAACAAACAAACAAGCAAACAAACAAATAAACAAAAGAACAGGAGATAAGGACAGGGAAAAGATGACAACAAGGTTGAGTGAAACAGAAGGGACAAGCCACGATATGTGTGTATGTGTCTGTGTGTGTTGTGTGTGTGTGTGTGTGTGTGTGTGTGTGTGTGTGTGAGGGGAGGTGGATTCCGCTTGTCTGGTTCCTCTGCAAAGAACAGCCATCACATCAAGGGGCTTAGTAATCTCCTGAGGGACAAAGTTTTAATTGGGGATGACAGAGGCGTTAATTGCGTAAATATATTGTCTCCCCCCCCAAAAGTTGGTGTATTATTATCACTATTGTTATTATCATTATTATTATTGTTATTATTGTTATTATTATTATTATTATTATTATTATTATTATTATTATTATTATTATTATTATTATTA
>CM035203.1:3378542-3391052 GCA_020233015.1 Callinectes sapidus | reverse complement strand
GGGGGGGGGCGTGCAAAGAAGGTTATTTTTGCTAAGTTAGGGTGAATTATAATGGTAAGGATGAAAGGGGAGAGATATAAGGGTTTAAGTTTTTTAGGAAGACTTATGGTGTGACTTCAAGGTCATTGTGTGTCTTTTTAAAGGTAGAAGAGCGATTGCGTAATATTATTCATTATGGAGTGTGTTGCTTGTTACTCAATAATTAACATCACTAAATAATCCTACTTTCTATGGATAATAATAGTAAGAAACGCAATATTCAACAAGAAATGGAGTATAGTAAGTCTTTTTTTTTCTTTTTCTTTTTTCATTCACTCACCAGTAAGGATTTTCTATTTAACCATCTGTATACATCAAAGACCAATGTTGTTATCAATTCATCCTCTCTCCCCCGTGCAATTAAGGAATATATATTTCTCAGCCCTATCTATCAAGACTCCTTCCTTACACCACCGCACTTCAACACTCGCCGGGCCTCAGCAAGCTTGTAGTACTTTGTCAGATTCAAACCCGGGCCAAAATTCATAGCAGCCGGAGAGTTTAACGAGACGCACACAAAAAGGCCTCGCAAGGTGCTAATAACAAAGTGTCTAAAAGCACGTTTATCGCACCTCAGTTTGCCTCGTAACACTCCGTTCCTGGGTACCCTCTCTACCCCTCCCAACCCCTCCCTCGCCCCTCCCTCGCCCCGCCCTCCACCTCGCCCGCGCTCCCAGGCTAATCGCTCCTCACTATTGCCTCCCCGTCCTCATCCATAACCAGTGGAGCATGGACGCCTCCCACCCCTCCCGAAGGAGCTCCTCTCCCTCCAAGGATACAGCGTACATACACCTCAAGGCTGGCCACACGAGCTACGGTGCTTCTCTCTCTCTCTCTCTCTCTCTCTCTCTCTCTCTCTCTCTCTCTCTCTCTCTCTCTCTCTCTCTCTCAGCTTGGTAACGAGAAATCTGCGGCTCTCCTTGAGTTCTTTTGGTTACAAATTGTTGGCATTTTTAATTCTTTTCTAGCAGTGATATTGGAAGACAAAGATAGCATGCAATTATTTCCTTGTCGTTTTTGGTTCTTGTGTTACGTGATTGGTGTGACAGTCCTGAATTATCTCGATTGCTGCTGCCTCTTGTTGAGTGTTGAGTGAGTGTTCTCCATCTTGAAGAGGCTCAGTAAAACAAGGAAGTGTTAAGCTGCCATATATTAACACATTTACTGCGATGTACACCACAGGACAACCCTAAAACAACGAAATCTTAACAAACATCGACAAGAGAGATACAAGAGATCATTAAAAAGAGTATATTGAACAGTCTTTAGTTGGTAGAATGCACTGAGATGGCTGAGTTATGACGAAAGATCTCGTGGATGGTTTGTTAATAAGGAAGAGTAACGAAGTCGCAGGGAAAGTGTGTTAAGAAAAGTACTGGGATGCGGAATGAGCTCAGCCGCCAGTATATGGGTGAGGCAATGGGAGATACTCACTGACTCAAGGACAATCACAACCTGACGTCTGACATTGGCGGGAAGGGAGGCTTGCAGAGGTAGATCCCGCCAAAATGACCGCGTTTGAGTGAAACAATGCAGGGAATGTCCGAAACACACACACACACACACACAAACACACACACACACACACACACACACACACACACACACACACACACACACACACACACACACACACACACACACACACTTATAAATTATGATAATGCAAAGCCCTTCATTGCTCCAGACATGTGGACTGAGGGGAGGGGGAGGGGCATTACTGGGAGTGTCTGGCAGCGTGAGGGATGAGGTGTACTCCTTCAGTGATCCCAAGTGTGTTAACAAGGGGATAATTGGTTTTACAAAAGGCGTTCCTAGCCAGAGGAAAAAAATAAAAAGATAGAGTGCGGGAGGTACTGACAGGGTATCTGGGTAGCCCGTGGCGACTCTCTCCCTCGGTAATTTTAGCCCAGAATAGAGAGGAAGTCAATTCTTTTCGAGTTGTGGGTGTTGCTCATTGTTCGGTGGCCCCTTAGCAGCGCCTGAAATTTGTGGGCATTTCGCCAACCTGATAATTTACTACAAGCCATTAGGAGCCATTATCATATATTTAAATAATGTTGAATACCGCATAGGGTGAGGAAAAGCTGTTCTAAGAAGCAAATTATAGAATTACACCGGGTAATTGTTCAACGAGTCTTGTTGGGTGCGTGTTCCTTCTCACCTCTGCACTGCCACAGCGGCGGCTTCACTCCCCTGCCCTGCCTTCCCTCGGGCCGCCGCCACGCTCATCCCTAAAAAAGCTGCCCTCGAAAAGAATGACTCCCTTCCTCTCTAATCATATTTTCTAGTACAAATGAAGGCGAAGAAAAGACAATATTAGGAAACAGATTAAAAGCAACACTCACCTCCCTTAGAAAAACATGAGCTTAATTGAATTTGAGTAGTTTTTATATATCTACTTATTTTCCTTTTTATTTTTCTTATTTGTTTATTTATTTTCATTCATTTATTTTTATCTTTTCTTTTTTTTGCCGAACAACGCTTGTTAGTTCTATCACCTTGATGTAGTTGGTTTATCTAAAGTTAAACGAATAAAGAGTGACCACATTCATCGTATGTTGTACTTGTTAGTGACGGAAACACACACACACACACACACACACACACACACACACACACACACACACACACACACACACACACACAGGATTATCCTGACGCCAGCTGTCCTCCGCAGCGCCAGAAACCTTCCATAACCCACGACAAACTAATATTTCTTCCCCCCCCCTCTCTCTCTCTCTCCCTTGCAATGTTCCACTTATTCATATCAAAGCTTTAGTGTTGCTTGAATGCAGTCAGGGAATGCCACAGTAATTTTCCCCCTAATACGTGTTTGCATCGTCCGTATTAGTGATGAACTGTAGACATTTCATGGTAAAAAAAATCATTATATCTACCCCACTACAAGGTGAATGAATAAACTTGAGGAGAAAGATAGATACAACGACAGATTGACAGGAAGATAGATACATAGACAGATAGACGGACAGACAACAGACAGCCTGAGAGGAAGTAGACAAAAAGATACCATCAGACATAGTAAATCCCACAAACCCCCTCAGGAATCAGGTCTGTCTGAGGGCCAGCCATAAATCGGCTCACGTTTGGCCATCTAAATTAAGCTAACAACATCGCCTCTAATTATCTTGTGCATAAAATAGGATACCATCTCCCGTGAGGCTCGTTCCGGCACAGCTAGAGAGAGGAGGCCGCTGGTGACTAGTGGCGGTGGTGGTGGTGGTGGTGGTGGTGGTGGAGACTACATATAGTACAAGGCTTATAAATCCGTATTCAGAAATGCTTTTTTCTACTATCAGACGATTCTTCAAGAGTGTTTTTCCAGTTAATGATGTAGAAATCTTGTCATTCTGCCTCTAGAACCGCAAAAAGACTTGATAAAATAGTTTAAATTAAAGAAAAGCCTTTTGAAATAGTATAGGTAAACCGCATAAGTGTGGTGTTCCTACATATACTACAATGCCTATAGATCTGTATTCAGAATCGCTTCTCTCTCCTACTACGACCATTCTTCAAAGCTGCAGAGATGATTAGCGGGATTTCCAAGAGTGTTTCTCCAGTTAATAATGTGGAAGTCTTGTCAATTTGCCTCTAGAACTGTAAAAAGGCTTGAAAAAATAGTGTAGGTAAAGCACAGAAGTGTATAAGAATGAGCCTTAGTCCCTGGTATGTATTTTGCTTCTCTAGTGACGGAGGGAATGGAGAGAGGACCCCACCGCCCAACCATGTCCTCCCCACTCTGCCAATTTCAGTGTTTCTTTCAGCCTCCTTTTTCTCTCTCTCTCTCATCAAGTTGACTCATTTATACGCGTCTCTTCTCTCAGTTCCTTCAATCTTAAACTTAAATCTATTCTCTGTCCTCTTTTATTCAATTTTAAGCATACAATTGGAACTACTCTCTCTCTCTCTCTCTCTCTCTCTCTCTCTCTCTCTCTCTCTCTCTCTCTCTCTCATATCATCCACATTCCCCACTATCAATTATTCTCAATCCACCGCTGCTCCTGTTCATAGCGGCGGCCAGCGGGTGTACTGGTATACGTACTACAGTCCAACCTACATAAGTCTGCCCCGCTATCAAGATGCTACCTGGCTGGCTACTACTGCGTTCTTGTTCCTCCCTCCCTCCCTCTCGAGAAACTGAAGAAAAATCGATACCGTCCGCTTTTAAACTTGACGCGCACGTAAAGTCTTGGCAGCGTAATGTGTGTAATCAACGATGGTATAAAAAGAGAGGCGAGTCAGGAGTGTTATTGCATGCATGAAGTGTGCTGGTTTGGGGGGTTGCGGGGCGGGGCAGGGCGGGGCGGGGCGGGGCGAGACGAGGGGGGAAGTTTTTCGTAGGTTAGTGGTGTGTGTGTGTGTTTTTGTGGATCTTTGATAATACTAGAGAGAGAGTGAGTGTGTGTGTGTGTGTGTGTGTGTGTGTGTGTGTGTGTGTGTGTGCATGGAAATTATCGAAACTATACTTACACACACACACACACACACTTTCTAGGGTGAAGTATGTAAGGCAGAGGACACGGACACCAACACAGACCGCAACGACAGAACAGAGTGAGATGGTGTTGGCGGCGGCGGCGGTGGTGGTGGTGGGGGCGGCGTCAGCGAGGACAGTAAGGGGTGGGGAGGAGATAACATCGAGTGAGAGGTAGTGTGAGGGCGCCGGGAAGAGAACAACACCCTGAACACCCCCAACCGACATGGGGAAGGACATCCAGTCAACCAGAACAACACGCAACCCTTACACTCCTTTCAGACACCCACCCTACTATGTATACTCCACCCCCGCGCCCGCCACCCACCCACCCTCCCTCCCTCCCCATACACACACACACACACACACACACACACACACACACACCATTCCTGCGTGAAATTTAGTCAACCGTCCGGAAAATTATCCTTCGAGTAAACTAACTGACATTCTGACGCCCCGGACTGGGAATCCGTCCCGAGATAAGGAGAGAGGCGAGTTCTCCCCGCGTTGTCAGCAGCCCCATCCCGCGAGAGTGACGGCACCCAGGTGGACATAAACACACCCGGCTGCAGGGAAAGGCCTTAGAATGGCCTCTCCATAGCCTCCAGCTGGATAGAAAAACTCGAAACAAGAGAACCTTCGAGATATAAGACCAAGGGATTAATGAGGAGGATAAAATAAGTGAAGCATACCAAGAATTCATTACAGAAGAAATATGTGAAGGCCGGCTGACAGTTCCTGATTCTTATGTTAGCGTAAAAAGTAGAAAAAAAAAAGTTTTAACAAAAAATCTTCTGGAAATATGTGAGGTGTCAAGATTGACACTACGTAACAACTCCCTGGGGAAGAGAAAAAAACACTGGACTGATAGGATCGAATGACAGTCCTCGCTGAGACAGGAAAAAATAAACAAGATAATTATATAATAAACGTTAACTTATTTGGAATGTGTCAGGAAAGTAAGAAACGCGAAAATATTACTACGCAGTGTTATACTGAAATCATTCTAGTTGTCTTAAAATCACTCTGGAGTAGTTCTCTCTCTCTCTCTCTCTCTCTCTCTCTCTCTCTCTCTCTCTCTCTCTCTCTCTCTCTCTCTCTCTCTCTCTCTCTCTCTCTCTCTCTCCAGTAACTCTAAATGTCACGGTTTTCATCATCCGGAAATCTCAGTTTTTAGACATGGTCATTATCGCCTCGGTAAAGCCAAGACCAAGGTTGTGGCGACGCCCCCCGAGGCACGCCGTCCCCTTCCTTAACCGATATGCAAATGACGTAATGTTCCTTGACACCTCAGCCGCGGCGGACGATCAAGTGCCTCGATTTATGTGACTTTGTGGAAGCTATCGGGCGGCGGGATCGACTGAGGATCGCCATTTACGAGCGAGCGACACCCGGCAACAGCGCGGCGTGTCTCATTCCGCCAGCATTTGTCTGCCTCGTGTCCGCTGTCCTCATGGCTGCGCCGACCGATTGGCTGTCTGATCTGTCTTGTTCGCATCACGCCCGCCTCTGATTGGCTGATTGGGGTGCCACGGACCTCACAGCTGATGGTCGGATTGGCCCTTCCTCAAGGCTGACAGTCAAGACCATTATTTTATTTTAACGTGTGTGTGTGTGTGTGTGTGTGTGTGTGTGTGTGTGTGTGTGTGTGTGTGTGTGTGTGTGTGTATAAATATTTTGTGGACAACATTACTATGAATTCAAATGTGAGTTTAACCAACATTGCAATATTAGGTTATAGATCTAATTGTGTAACTATATTTAATACTATTTTGTTGTGGTCAATAAATGTCCATTCATCTTTCTATGTTTGTGTGTGTGTGTGTGTGTGTGTGTGTGTGTGTGTGTGTGTGTGTGATCAATCGGCTAGTGTGAATTGTGTTATCGTCTTTTTCTTCTTCTTTCTAAGATATCCCCTTTTTTGGTTTGAATTAATCGGATGTGCTGAATGAAAGAGAATCTCCTTCCTCCTTTTTTTTCAATTGTCTCTCTACTCAAAAAGTGGAACACCTAATTGATGGGCTCGTTATCACATAAGAGACTGTCACTCCTTACTTCCGTGGTCGTCTTTTTTACTTTCATTTTTATGTTTTGTTCTCACTCGCTTTATCTCTGTGTATCCCACGTATTTATTACTGGAATGTAAAATAAAACGCACAATAAAAGATGCGAGGAGCAGTGAACGATGCCAGCACACTTCAAAAGGACTGAAATTAACATATCAATCACGAATGCCATATAGATAAAATCACACGTTGAGGCGAGCGGGAGAATGATCCTTTGTGTGAAGACAACTCGCCTAGAGAGAGAGAGTTAGTGAGAGTCTGTGTTGTTACTACAGACTGGCGCTCTTCAATGGGACTTTTTCACTGTACCTTTTTGTCGCCTTTGGTTAGACCCTTCTTACAACGAGTCAAACCTTCCACTTCTCTCTTCCTCGACAAACATTCCTCATTTTACATCAAAAAAAGGAAAAAGAAATCAAATACGTACCATAATGAATGAAAAACAGTAAGTCGTAGAGCATGACTTGGCTTCCAATATAATGAAGGTTTCTGTTTCTTCTTTGCTACGGGTCATTGTACAAAATTTCCCTTAATAGAATCCATGCACCATCACCGGTAGTCGACAATACACCACGCTTACCCAAACTTTTTTTCCCTGTCTTGTCCATTAAAGAAGACCCGATCGAATGTGACCGCCAATGAGGGTGGTCGCTTTGGGCTCGACAAAATGCCTGTAATCTCTGAGTCTTCCCTGCGGCGACTTTGCGGCGAGAAAAAAGTTTAGCAGCGGGGGAAGATTTGCTCAGTGGTTCTCCTCCCTGGTTTTATAGAATCGACTGTGGGCGAGAGCGAGTAGAAGAGAGGATTAAAGAAAAGTAAAAGGGAGGAGCGGTTCGGTCCGGTTGAATAGTCAGATAATTGTATAGAAAATATATATATAAGATAGAGGAGAGAATACACCCTGATATCCCCAAGCCAAATTACTGGTATTACAACAACTGTTACGTCAATCACATTTGTGTCATTACCAGGTCTTCCTCGCCACTGAGCTCAGAGTTCAATTTGCCGAATTAAGTATTGTAAAGAATTAGTGGCTCCGCGATTACTGGTTTCACGTCTTAAGTTTAAGCTGACATCTCTGTAGCCAACCAACCCTGCAAGCAGCCGTCACTGATGGAGAAGCAAGAAATCTGACAGGACCAATATAAATGATACCAGTAGTAATAGTAATAATGATGATAATTATATACTAATAAAAGTGAATAAAAGAAGGTATCTTTTCTAGTATAATAAATAAGTAAAACCCCCAATAAAATCTTGACCAGCATTTTATCAGTAGGAATAAATCACCACATTGCTTCCCAGCCGCCAATACAACATCAGTTCGCAGCGTCGCCATGGTAACACAGCCTCAGATGCGGTACTGAAAAACTTCACAGGATATTCGATGACATTCTTTGCTGTAAGTGATCTCTCAGAATATTACTATAAACTTACGGAAGAACATTATAACAAAGCTGAGGCGAAACTGTAGCAGTCTGAGAGGTTAAAGAACATAAGAAAATGAGGGAAGTTGGAAGAAGTGCTCTCTCTCTCTCTCTCTCTCTCTCTCTCTCTCTCTCTCTCTCTCTCTCTCTCTCTCTCTCTCTCTCCTTCCTGCAGGTGGCACAACCCTCACCGCGCCTCGCTGTCTCTTCATAATTACTAACAATTTTCGCGGTGTTGTGTGGCGAGAGAGTTGCCGCCGGAATGTTAATGCTTACCCCGCCCGCTTTCGTCTCTCGGGGAAATACTGAAGCTACTGGAATGTGCATGTTGTTCCTAGTCTATGCTTTCTCTACTCTGGCCACCTGCATGCGCTCCCCTTTCTCACTGCTTTAGGAGGGAATGCTGCCTTCTCACCCACCACCACCATCACCATTACCACCATTACTACCATTACTTTCCGTGCTCTAACCTCCATGCAGTGTGTTTGTGTATGTGTGTGTGTGTGTGTGTGTGTGTGTGTGTGTGTGTGTGTGTGTGTGTGTGTGTATCTAAGTTCCTGCTTCTGTCGGAGAGTAAACTTGCCTCTTCATTATGCAGTGTTATTTACGCTTCGAAAATTACACTCCTTACGGTCACTAACAAATGTGCTGCCGTCACAGGACCGCGAAAAGTACGTGGAGGGGGAAGAGTGGTAGCGGTGGTGATGGTGGTGGTGGTAATGGTGCTGATAATAGTGGTTGCTTTAATGGTGGTGGTGGTGGTGGTGGTGATGGCATTGTTGGCAGTATACTTGTAATTGTAATGGTGGTGGTGGTGGTGGTGGTGGTGGCGGCGGTGGTGGTGGTGGCGGTGGTGGTGGTAGTGGTGGTGGCGGTGGTGGTGGCGGTGGTGGTGGTGGTGGTGGTGCGGGTAAAGCACAATTAGTAGCTTCATTGGAACTTCAAAGGCACACCGTCACTCTCCCATCCCGTTACACATGTCTCTCTCTCTCTCTCTCTCTCTCTCTCTCTCTCTCTCTCTCTCTCTCTATATATATATATATATATATATATATATATATATATATATATATATATATATATATATATCTGTCGTGTCATGTTATTAGGAGAGAGAGAGAGAGAGGGGGGGAGAGAATTTAGTATTTGGAAGTACTTCTTAATATTGTAATGTACTCTACACTACAGTCGTCAAGGTCAAGTCGTTTAAAAGATTATCACCACAAGAAGAAAGAGTGTGGCTGTGTTTTGAATCCATCACAGTCATGTTGTCTTATCTCCACAACTACGAGATATCACAAGGTACTGTACGAGGTGAACCTGAGAAGTACTTTTACCCTTACATCCTTCTTGCCTTGCTTCTTTATAATGTTGTATCTTGAGGACATAAAGTGATCGTTATTGAGACAAGATAGATAACAGGTGTGGATGGTACTGTACGAAATTAACATCCTTCTCGCTTTGCTTCTTTAGAATGTTGTATCTTAAGAACATAAAGTGACCGTTATTGAGAGAGACATAACAACCCTGGAAGGTACTGTGCAAAATTAACATGAGAAATTGTTTTATTCTTGCGTCCTTCTCGCTTTTCTTTTTTATAATGTTGTACCTTGAGAACATAAAGTGACCGTTATTGTACCTTGAGAACATTAAAGTGATCGTTATTAAGGCAAGACAAATAGCATCCCTGTTGATAAAATGTGAGAGGAGGAAAGTGGGGGGGTTTTTTTCTAAACGTTTCATTTTTTTCGCTTTTAGTTTCATCAAACCCACTGGTCCATTGAGAAATGAAAATATCCCGCTATTATCAGTCATTATGTAACGTTGTTAATTAACCGAGAAGGGGAAAATAAAAATATCGCCACAAAAATATAATGAGACCGGGGTAAAACATAAATATAGAAAATAAAGTAGTACCCGCGCATACTCAAGACAGAAAACGGGCCGCGACTCCTGAAACGTTCGGGTGGAGATCAAATTTAACACCGTGGAGGTTGAATAATTACCTTGTCACCGAGTGTAATTAGCCACCTTAATTGCCTTCTTAATTACCGCTTCTCGTGTGGTAATGATTAAGCTGACTCGTTAGCAGGCCCGCCCTCCACCGCGCCCTTCACACTCACTCTGGCCGAGGCGGAGAGCTACATGTCTGAAGGTGCCTGGGTGCCTCTGGAGGTGACGCCACCCCACCCGGATCTAGCACCTGCAGAGGACGCCGGTTCTCAGGGAAGCAGCTGGACGTAGAGTCAGGTAGAGGGAATGCTCGTAGAATAACAAGGAGACCGGGGAATATGAATGTTTGAGTCCTTGATAAAGAGAATGTAAACAAGGATGCAGTTCACCATACAAAGAGGAGGTTTAGTGAAGATGTTAAGGGACAGGAAAGAGAACAGTCAGATACGAGGAAGAGTGTATTAACGCCTTCAGTACTGGGACTCGTTTTTAGATTGATTTTGCTGGTTATTTATCGATTTTATACAGCTTCAGAAATTCGTGTTGTGGTTGAAATAGTACAGACTCTGACCATTTTTCTTCTGACCTCCATAGACCCTTTCTAATGTCATAAAATCGTCTAATACGCCCAAAACTCAAAGTAAAAACGTGTCTCAGTACGGAAGGGAATGCGAAGAAATAGAGATGTAAAGAAAGAATAGAATAAAAGAAAATTTCCAGGTGTAAGGAAGCCCTGCTAATCATACTGAGGAATTTAGTTAATTGGAAGTGAAGATGTAAGGAAAAACTAAGAAAAAAAAAAGAGAAGAAAAGTTAAATGTTAATAAGCGGCGGTAACTACACGGAAGACCAGAGTTGAGAAGTAATAAAGGAGTCTATTGGATGAACCCCCAAGCCAGCAGCAGCAGCAGCAGCAGCAGCAGACGCACCGCATCACGCAACACACAACTTACCGTCAGATCATTAAGGAACAAACCGTAACAGATGGAAAAGCCGAGCGTGAATGAATTTTAAGTACGCGTGCTTCGTAATTTCTTTTTTCTGCATTTTACGACCAGAGAGAGAGAGAGAGAGAGAGAGACCGACCCTGACCCCAGCTCCCACCGCCTCCCCCCGCGGCCCTGCTCTTGTCGACTATTATTCTTGTAAATTACTTGCCAGCCAGTGATCTTAATAGTCTAGCACAGAGTTCCCGCCTCCTCCCCGATCCCCGTCCCCTTGCCTTGCTTGTAAATCTTCGGGATAACAGAGCAACATCAAGCAGTTAATTTGTAGAGATATATAGAGGCACCGTGGAAAGGCTGTGTCTCTGGTCCAGAAGGCATTAGGCGGCGGGGCTGTGTCATGAGGCTACTTGGATTTATCACTGCTGAAGCCAGTACTCAACAGGGACCTAATTGATGCCACTGTACTGAAGAGATCTACAGTGAGAGGGGGGAGGGGGGGGCGATTAAGAGCTTCAGTCTTGATTTCAGAAGCTTTTGTCATGTGTTGAAGGAATGCTTGGCGGCGCTCATGGCCAGGTGTGCTCCCTGCCTCTACACTCAGTTTCTCTCTCTCTCTCTCTCTCTCTCTCTCTCTCTCTCTCTCTCTCTCTCTCTCTCTCTCTCTCTCTCTCTCTCAGACACACACACACACTTAGAGAGAAAAAAATGTCTATAATGTCTTGCATCTTGTGTCTTCTTTATCATTATTTCATTACTATTATTGTTATTATTATTATTATTATTATTATTATTATTATTATTATTATTATTATTATTATTATTATTATTATTATTACTATTATTATTATTAACATTATTATTATTTTTATTATTAATCTCCTTAGTCTTGTTCGCATTCTCTTAATGAATAAGGAAGCGTGAATTTTATTAACAGCTATTTATAAGAAATTTTGGATGCTAAGATAACTTCTATTGAATAAATACGTGTATATTACAGCTTTAGACAGACAGACAAAAGTTATTCTAGTCACTAAATCCTTGACAACACAAGCCTCTGCCTCTGCCTTGTTCCACCACAGCCTGGTTATTCATGCTTGCTCTCTCGTGTCTCTGCGACTGCCAGTTGTATTGAACATTCAGGGCGCGTCTGATTAATACTAACCATTACTGATCATCACCATCAATTAACAAGGGAGACAGATTGAGGAAGGCTTCTCAGTGACAGGCCAGGCGGCAGTAGTGGGTTATCAAGTTGTTGGTGACGTCCAGCCGCTCACTGCCTTCACTTCGCCAGGCAAGTCTTGGGTGTGCTAAATATCACAGGGGAAAAAAAGTGTTAACTTCAGGCGTGTGGAGGACTGCAGCGAGCAAACACTCTTCCCTCCTCCTCCTCTGCTGGACGGACGCGGGTGGAAGTTGAAGTGGGCCATGAATATATATTAGCTTGTTGACTAAGCGCTCAAGAGGTAGACAAATGTTATGTCGAAATGTTTAACAAATATGGTGCCTATCTATTTCTTTGTCTTCTATTTCTATTTTGGTTCCAATGCCATGCGTGTGACACTCCTCCCCCCTCTTCC
>CM035203.1:3360482-3377763 GCA_020233015.1 Callinectes sapidus | reverse complement strand
GATGGTGGTGAATAATTTGAGCAATACAGTTTAGATCGTAATTATTGAATACCTCCAATTTCGGTCATTTATTGCATTGTTTCCTTCACCCAGACACTGATCGTTCTTAGGCCAATCATTTGACATGTATTCAGTATCTTGCCTTGCCTTGCTGACAGATACTGGTGGCTTGACTCTCTCTTTATCCCAGTATTCTTATTAATATACGGCAGCATGGCACTTTAGTTCATCTGATCCTATGTACAGTAACAGCAACAGCTCTCTACTTTAGTACTATTACCATCAGCAAACAAGAAGGGAACTACTGTTACTCAAAAATAAAACACGGTCATCATTCACTTACTTTCCATTGTTTACTTCTGATCACGGTGCAAAATCCATTCAGGATATACATGATAACACCTCTCCTCCTCCTCCTCCCACCGCCCTTAACGATCTCACATTTTCTTTTCTTCCTCTGTCTCTCCTCTTCTTTCGATACTTTTAATACTGTCACCCTGTTTGTTTCCAGTATTTGTTCTCCTGATACGTTTTTTTCCTCTTTTCTCAAGCGATATTTCCACTTGTTTCATGAGTGACTCGGTGGTGGTGGCGGTGGTGGAGGAGGAGGAGGAGGAGGAGGAGGAGGAGGAGGAGGTCGGCCGTCTGGTGGTGCCTTCCTTCAGGGGTTTGTGCCGCCTTACATGGACTTCCAGCCGTGTTTGTCTTGACGTCAGGCGATGCAGACGTCGTGGTGGCTCGTACGTGCATTATTCGACCAAGTGCGCCTTTACACTTTGTCTCTTTCTCTTCATCATCCTCCTCATTATCCTCGCTTTCCGCCATTGTTAGTATAATGATAATAAGAAAAGAAATAGTAGTAGTAGTAGTAGTATTCTCACTATTAATTGTATATGGAGATTTCAATGCGTTTTTTGTAATGATCATATCCCATTCTATTATATCTATCAATGGTCTGTTATTTTGCGTACATGGTGCCTAACAAACATGCATCTGTGCCACTATACTTCCTAGTTCCGTTTTGGCGTCTTCACTGTCGCCAAAACACAACGCGGTACTTTACTCGGTGTCAAATTTCTCCTTTTCTCGGGAATGAAGTGAGGATGTTTACTAGACCTCTTCAGTTCCTTGGGTTGAGTTTTCTTTTTTCTTTTTCTTTTTTTTTCTAAGGAGGAAAAAGACCAAAGAGCTTATGTCGTTTGTTCAGAGTTTGGGATTCGTCGTCTGTGCAAATTCAGAAGAAAAGAATCTACATTTCAATTTCAATAAGTGTCTTGGTTAATCCTTTCAGTACTGGGACACATTTTCATATTTATTCTATTTACTATTTAACAGTATTATTCAGCTTCAGAAACTCATGTGGGGATGAACATAATACGAACTCTGGCCATTAATCTTCTGACCTCCATAGACCCTCTCTAATGTCAATAAAATCGTCTAACTACATCCAAAACTCCAAGGTAAAAATGTGTTACAGTACTGAAGCAGCTAAGGAGAGAAAAAACAAGATGCTTATGTCGTTATTCAAGGAGTTTGGTATTCGTCGTCTGTGCAGATCCAGAAGAAAGAAAACCTGCCCATAAGTGTTTTGATCAAAGGAAACTTGGCGGTGACATCATAACTACGTGGTCGTCACTTCGGAGGCAGAATGTTGCTTGACCACCTAAACTTACGCGATGTATAGGCATTCTTATGAAGTTGTTTTCTCCGCCTCTCTTTGGCATCGTTTTTAGTTGGCATTATGAGTCCCTGTCCTTGAGTTCTCTGAGTAGGGGACGAAAAATTGTTAACTAATATTTGCGTGTGTTCTGGTGAAGAGGTGCACGCAAATAACTTTCGTGCCGGCCCAGGCCATCTGTTACCCCCTTCGAGTACACACACACACACACACACACACACACACACACACACACACACACACACACACACACACACACACACCTGTAGAGTAAAGACAGTCTTAGTTGTATCGTCATAGGTCAAATGTTAACAAACCACATTCTCTCTCTCTCTCTCTCTCTCTCTCTCTCTCTCTCTCTCTCTCTCTCTCTCTCTCTCTCTCTCTCTCTCTCTCTCTCTCCACGCCCACTAATGCAGTCGTGAAGAGCTTTAACCTTTTCCTCTGTCCAATTGAAAAAACAGAACCCAAACGAAAAAATCTTCTACCTACTACATCTCCCTGAACTGGAGCGTCGGTACTCCGTCAGCAAACCCCGGGAACTCAGTGTAAACTTTGGTGATGGGAGTTTTTCTCTTGTTGACTCTGGTGAGGACTAGTTCGAAGGGTCCTCGTGATGCTTTGAGGAGTGAGAGAGGGAGGGTGGGTGGGAGGGAAGGAGAGAAAGGTGTATTGTATGTAGGTGCAGGTGTGGTACTTGAGTAAGGAGTTAGAAAGACGGACAAGAGTGTGGTTTAGCTACGTAACATTACTGACCGAATGACTTGGTTTAGTTGCTATTCCCATGTTTGTTTTTCTGTGTCCTCTCTTTTCTCTCATTTCTTCGTTGTTTATTTATTTTCCTTGTCTTTCTGTTATCATTATCATTATTTCCATCATTATCATCATCAACGTCAGTATTTCCATCGTAGTCCAATCATGAAACTGTCCCCACACATTATGAAAAGCGTCCTTTATATATGTTGTCATTATTATGATAAAGTGTCGTTTCTGTGCTCATTTTCTGCTTCATTTTCGTAGTACTTGGTGACTGTTGTACTTTGTTTCTCCTCCTCGTTCTTCTCCTCTTCTTCTTCTTCCTCCTCGTCACTCATCTCAAACCTCATTTCTTTTGCCTGCAAGCACCTTCACTCTATACTCTGTGCTTCTTTCTCACCATCACCACCACCACCACCACTACCACTACAACTCATACCATGTTCAACAGAAGATTAACCATAACTTACAACTATTTTTGGGGGGGAATGCAATTTCTCTTATTTTTTTCACCTTTTTTTCCCTTCAGAACAATACACTTTTTCTTTCGGTTTCGTCCTTCAGTGACCACCACCACCACCACCACCACTATTACCATCGTTCCTATTACCCTAACGTTCGTACTTTTGCAATGGCCAACACACCAGGACGGGGTTGAGAAGGACGTCGTCAAATATACACACACCTCCGCGCCCCGCAGCGACCTTATAGAGAGAGAGGCGCACAGCTAAGCCCTAAATCAATAGCGCTCATTCCCTGTTGATTGAGTCTGGAGGGCCTCTCGAACCGACCCTCGTGAGCCTCGTTGCTGCCTCCCTGGGTGTTGCTGCTACACATATCATTAAAATAAATTTGCAACTTTGCCCTGCACTGATTAGAATGAGAGCTGCCATTTTTGTGTGCGTGGAGGAGGAGGAGGAGGAAGAGGAAGAGGAAGAGGAAGAGGAGGAGGAGGAGGAGGAAGAGGAAGAGGAAGAGGAAGAGGAGGAGGAGGAGGAGGAGGAGGAGGAGGAGGAGTAGACAAGATAGGATTTTAGGTATGGAATGTCTTTTATGTATTTAACACGAGAGAGAGAGAGAGAGAGAGAGAGAGAGAGAGAGAGAGAGAGAGAGAGAGAGAGAGAGAGAGAGAGAGAGAGAGAGAGAGAGAGAGAGGGGGAGAGGGGATGAGAGAGGAGCGAGAGAGAGCGAGAGTGAGAAGAGACGAGAGAGAGAGAGAGAGGAGGAGAGAGAGATGAGAGAGAGAGAACTGTGTGTGTGTGTGTGTGTGTGTGTGTGTGTCAACAGACCCCCATAAGGAGGCGTGGGGCGACTCTTCCCGGTGCCAAATGCCAAGTGCTTCACCGACCGCGCCTCCGCCTGTATTTATGTATCGATCGTCGCCAGTCAACAGAAAGGTCGAGGCGAGCTGTTTGTATTGCCAAGTGTCTGCTTAGAGGGATAATATTTAATGAAATTCCTTGTGTGTAAGAGACAGAGAGAGAGAGAGAGAGAGAGAGAGAGAGAGAGAGAGAGAGAGAGAGAGAGAGAGAGAGAGAGAGAGAGAGAGAGAGAGAGAGAGAGAGAGAGAGAGAGAGAGAGAGAGAGAGAGAGAGACACGATGTGCATGTGTCTGTGCAAGTGTGTTTAACTCAGTGTACCATAACAGATCACCTAATTGTTCACAGCGAGGATGGACGAGTTGTCTTATGGAGAGCCTTGTCTTTAGAAAATTAGCGTTGAGATGTACGTAGGTGTAGTGAAGTGACTGAGTGAACGAGAGGGAGAGGAGAGGAGGAAAGAAAAATACATGGGAGAAGTAAGAAGAGAGGCAGGGAGGGGAGGACATTAGAGGGACGCGAGACAACCATAACTCTCGGCCAAGACAAGGTAGACGGCCGGAACGAAGATGAATGAAGCTTTGTAGCGTCTCCAGAGGCTAGAAAGTGAGGCTCAGCTCTTTGTTGCGGTTGACTCAAGGAAAGACGAAGGTGGAGGAGGAAAGACCTGGGTGGACGTGGGCTGTGGGAGGGATGGTGATGGTGGTGGTGGTGGTGGTGAGGGGTGAGGGTGAGTATGGAACGTATGAGGGACGGGTGATGGGTGTGCTCTGGGGGTGAGGCAGGTGTGAAGGCGGTGAGGTGAAGGGATGCGTGTTTGTACTGCGTAATGTACATACGAGTACCTCCCTCTGTCTCCTTATCGAGCAATTAGTGAGGTTTTGTCAGCCTTTGTTGCGGTCACACCAAGAATGCTCACTCTTCTTGTGTCATTTAATCCTAACGACACCTTCGTCACCTCAGATATGCCAAGAATGTCGTAAACAAGTTGTGTCTTTCTTCCCTTCTCCTTCCTCTCTTTACATCACGTGAATGGCTGTTCTTTCTCCGCCAGCCACCAAGTGTTCGGAATTGCCAGTAAACATGACCCTTCTCTCCTCGAGTTACCGCGGGAGTGGCTGGGAGGAGGCCCCGCAGTGCTGCCTGTGGAGGTATCTCAGCAAGGGTTCGCTATTGGAAGTCTCCTAAAATGTCTGTGGCCTCCTCCAGCGGCTCCCTCGGGTCAGCTGGGGCCCGGAGGATGGCGGGAGAGGACTGCAAGATGGATGAGGTAGCAGAGAGGCTGAAGGGTTTGTGTGTCGACGGGTAAGCGTCAATAGCCATCGCTAATGGTTGTGGTCGTGAGGGAACCGAGGCTGCACTGTACTCAAATTCTTGCTTTTACTATATTTTTTTCTTTTTTTATCATTTCCTTTAGATTGATAAGTCTCCGATCTCTTTATGACTTGGTTTGTTTACGTAGCGTACAAGATTGATGGAAAGAGACTAACGCTGAACGTGTCCAGTAATCGGGACAATCTTCTCGTGGTCTGATGGGAGGCTCTACGTTCACATGTTTGATATATTGTTATGCAAGATTTCCCCGACACTATCATCTCCCCTACCGAGTCCCTCCAACCTCGCTCTTCACTCTCGCTCACCTCTCTCCAGCCACTCCCCTTCCTGTACTTCTTCGTTTACCATACTAGGAATACTTGAACCGTGAAGAATAACTTGCATTTTCATGGAGTGTTTTATATCTTTAATCGCTATTAACAGGGAAACGGATGAAACATTTTGCATTTTTGTCGTAGCATCAGCAGCTACTTATCTTTATTCAAGATGTATATAAAGTTACATATTATATTTTCTCTTTGGAATTGACGGGTTCTTAATTTCGGCCGAGATAAGTATCAGTTCATTTGCATGTTGGTCTCGTCCGCCTTGAAAAGAATGGTGTGGCGCGCGGGCGGGTCAGGTCACGGCGTGCTCATGATCATGGACGTGGTGGAGCCTGCGTGAGGTGTGTCGGTCGTGAGTGAGCGGGAAGGAAAGCATGGCAAGAAGCAGTGAACATGATGGATAGCGAGTCTCGGGTTGTTATCCTGGAAGCAAGGCACAGGATTATGGATTACGATAAACTGACGGCCCCTGCACATCCATCACACACACACACACACACACACACACACACACACACACACACACACGCACACGCAAACACGCACGTAAGATTGGTGACCACGAGCATCACACAGGCTGGCCGAGGCAAGGCAATCTCCATCGACCATTAGGCTGCCGGCGGGTTGAGTAGGCAGCAGGCGGGCGTGAGGATAACCGTATTAATAAAACATGGTGGTCGGCAGCGGCTGGGCAGATGCGCGGGCGGCGGTGGCGGTGGCGGCGGAATGTGGAGTCTTTACGAGCAGTCGTCAATAGATACTTGATTATGAAACATGAGAGTCTGAGACACGGCAGAAGCAGCCACGACAACTTGTGAGCAGCGGCTGTGTCTGTCTGATCAAGGAAACTATCCCCCCACTCCCACATTCTCTCTCTCTCTCTCTCTCTCTCTCTCTGTTTTAACTTTTTTTTCAGACGCTTCCATTATATTTTATAGCCACGACTTTTCTTTTTCTTTATTTGTTTTATTTTGTTGTTGCTGCTGCTGCTGCTGCCGCTGCTGCTGCTGCTGCTGCTGCTGCCGCTGCTGCTGCTGCTGCTGCTGCTGCTGCTGCTGCTGCTGCTGCTGCTGCTGCTGTTGCTGCTGCTGCTCCTGCTGCTGCTGCTGCTGCTGCTGCATTTGTTTGGACTGTTTGGTAGTTTTCCACCTTAAGGATCAGATGTCCCTTCGTCTCGTGAAGCTTTTTTTTTGTAACTATCACCGAAGAAGGATCAGAATATGTCCCGTTCCTCCTCCTCCCGCTCCTGCTCTTCTATTTAGACTTGTAGGGTGACACGGATCTCGTTGCTTCATAAAACCAATACACCACACACGTCTTGGATCGATACTTGCGGTCAGTCGTCCTTTGCATTGATGTCAGAGTGGAGGGCGGCGCCTTACCCCCTCCTCTCCCCTCCCTCGGTCTTCTCCCAACATTGAGATGACCTGATCCCCTAGCGACGGAGGCCCACTGGGGAGGCTGACACCACCATCATCACTTTCGCCTCGTATATCTAAAATTAATATCTGTGGAGCGTTTGGACGTGGCAAGGATTATCTGGTGGTAGAAGCTTCTCTCCAAGCGTCAGTGGGAACCCACATTGTACAAAAGTCAATGTTGTATTCAGAGGAAATGTGATACAGACAGATGCACACTTAGCCTCGTATGGTCAAGTGTCTTCCCGTCCAATGATGATAGAGAATCTATATCCAACTATATTTAGAATCATGGAAACACGGTCTTTAAGTTGCTATTAACTGCTACAAGAAACCGTTCAAAAGTTGGTGAAATTATATATTGATTCTTCAGTCGATAGGTAACTCTTGCTGGAGATGATGGCAATGCTGCAGGTAGTCCGGGAAAGGCCCTCCAGTTCTCGCCACGAAGACCAAGCAGTTTGCCTTCAGATGTCGTGACGCACTGCCCGCTCCTTCCTCTTCTTCCTCCTCTTCCTCCTCTTCTTACTCCAATACTAAAGGAAAATGTTTGCTTATAAATATTTTGGCCACAATTTCTCCTCTTTGCATTTTGTATCATCATAATATTTATCTCATGATGGTGCAGCTCGACCCTTCCACTTTTTTTGCTGAGTGGTGGTGGTGAAGGTGGTGGCAGTGGTGGTGGGAGGGGGAGAAGGGGGAGTGGGGGGGCACTGGAAGGAGTTGGGTAGTAGGAATGGAGGAATCATCACCTGGATGTCTGGTGACCGATCACGCCATCAGGGTGGAGTGTTTTCTCACCTGGAGGGGTGAACGCGACAACACGACGCTCACCCCTGCTTCCCGCCACATCCTGCTGACCTCCCATTAACCCTCCAACCCCGACACTTCCACTCCTGAAAACTTTCTTGTGCATCCACTCGCCACGGCACTACTTCCCTGTGATAGAGTTTCCCTGTAGCACCAGCCTGCCTGCACTCCAGTTGTGTCGCCCAGAAACACATGACATAATAGCCTCTTTCTAAGTCCACGTCTGCAGTAAAATGTTCTCTACTAAGTTAATCTTTTCCTTCTTACTCACATTCAAAGCAGTCTCTTCCAATCCATCCAAACTCCAAGTGCAATGTCACATACATCATGAATGCACATGTCACTCACTCACTTCATCTTCAATGTACTTGTGAAAACGTGAAGCAGGAAAGACGTTAGGTAAATGTTAAACTTTTACTGTCGACTACAAAAAAACATTTATACACATATATAAATCAGTAGTCAGACAGCTAGTTGAATTTCAGATATGATTTGATTCTCTGCTTTCCAAAGGTGTTGTGTGTCATAAAAGAAGAGATTCCTGAAAAGATACACGCCATTCACCTCTTTCATATCCCCATTTTACATGATAACAATAGAACAGATCATCTCTATAACTCACCTGGGGCTTTAATTATTCCTTTTCATATGCACAGAAATTACTCGGATTGCAAAAATCTCGTTCTGTTACTTAAATAATGTAATATAGGTTTCATATTCCTTGATGCAGTGTACGTAAGAATATCAAGGATATCTTATTTTGCTAGCGATACTTTTGATTTATATTTCTCCGAGCCTTGCATTTGAAAGAGGTAGCATAGTTTCATCCTAACTTTCTTTAACACTCTTCATTGCCTCTTCCTTGCATAACAACAACCCGCGGTACGCTCAACGAATTCTACCATTACCTTACTCATTCCTCACACAAGCTAAGCTCACCGTTCATAGGGACCTGGACACCGTTGCCATAGAGGGCCAGGTGTCCGCTGGTCTGTCCCTCTACACATTGGCTATTCCTCTCAGCACACCTGCTTCCCCCCGCCCCCCTACTTCGTATTACTCTCCCACTCACTCAGAATTCGCTCCACCATCTTTCTCCTTATGAATGCTATCAAAGCACATAGCTGGGAGTTCGTCTTAACAGAGACCACAAAACACCCCTTCGCTTTCTCCTTGTGTATGCCACACGAAATTATTTCACTCTCCCAGATGAAATGGATTCGCATAAACATGTGGATACAATCCATACGTCTTTTTTTATTGTTCTCAGAATTAGGGTAAATAAATTACAAAGTTGGTGTGTGGCCGTGTGATGGCCACGCAGGCTTGGGAGGAGCGTCACCTCTTCAGAGGTTCAGTTAATCAGTAAAGACGTATACGGTGTAAAGATTTATCTCTCTTACTCTCACATGCGCCATGCAATCAGAAAGACTACACAAGTTAAATTGCCTTCTCGAAAAGGAAAAAGAAAGGAGCTATTTTGTCATCAGGAAAGATTTTCAATGATATTTTATTTTCATTATTACTTGAATCAAAAACATAAATTTAGGGTCACATGCACCTTTATTTATATGCAGTTTCTTCAAAGTCTTTTGGTGTACCACAATGCAAAGTGTTTCTTCCTTTCCCACGAGTCAACGCTGGAAGGAACCTTCACTTTTGCTATACTGCATGCGTCTCCTGTTTTAAGCGAGTCTGGTCACTCTAAAGTGACCGTTTAGATGTGGCTGTGAGATTC
The DNA here is from genome assembly GCA_020233015.1 of Callinectes sapidus. Classification (NCBI taxonomy): domain Eukaryota; kingdom Metazoa; phylum Arthropoda; class Malacostraca; order Decapoda; family Portunidae; genus Callinectes; species Callinectes sapidus. The sequence goes on along the minus strand of CM035203.1, from coordinate 3,368,380 downwards.
CTGGGGATTTTCCTACCGCGCCACCTCTCTCTCTCCATAAATCACATGCCTGCCGTTTTTCCCCAACCGCGCTTAACCTCCATACTTTGTCTCTGTCTTTCTTTTTATCCCTCTATTTCTATATAGATTGGTGTATTTCTGAAATTGTTTCCGAAATCACTCAGACTTTTAATCCACATCACTGCTAAGGTAAAAATCAAGGTGTTTCTTTTCTTCTTTGTAAAGGACTCCTCCCATCCTAAACATGGCATACAAGAGCGTGTAACCTTGAAGCTGCATCCACATGACTCCCATTCTCTTCGTCATACGGCCGTGTTCACAGCCACTAAACTGCCACATGAACAAGTACTGTGGAGAAGTGGCAGCAGTGGAGGATTAGTTGTCAAAGAGTGGACCACACCTAAACAGCCACTTTAGATTGACCCAACTATAAACAGTAATGGCCAGTCAAAAGCATTTTTAACTAGTAGCTTGTGCTTCCTCAGCTTTTTATGTACTTGCGGTTCACACTGTCACTGAAATCATGTCCAAGTAGTACGAACATTGCACTCATCTATAAACGAACCACAAAGTACTACGTGTCTCTTAAACTATTATTTTCTTTCCTTCACCCCCCCAAAAAAAAATCATTACTCCATCCTCCACCCTCACCCATCCACCCGCTTCCCACCACTGCTCATCTCTCCATCACCGTCGCGCCACACTCGCCACTGATCAAACACCCCAGCACTCGGTTCAAACAGAGACCAGTGTTATCGCCAGTCAATTAAGGTGTTACCATTGTGCTGTATGGTATCGAGGCATCTGGAGACTAACAGATGACCCGGAGAGCGATCCCGTGACTGAGTGGGAAGTCTGTAGCTGACCTTCATCCTTTCTGGCTCCCCCGTTGGGCCCAATTTGTACTTCAACGGGAGGCGTGGAGGAGCAGGAGGCGCCTCACCCTGAAGAGAAGCAGGACGAGCAGGCCGAAGTGATGACAAGTGCAATCATTTTCATTCCCCTATACAATTTCAAAGACGCGAGACAGTATCATGAAAGTTTATATCCAAGATAATGAGGATTAATTGAAAGAAAAGGGAAAGGGAGGGGTTAGGGAGTACTTTAAAGCTGGAGAGAGAGAGAGAGAGAGAGAGAGAGAGAGAGAGAGAGAGAGAGAGAGAGAGAGAGAGAGAGAGAGAGAGAGAGAGAGAGAGAGAGGGGGGGGGGGGGGATACGCATATACATACAATCGTTATAGTGTAGACGAAATAAGTTGCCCACATTCTGACAAGTGTTCGATCCCCGATCAGTAGGGTTTGGATATCACGATGAGTGTAATCCCTACATGACATGTATTGCTCCGCGCGCCTCACACACAGAAGACAGATTGACATGTGAGTTACGTGACGGGCAAGCAAATCCCTTGTAATTTTCGGGACGACTAATACAATCTACGTTACCGCTTGTGTGTCTGTCCCCCGGTAATACCTCCTAGACCTGGCATGCACCCCCTCCAACACCTACAAACTCACCTATTCCGTCGCATAATGGCAAAGCTGTGGTCATTAGGTACAACGATGACAGCAGCGTGAAAGAGCAGCTCAGGATCCCTTCTCTGTTGTCTGCGGCAGCCTTTCATCCGACGTGGCTGACACTCGCCACTTCACTGAGCTTCTCCGGCATATTGCATTAAAAACAGGGAAGTACCGAGGCGAGTGATGGCGGTGGTGGTGGCGACGGCGGAGGCGGAGGCAGCGGAGGATGTGGAATCCCATGAAAATGAGGATATGTTGTATGCGTGTTTAATGTCCTTGTGGTCGATATCTCCAGGACAGGCGGGGGGCGGCTTCTGAAGTATATCCAGTTACACAACAATAGTTATGCAGTCACTGCTCCGTAAAATTAGAGGTTCTTGAGCCGCGCCTTGGAGCTGAGGTTGACAGGAGTGAATTTGTTATACTGATAAAGGAAAAGAAGATTTACAACCTCAAACATGAATGAGACACGGACGATCTCTGTGATAATGAGACGCCAATTGCAAAAGAGCACTAGTTGTGACATGGACAGAGAGAGAGAGAGAGAGAGGGGGGGGGGACGAGAATATCTTTTTTTTTTTCGCAAGAGTAAGTAAATGTCATTGGTACAAACTCAAACAGTACCAAACAAACTGTAGGCCAGACGAGTAACCAGTGGAATGAGCGAGAACACAATACGGCTCGCCTTGGACAGGTGCGGCGGTACACCAAGGCAGTGGAGTGGGACATAATAGAATATGCTTAATTAACATTTAATAACATGCAATTATATCTCCCTTGTATGCAAATTTCTACCCTGCAGGAATCTCATTTGCTGCAGTTATTATCCGCTTTAATCCAAGTATTTTGCTGTGCGGTTGTTGTTTTTTCGTTCCTTATTCTTCCCATTCTTATCGATATTGGTGGATCTGGAAGTACGGTAATAGAGGGAAATAGGAAGTCTGTGTCGCCACTATGACCTGAGGCGTGTTGAAACAGTGCGGCTGATTAGCATGCGGACCAACACTTCACTCTGGTCTCTTTGTAAACGGTGTGCCTCCTTGCCTTGTCTTATTTTATTATTTCTCGTCCCTCCTCCTCCTCCTCCTCCTCCTCCTCCTCCTCCTCCTCCTCCTCCTCCTCCACCTCCTCCTCCTCCTCCTTCTTTATTCTTCTTCCTTCTTCTCCTTTTTTCTCCTTGTCCTTCTCCTTCTCCTCTTTTACTATTCTTTCTTCGCCTTTTTATCCTCCTTCGGCACGATGACCGAAAACCATTACCTGTCATCTCCACCGGTGATAGACGCTCGTCAAACCCAAGCCATCAGTCATACCTCACTCGCTATCCTCCCTCGTCACACTCAGCCTGTCATTGCTTCCCCGTTCCCTTGGCGTTATTAGCGGGGCCTTCACTCCTTCCCGAGCTTCCCCTCTCTCCTTATTACCCTCGCCCGTCACTATCTTTCATCCACAGCCTTCCACCTGATCCAGTGCAGTATTCTGGCGCCACGAAGATTGATGGTAACAGAGAGAGAGAGAGAGAGAGAGAGAGAGAGAGAGAGAGAGAGAGAGAGAGAGAGAGGTGAATTACTTGCGTTCATAGTAATTTTGTGAGATAAAGAATAATACGAACGAAATCAATATCAGACCATATTCTCTCTCTCTCTCTCTCTCTCTCTCTCTCTCTCTCTCTCTCTCTCTCTCTCTCTCTCTCTCTCTCTCTCTCTCTCTCTCTCTCAGTATCGTCTCTCTCCGCTCACTACCGACTGTGTGATGTGCGCCGTGTTTGATACCAATTATCTGGCGACTAAAAGGAATCAGCCGTTCATTATCGCTCGCCTGAAATATGTGACGGGGCAATTAAGCAGAGACAAGCTAATGACTCCGCGTCGTTTATTTTTTTCCCCCGCGCTAGTCAGGTGATGAGGGCAGGGCAGCGCAGGACAAGGAGAGGCGAGAGCGGGTGTTAATCAGTATTGCCCAGCCAGTAGCAATTAACCAGATTAGTGGAGCTACTAACCTCAGCCTTTTGTTTTGGTCGGGGCAGGAGTTATAGGAGCGGCGGTGAAGGAGTAAAGAGAGGCTTGATGAAATAATTGTGTCTCGGAAAGTTATAGGTGGACTTAAGAAAGAGAGTAAATGTTTGTTTTGTCTGTTTGTGTGTTTGTTTGTTATTGTGTGTGTGTGTGGGGGGGGGGGAGTATTTTAGTTCTTATCTCGCAGCGTCGGGAGTCCCTTACACCTTACAGATTCGTGGACGGTGATGCTGGCCACGTCATCGTCCAATTACTGTTGCGCTCTAGGGTGGCTGGTGTCGGCTGCCTCGGGTCTCTACTGCAGCGGTGTTTATCATGTCTCGTGTACAGTCTGCGCGGGGATGCTGAAGGCGGCGTCCTTTGCGGCGGTGTGCGCGCAAACGAGCCCAGAGTTATGATGTGTAGTTATATGGACGCGGATATTTGAGTATGTGTTCTGTTTTACGAGCCAAGTCCCGCCTAGCATCATAATTAGAGGCGGAAGATAAGAGGAAGACGAGAAGAAAGAGAGAGAGAGAAAAAATGCTTTGGCGGCAAACAAAAGCCAGGTTGAGGAAAGACCTGTGAACTAATGATTGTTTGTTACTTGTAATGTCTTACACAAAACCCACCGTCGCCACCAAATACTATTGTTAACTTTCTTTTTGCATTGTTCGCTTTAAAGCAATGGGAGTCTGATGGTCACCGAGAGACTTATAAAGAACGAAAACTATTACTGCACCACGCCTCTAATGGTTCCTGGACCGGAGGGTGGAAGAAAAACTCTGAGGTTGGAGTGTGGGTGCGTCTTGCTTAGTCCTAGCGGAAGTCCTTGGGCAAAGCGGCTTCTTGCAAGTGTGAGTGTCAGACGGTGGTTGCTTGGAGCGCAGTGTGGGGCTGCTTGCCAAGGTCTCCATCTTCTGTTTTGGCTGCGTCGGAAGTCCATAGGCGAAGCAAGTCATGGTTTTGCTTTGGTTTGTTTTGCTCTTTCTTCTCTCTCCCTTGCTGAAGACCACTAGGAATATTTAACCCTTTTTTTATTACTGTAGCGCATTTTCATATGTATTCTGCTTATTATTTGTCGATTTTATACAGCATCAAAAACTATGTGAGGATTGAAATAGTACAGACTGGGCATTAATGTTCTAACCTCCATAGACCCTTGGTAATGTCAATAAAATCGTGTAATCACACGCAAAATTAGTGGCAAAAATGTGTCCCAGTACTGAAGGGATTGAGGAAGAAATTATCCAGCAGTCACCTGCATCGTTATCAGCTGCCGTTGCTGTACACATCGTCGACCTTCACCGTATGATGAGAGGCAATTGGCTGCATTGACCTCAGAGAGACACCAGCGAACCCACGGATTACTCCTCTTATCTCTCGGAAAATGGACACGTCTTCATCGACCCTGAGTGTTGGCGATACAGGGAGTGAGGGACGATGCCAGGCGCTGAGATCCCGAGGCAACTCACGCACCCAGTAAAGGACACTTGCATTGCTTCGTTTTGAAATGGGAAGTTTGCCACAACCGAATGAGCCATGTAAGGATACGCTGACGTCAGGCAAGGAAGACGCAGCCACGCAAGGTCAGAGATTTAAAAAGAAATGACACACAGATGAACAGGTCGAGCCACTGGTGTCCGATAATGTTATCATAAGAATTTTCAGGCGTTGATCTGATGACCATATGTGTAGTGAGCCTTGAGTGGGTGAGGGAATGACCATAAGAGGCAAGGGAACGTCTCGCTGGCCATCAGGATGTGCATTATCCCTCGCCTCACTGCCCTCCGCCAGCCGCTCACCCCAATACTGAACCAGTTTTGACATTTTTTTTAGCGGCTCTATGTGTGTGTGTGGGTGGATGGGTTAGTGGGTGTCTGTATGTATGTATGTGTGGGTGTGAGTGGGTGTCTGTATGTGTGGGTGGGTGGGGATGGGGGGTGAGGAAGGAGTGGTCGGCTTCCCAGAGCAACCTTCCGCCGCGTCCTTCATCAGGATGCAGGTTATGGTGGTACTGGTGGCGGCGGCACGGACCTTGGCATGCTGGTCCGGGTGTCAATGCACGCACTGTCAATGGTTGATCGGACTCTTGATTGTACTCGTTGAATAATTACCTGAGTATCTTCCATTGTATCTGACACAGCCATGAACGGAAGGAGTAAATCTTGCATTGGACAACAAAAGGAGACAAAAGAACTCTTACTTTATGACACAGGATACGTTGTCGAATGTGAGGAGAGGTTTATTGTGTTTTATTTATTTATTTATATGTTTTTTTCTTATCCTGTATACGATTATTGCAACTGTTTTACATAATGCATTTAACATTGGCGGCGCAACGCACTTCATGTTACTTTCAGACCACGACGCTCAGCACTTACAACAACCCCGACTCATGGTGACTTGTGGGGCCAAACTGCCGTAAAATAGCAGGCAGGGCATCTTACATTTCTGGCATCTTTTTCCCTTCAGATTGAGTTCTTTATCTCATATTTCTTGATAACATCACCCCAAAAAAACCTCGCACGTTCTCTCTCTCTCTCTCTCTCTCTCTCTCTCTCTCTCTCTCTCTCTCTCTCTCTCTCTCTCTCTCTCTCTCTCTCTCTCTCTCTCTCTCAGTTTGACCTCCAGGTGCATTTTCCGAGCTTAGTATTACGGTCACGCGTGGAATTATGCAAATTAAGCGCCAGCCACGAGCGGCGCATAAAGCAGGTGCGTCCGTCGGGTCCTGGAGGGGAAGGGAGAGCCACAAGAGTAACGCCATGAATCCAGGAAATCTGAGAAAAGGCGTGCAAGATGAAGCGAAACATTACAGGTCGAATTTAATGTAGCTGACACTTGGCCGGTCCTTGAGAGCTGAGCCAGGGAAGGGAGGGAGAGAGGAGTGTTTTATCATATATTCTCTTTCTCTCTCTCTTTTTCTCCTCTCTCTCATATTTTTAGCGAGAAATGGCTCTGCTGTGGTAATACATAGCCACAATTAATATTCTTTTCTGAATTTACACCCATAAAACCCGCGCCTTACGACATCTCGAGTGAGGAAAAAGTCGATTTCTTTTATTTTTCTCCCAACTAACACGTAGTCGTTCCGGGGTGAAGGATGGCGTGTGTCTGGCATGACTGGCGACCCGAACAGACACCGCGAATACCAAGGCTCGTTCGGGACGCGTTGGTGGAGTCGCAGGGAAGCGCCGCGGAGATAAATATTCGAGGTAAGCCTGTATTTATGGGCGATACCTGGATGATAAGCGTCTCCATCACGGCGCCGCGAGAAATAGTGCACAGGATTCGTGAGGTGAGGTGAATCGAATAGGATATTTTACCTAAGCTGCTTTTTTTTACACCACCACGACTCTTCTCCTTCTTTTTCGTATTACATTTATCTTTGTGTGTGTGTGTGTGTGTGTGTGCGTGTGTGTGTGTGTGTGTGTGTGTGTGTGTGTGTGTGTGCTTCCCCCCTCCCCCCTCTCTCTCTCTCTCTCTCTCTCTCTCTCTCTCTCTCTCTCTCTCTCTCTCTCTCTCTCTCTCTCTCTCTCTCTCTCTCTCTCTCTCCTTCTTTCTCACATTTCCTTTAATTCCTTCTTTTAACTTCTCTTTCCTTCCTATTGTCTACATTTATTAATACGTAGATCAGATCACTTGCAGAAATTCAGTAACTTTTCATTTATTTTTTTCACTTTCGTCTGTTGTTCACATTTATAAAGCAACATTCACTGGTCTTTTATCTTTTTCATCCTTCCCTCAACTCAACTCCCAGTCTTTGTGAGTGCACCGGAGTGAGTGATCAGCATTGGTTATAGGAGGCGGTAAGAGTGGAAGAGATACATGGACTACAGATAGCCTTAAAATCCGTATTCACTTCCACTTTTGTTTTGTTTTGTGTTATTTTTCTCACCGCGATTATGTAAGCCACTTTTCCTTTCTGCTAATCATTCAGTCTTTTAGTTTTCACGTCCATTTTTTTTTCCTCGTCTTGGTTTTATCTTCATTTCTTTATCGTTTCCTTGTATTAGATTTCGTTGTTTGTGCTTCCGCCTTCTCCGTCCACCTATCCGTCAGTTTTCCTTCTCTTTTTTCCTTTGTCTCTACTTTCCCTTCACTGTTTCTCATCTGGTCCTTTGCTTAATTATTATTGTTATCATTATCATTATTATTATTGTTACTAATCTGCGTTCTCCTCGTGTTTCTACTCCGTCTTTTCTTCCCCCTCCTCCTCCTCCTCCTCCTCCTCCTCCTCCTCCTCCTCCTCCTCCTCCTCCTCCTCCTCCTCCTCCCCCCTCTCTTTATCTCTGGCCCTACTCGACGGATTCAAGGTTGGACTAGTTTAGACACACACACTTATCTTAGTCGTGATCTGCATCGTCTCACTCCTTCACTCCCTGTCCCC
>CM035203.1:3330876-3344992 GCA_020233015.1 Callinectes sapidus | reverse complement strand
GTGGGGGGGGAAAGAGAGAAAGAGGGGTGGGGGGGGAAAGAGAGAGAGAGAGGGGTGGGGGGAAAGAGAGAGAGAGAGGTGTGGGGGGGAAAGAGGGAGAGAGAGGGGTGGGGGGAAAGAGAGAGAGAGAGGGGTGGGGGGGAAAGAGAGAGAGAGAGAGGGGTGGGGGGGAAAAGAGAGAGAGAGAGGGGTGGGGGGGAAAAGAGAGAGAGAGAATAATGTATGCACAGGTGCACTCACATGCGCAAACACACACACACACATACACTCCTGCTCACACACTATGCAACATTATCATATATAACTAACTCTTCCAGGCCCATCTGACCTCTGTGTTTCCAGACCCTATACTTGACTAAATCTTTCCGCGTCACCATCCCCACCACCTCCCTGCAGTCATTCACCACCACCAAATGGCGCAACCCTAAGGCACGGAAGAGATTGAACATGCGTGGCAGAGGAGTGCAAGATACTACAGAGTAAGGGGAGGGGTTGTGGAATGGTCGAAGGTCAATGGTGCATTCCAGATCCTCTTCATTAAGGTCCACCTCCTGGAGTGTGAAGTAGCGTGGGTATGACATACGAAACAGGCGGATGTCAACCTTGCTGTTTTCCCATACGTGAGTGTTCTCATTGAAGATCTGTTTGGAATGAAGATCAGGTAGATTAATGGAATGAAGATCAGGTAGATTAATGGAGTCATTAATATCCTTACTATCATCAGAGAGAGAGAGAGAGAGGGGGGAGGGGAAAGAGAACGAGAGAGAGATTTACATTTCCTTGACACCCAACTCATTACAAATGATGGCAAAGCCTATATATAACTCACTTTATGTTTCAGCAGCACAGTCAACTGAGAGCGAAGGATCAGGCCTCGCAAGGTTCCATAGGATTTGAAGTTTCTTGCCTCCTCCTCTGTAGGAATTGAATCAACCACAGGGAAGCCATTATAGGTGCAGGATTTCAGGATATCAACAATCCTGCTAACCTTCTCCACAGTACGTAAAGTTGTAACTGGACGATTCAGAACCTGTAAAAACAAAGTACTGTGAGAAAAATACTACTTAGGATATCATAGAGTATTGGACAAAAGTGATGGCTGGTTAGGGCAGATGGACAAGGATTTTGATGGGAAAATTCCACAAGCGCTTGCTGCAGCGATCCTCTCCCTACACCAGCTAGATACACACTAACTACTATCTGTTGTTGGCACGTCACTCAGACCAACCAACACTACACAAAGCCAGGTATTCATTTTTGGCCAAATTCACTACCATCTTTTAAGGGTCTGGTTTTAAAATGGAAAAAATTCTTGTCCATCTGCCCCACCTGGCCATCATTTATGTCAGGTACTGTACTATTCGGGTTAGAAGAGTACCCAGTATTGGATGAGCTTTCCACTAACCATCTACCTGCCTGCTTTGTCTATGAAGGTTTTACTACACAGAATTAATCTTAAACCATGCTTAACAAAATCCAAAGTAGTCACTGCACACTAAGGTGATTTTTAATCCCCAGAAGACACCTGGGAGAAGGAAATATTGGTAGAAATTTCACAGAACATTGCACAATCCATGTGATGACCAATTAATTTCATTATGTCCATCTCTGCTTACAGTTTTATTAGCTACAGTGGGTGATGACATAGATAATGTCCCCTACAGCATGATAGAGGATGCTACATATGAAGATAACTGAGAGGAAAAGTGTATGAAATGAGTAAAAGATGAAGATAAGGCAGGTGTGACTACCATCCTTCTTGAAATGCTACAGAAAATTGTCAAAATGCAGACATGGATAAGACCTTGAAAGATGTGACCTCATATCAGTGCAAATTCTTCTGCATGCTTATCCCAAATATGACTGCTAGAACTCACCTCACTGGCATATATGTTGTTAGAGAGAGGGGGAGCATCCCATGCCATGATAGGAACCCCTTGCATCTGGATGTGTATGTCATACAAACCCTGCAAAAGAAAATACAAGATAATACATACAAACACACTATTGGTTCAAAGATAATGCCTTCATTCAGTTTTGACACTGACTCGTTAAAATCTCATATGCTAATCTCTCTCTCTCTCTCTCTCTCTCTCTCTCTCTCTCTCTCTCTCTCTCTCTCTCTCTCTCTCTCTCTCTCTCTCTCTCTCAACGAACTTTTAACAGTGATAGATATTTCTAACTGCCGTATATGCCGGACTGTACACAAGGCGATCCAGTATAAGATAGGACTTGCACCATGCCTACCACTATTACTCAACATGCCAGACAAAACTATCTATGTGTATTCCAACTGAAGCGCGAAGTAGCGAGGGAATACTGTACCTAGGCTTTGATAGTATTAGATATATTATGTAAGCATATACACACAAACACACACTTCCTTCTAAAATCTTATAACAATTCACAGGCTGAGAAGGGGTGGAAGTTATTGAGAAGGCCTACTCTCCAGTGACCTACCTCATTGAAGAAGTCTCCTACCCACTTGGCCACCATCAAGACAATCATGAGAGGCAAACCAAAGGTGATGTTGCCCACACACTCCATCAAGATGACAGTCAGGCTGATGGTCATGCGTACAACACCGCCAAGCATGGCACCGGCTCCTACAAGTGCATACTTCCCCTCATCCAACCAACTCTGCAACAACAGAACAAAACCTCATTACTTAATATGGCATTTGCTTGATGTATTATTGATTGAAATGCATGTATTCTTTTAGGAACAATTATTTTCTGCCTTGTAATCAATACTAAATTTGCTCATCAACACTGCTTATTGAGCACCAATTAAAAGAACATAAAATTATAAAGAAAACAAACTACAGTCCAGACTCAACATTCAAACTTAATTCATTCCAAATGGGTGTCCAAGTATTGAAAAATTTGACTACCGATACCAAAAAATCATGTAGTTCATTCTGACCTTACATAAACCTTAAGTTTAATAAAAACTTCAATGTAATTTTTTACAATCTCAACAATTTTTCCATTTTTTCCACTGCCACAGGTCACTTGAGTTGCTTTTTCACACCCATCGCTACATTAGCTGTCTTATGACCTCCTTATTCTTCAGAATGGTGGCTATTGTAGATTTTGTCAGACAATACTCAGGTGCAAGATTGGTGATTCTTCCTCCCTTCTTATATATATCAACAACCTCCTTTTTCTGTTCAATAGTTACCACTACATTCTTCCTTTTAGACTTATTTTCACCACTAATAAGCCTCTTTAGTGCCATTGTAAGTTTCAAAATGAAAAACCATGGACAGAATGCAGAAGAATGTTGTTATTCTCACCTCAAGTGGGCAGCGGCAGCAGCAGGAAATGAGTCTTTGTTTACAACCATGTGTACAGACGTTTAAGTGCTAGACATTTTTGAGTATCAAGTCAAACTTTTGCTTTCAAGTATCAAAAGATTCAACTTCTAAGATGTTCGAGTATTGAGTCTCTACTGTATTTACATTTTTTTATATATGCTGAATTGTAGCAGTTGTTTTGCTAATAAAACATTTCTTATGTGACTTTGGAACATCAATACACTATATCATTATTGTCTGGTCTGTGATAATGTATCACATATATCACAGCATAACAATGAAGAAATATGAAATATATCTTTAAAAGAAGAACTTGAAGTATTCTTAACATAGCAAACAATATTACTGGTGTCTGTATGTGCGTGCATGCACACGCGTGTGTGTGTGCATGTTGTGAGGTCATCTTAAAGTGAACTCAACACATCTGTTGTTATTCTTTGTATCTCTATGTCCAAAAAGTACTATAAATTAGAGTAAATCAAAACTTATTTATATATGTATGATCAAACAATCAAACTCACAATATGAATGAGGCAGAGTAACACCTTAGGAAGTCAAACTAACTAACCTGTCCAGGAAAGAGGAGTGTCATCAGCTTGCCAGTGAGACGGCCCCAAGCAGCCCCGCACAACAACGTGGGAATGAAGAGGCCCGATGGAATGCCCAGACCATACGTCCAGCAGGCCAGGAGGAAGTAACATCCAAAGAAAACACTGAGGGTCAGCCATTCAAAGGATTCTGAAAAATTTAAAAAATATGAAATATCAGAAAAGTAAAAAAGACAAAATTAAAGGAACAAGAGAGAGATGAGTAGTTTAATCCTTAAAAAACGACAATCCTCTATTGACGGCGAGCATCAATAGAAGGAAAGGTTTTCTGCAGTCCCTAGTTAAAAAGCTTGGCACACCATTTTCTCTAGGTATGCTGTGGGCCACAAGACTATTAGGAAGATGGTTTTTTATCATACTTTTGTGACTTTAAGAAATTTATCCATCATACAGGCAAACAATCCCTCCCTCCCCCTTGCTGTTTAAGGGTTAAAGAAGAAAAATCTCTCCATTATCAAAGCACAATAATCAGAAGGAAACTCTCTGTTATGGCTGTTCCTTCTCTTCAACTTACTGGAAGGGTCATGAAAGAGGGAGCGCACACTCTTCTCTGGTGTCTGGAACCAAATAGCAGCAACAGCACTTTCCTCACCATCATTGCAGAACATCTGGTGAAAATAGCAAGTGTGAGCTAACCTAGAAAAATTATATATTAAACTTTGGTACAATAGTCCATTAATGACTAATAATTACACATTCTCTCTCTCTCTCCCTCTCTCTCTCTCACCTGTATAGGGTAATGGTCACTTCTACTGGCTTCATCTTCTATCTTTCGGCAGTCATGCAGGCCGTAGATCATGAGGAATGCAACGCTGGCTGTAGTACTTGCCACCAACACAGCCTCTGCCACTTTTTGCCAAGGTCGTGTGATGTATCTGTCAGTTTCATGAAAGTCTTAGTGCTGGTTCTTTTTTCATCACATCACTACAATAATTTCACTCACTATCCTTTCACTTCACTTTCCTCTATGCATATGTGCCCACTTAGCCACATTTCTGTCCGAGCATCAGACCTTAACATCATTTCTCTTTTCCCTTCTACACATTTGACTTATCACTCCAAAGGCTTTCTTTCTCCAATAGGATGACAATGTGTGCCTCTCTTTCCTCACCTCTTTCTCTATTCACATTTTTAATCACATATGAATTTCATCTCTCCACATCAGATAATTTTCTCTTTCTATCATGTCTACCCCGTCAATTAACATGATCCCACATTCCCCCTCATCTTCAACTAATCATTTCCACCAATACACTTACCTCATTCTTAGTTGTGTCAGCTTATAGTTGATAAAGTTAAAGAGGGCCCCTAAAAGTCCACCCATTACTCCCATAAGCAGGAAAGGAATGAACTCCCATATCTCGTAAGTCAGATCCTCAAACTTTCCAAAATTCAGGAGTCCATTGAAGGTCAGTTTACCTGGAAAGAAATGGGTAAGTTGGATTCATGATTCTTCAAATATGACAGTCAACTCTCTAATGCTATAGGTGCTTTATTGCCTCTTGCCTGCTGCTGCTGTACTTATTGATGCAAGTAGAATACATTCACTAATAGAATAATCTAATAACATTCACATTGTAAACCTAACTGCAGCACCACTACATCTGTAATTATAGTAGATTCTGAGTAGCTTCACTTTTTTACAAATCTGGTCTCTTATCCAACTATAATGTGTCATAATGTTAACCAAACTGTTCTTTTATCTCTATCATCATCCTTTCAACAATATCCTGAAGCAGCTGAACTAATCCCAGCTTCTGTACTAGGCAATCAAGTACGCTTCACACAGTATGCCGTACCTGGAACACCATTGTAAGCTGACAGCACCAAGTTCAAGGTAAAAGCTGACATCATAGCACAAAAAAATACACGCCAAGTCAATGCTTGATTCCAGAAGCTTGCACCTTCTTCTAAGGAGAACAGTACTCCACCTGGAAGAAAAATACAGCAAAAATATCAATAATGTCTCTTCATGTACATGTGCTGTATACAGTATACCTCAAGTTAATACATATAAAGCTTTGTTTGGTGTGTGTCTGTTTATATTTACATTCTACAACCAAATTCTCTCTCTCTCTGTCAGTCAGGAAGTCAGTCTTACCTACAGGTGCTCCAAATGCTGCTGCCACACCAGCTGCTGCACCAGCTGACACAAAGTCTCTTTTCTCATGATCTTCACGGAAGTATTCAAAGAAACCAAAATCATACTTGAATGAAGTGGTTTTGCCCTGAGACACCCCTGCAGCAATCACAGCTCCAGAATGGATCATGGGACCTTCCTAGGAGGTGGAAAAATAATGTTGGATCGTTTTTTGCCAGCAGAGATGAGGAAGATTAAATGACATTAAAAGGCTATAAGATCTGCTTTATATAGAAAGACTATTAGCCATTACTAATTTCTGACCTATGAGCAAAAACAAGGAAAAGGGAAGCTCTGAATAAGGTATATATGATTTAGCAAGGAGCAAAACAAAAAAAGATAAATAAATATAGGAAATTTGTTTGAATGGGCCACAGAACACAGAGATCAATGAAAAAATTAAACAGATCATATAAAGGGAAGACACAAGAAATAAAACTTTTTTATGTATACATAAGCATTGAAATCTAGAACAACTTAAACATAAGAGTGGTCTAATCAGAATATGTCCAAGATTCTAATCCAAAGAGAATAACAAAATACACTAGAGACAGGGTGAGGTAAGGTAAATACACACTCACCTTGCCTACTGCCAAGCCTCCCAGCACAGACATGATCACCCCTACTGCCTTACTGACAAGAGTCTTGATCCTAACAACACGAGGAACCTTCACACCATTTAGATAACACTTCACCTGAGGAATTCCACTGCCAGCTGCCACTGGCTACAAGAAAAGAGTTCAGGTCATATCTGGTGTTCATACATAAATAAATAAGTACATACACAAGCATTCACTCACACACACACACACACATATATATACATATATATACACTTGAGTGCACCTCAGACATTGTATAAAAAAATACAAACATACAAACCTCCACATATGATCCAAGGTAGCCAGCCACTAGAGTTGGGCCAATGTTTAGTGCTACCCACAAGAGGTATGGTATGATGAGAGCCGCCTTTTCCACTCCATAATCGGTGTCTGTGAGTCAGTTAAGGTGCTAAAACTGTACTTTTTCTATTAGTGTGTACTAATTTATTCATGACTCATAATTATTATTTTAACATTCAATCTCCTGGTCAATACAATTTTGTGCACAAAAATATAAAAGATTTTTTTCTTTCTTGATTAACAGTAACTTCTTTTGACACTTATTTGAGTGTAAGTTTAATCAGTACAAACATAATGAATATGGAAACCTGAAAAGTTAAAGTCTTGTATACTTTGACGAGATATACATGCGAACACGCACACACACACACACAAACACACACACACACACACACACACACACACACACACACACACACACACACACACACGAACATACACACACACCGCTGCCACCACCACCACCATAGGTAAGGATACATGTCTTGAGCCAGGTGTACTTGTACTTGGAGAGAGACTCAATGGTTATATCGATGAAGCAGCCCACAAGTGCAGTGAGCACAGCTATCACCAGCACCACTAACCACCGTGCTACATCCTTCTTCACCACAAACGTGTAGCCTTTTGTACGCTCCTCATCCAGCCAGGCACCATTCACACATGTGTCATAGTCAAGGCTCTGTGGAAGCCAACTCAGCTCAGATTATGGAGAGAAAAAAGATTAATCAAATTCAACTCTCTTTCCTTAACTCTTTTACTGTGACGTACACCACAACGCAGTCCTAAAACAGCAAAATATAAAAAAAAAATTGACAAGAAAGATAGAAAAGATTATTAAAAAGGGTCTATTAAACAGTCTTTTGTTAATAGAATGCTTTGAGATGGCTGAGTTAAGACGAAAAATCCCAAGGATGTTTTGTTAATAAGGAAGATAAACCAAATTGCAGGAAAAGTGTTAATAATACAGATGAAATTAACCAATAAAGAGAGGCAGACAGTAACCACACCTCATAAGCCGCTGAGAGCATGTTGAGCTGTCCTCGGTTCTCATCAGATGGACTCTCCTGCTGACTGTCCACGTAGAAGATGCTGTTGCCCACCTTTTCACGGGTTTCCTCCTCATCTGTGTGTGTATTCACCTTGTTGTTAAATACAGAAAAAAAGATATCCTTGTGCTGTCCCATTTCCATATCTATGAAAATCAACATTTCTTTTAATTTATGATTTTTTTTTGCTTCAACAATTCTGTGTGTGTGTGTGTGTGTGTGTGTGTGTGTGTGTGAAAATGAAAAAAAAATAGCATAAAAGTAATGTACAGGGTTTTTTTTCGGACCAATTAGGAACAAGATGCCAGTTTGTGCAAAGTAACGCCAATGTTCTAATGATGAATGTCATCGAGTGTACACAATGCTTGCTTTCCCTTACCTGAATCCTTAAACGAGGAATGCAAACAGCCGTCTGGAACATCTTCTCCACCAACTTCTGAAGTCCTCGGTTGTATTGTAGATGTGGCTGCCACCTTGCAGAGAAAATCCAAACATGCAAATCATTACATTAAATTCATACTCCACCACACAGAAGTAATAAGTATACCATATTGTATGCCCTGTCATCACCACTGCTCTGAAAGTGTGCCCAGTGCTCATATGACTGAACCTCACTCATGTAATAAGCACATCTTCAATCTTCCTCCCAAACAAACAAGCCACCCATCCCTTTACTACAAAAATGTCCCAGATTTAAAGAGTCAAACATAGAGAAGAGAGAGATTAGATATTTTCTTTACTTTTCCCTTTATACTTAGCAGATAACCACCTTTATCATAAACTGATATGAGAATAAATTTAGATTAGCCTTTTCAGTCCTGAGACACATTTTCATCATGAATTTTGAATGTCATTAGATGATTTTGCTGATATTAGGAAGGATCTATGGAGGTTAGGTTATGTTAGCAGCCAGTGTCTGTACTATTCAATTCCAACACAAGTTTCTGAAGCTGTATAAAATTGAAATTAATAAGCAGAATAAATATGAAAATGCATCCCAGTACTGAACAATTTAAATGCTGCATTATGGTATAGTACACATTTTTTTCACATCAAGGAATAGATATTTATAACTAACTGGAAGAGAGTAACTGTATGTAGTCTTATTAACGTTTTAAGAGACAGCATAAATGAGACATGGATTAAAACACTTGGAGCAACTTGGTTAAATCTCTCTCTCTCACACACACACACACACCGCATAGTGTAGTGGTTAACATGCTTGGCTCACAACAGAGAGGGCTCGGGTTTGATTCCCAGGCAAATGGGCAAGCCTCTTAATGTGTATCTGGCCACTGTTCACCCACACAGCAGCAAGAAGGTACAGGATGTAAGTCGAGGGGTTCTGGCCTCGCTATCCCGGTGTGTAGTGTGTGATGTGGTTTCAGCCCTACCCAAAGATCGGTCTATGAGCTCTGAGCTCGCTCCGTAGGGAAAAGGTTGGCTGGGTGACCAGCAGGTGACCACAACAGTGAACACACACACACACACACACACACACACACACACACACACACACACGCACACACTTACATTTGAATTCCTCAGATGAAATATTGATTCTTTAAGGGATCTTTCCTTTAAAACAGGAAATGATTCCATCTCTTTCTCTTCCACTTTTTGGCGCCTTGTAAGTACAGGGGCGAATTTATTTACACCACTTGCACCTGATTGACAATCCATTTCTGACTCTCCCTGCCTCTGTATAACCTTTCTTTCACTCACAAACTAAAGATAGAGTTGCATAACAATAACCGGGGATAATTTTTTAACTGATAAGTCATTACAAAACAATGGGTTTGCTATCTCTCTCTGATTTACAATCTATGCTCCTGTAGATTACCCATGCTGCTTTCAACTTCCCTCTGACCAACCTGGACATCCCTGCATGCTCAACCCCTGCCAAGGATCACTGGCTGTGCTATCTCTGACTAACGATGAAATTTACACTGATACAAACTTTTCATTCGGCAATTTTTTCTGCAAGAGTTATTGATCTCTTCTCCATTCTATGCTGATAGTTTGATCATAAAATTTACCTTCATTGTGAAAAAGCAAGAGAGACAGAAAGACAGAACAAAGACTAAAATGAATGTCTCATATCATATATTAGTAAGATATATATTATACATTAACTGCCTGCCTACCATCAGCTCAGACAGTTGAATGCAAAAGATCCTAGATTTACAAAGTTTGGCTGCTTTGTTCATTTACTGATATTTGTACACGTTATGCAAAGTATTTTGATACACTATTATCTTAGGAATCTAGTACATATATATATCCAAGCTATAACACACATTTCTTTCATTGCAACTCCATCATCAATGATTCATCACAGTTTTGTACTAATGAGAGATCAGCACTACCACTAAACTTAACCCATTGGATAAGCATCAATTAATATAATATTGTTTAATGTAACAAGTAAGAGACTTATTGAAAGAGTATCATAAAAAGAGTGAATTGGTAACTTTTATAACCTTATCACTCCCCACCCCTCTCAGTCACTCACAAACCAATAATGAAGCTACAGTCACTTTTATCAGCAGTTCTCCTGGGTCATTGGCTCTCATTACTTTCTAAAGCTTGAAAAGAATATTCAACAACAGAAGGGAACCAGGAAAAGGAAGGAGAAATGACTGAAACACCTTACTCCACTCACTCCACTTCACTCCATTGCTTTGTTGCTTACCATGGGTGATTGATGCACACCCCCTACACTTCATCCATTTCATCATCATCTACTCTATATTACTGCCTGTCCTTCCCCACACCAGTGCCAGATGGACACAGAAGGCCCTCCAGTTAAAATTATAAACAAGCATTCATAGCAGAAGGAATAGCAAATGAAAAAGGGGACAATGAAAGCAATATAATCAGTTACCAATGCAAACAAGAAACACCCCCAGCCACCAGCACATCTCCACCTCGTCCAATGCTACTAAGAAGGTAACTTTTCCTTGTCATGCCAATAATGTCTCTAGACTCAAATAGATAACATAAGGATTTAGTTTTACTGCTAAAAGTTTACATGCGTATATTGCAGTTGTTTTTTTTTATAATTGAGAGGGCAGAGACATTCATTGTCCCAGAAAACATCTCACCCACAACCCCCTCACCTGCTTGTGAGTTTGAATAGCGTGCTTGATTCAAGTTATTATGAGTGAACACATAAAGAGCTAAACATTTTGCAGAACCATGCCAAATCCAAGTAGAGGAGGATATTAGTCAGACACAGGAGGTAAGAAGAGGTAACAGCATATATCCCATGTTATTAATGATCATACTTCATAGAATCACTTCTATAGTATGATTGCCAAGTTCCCTAACCAAACCCCATGTTTTAAGCAGTGTCAATAGAGCTCTCAGGTAATCAAAAGCCACACCAACTCAAGAGGTGGTGATGTATTCTGTCTGGGCTGAGGGCACGGTGTTTCAATCTCATTTACTTTCCACTATTCTTTCTATATGACTAAGTAGCTAACCAAAAGGTGGTACAGTGGCTTTCCCTCAAAATTTAATTTTCTCATCCTTACTTGATGAGCCATGTACGCAAATACAAACACAGCTTTCATGAACCAAACATATTTCAACAGCTCAAATTATTGGCCTTAATCTGACACCTTATGCAGAATCTTAACTACTGTATAAAACAAGAAAAAAATAGGGAAGGGTAAGACTAAAAACAGAAAGAAAAGCATAAATACCAGTGAAATGGAGTTATCAGGGGAAGGTCCAAGCTCCTTCATATTTTCATTCCTGCATTGTTCCTTTTCATCATCTTCATCCAATGAATCAGAGAAGCAAAGTAACTCACGGTCATCAGCCATCTCTTCCATTTATTTCTTGCTCTCTCTCTCTCTGATTTCTATCTCATGAGTGACCTGGAAAATTAAAAAGATAATTAGCATAAGAAGAATTTCTACATCACATACTTTTTTCTAAATTGACATGTGGTGAAAGATAATAATGCATCAAGAACACCAGTAACATGCAATATTCTTGTGTGAATCACGCCAAATGCTGGTGGTCATTGTTCCCTCAAGTCACACTGTAACATGAGGGCTTCAAACACCTCCACCATCCACCATGTCAACCAGTGTCACCAGCCTTAACAAAAGTGATGATACTAGAGGCCAATCCACACCATCAAGCAGTGTCTGACGGGCAAACACTGTAATCATACCCCATTCTAATCCACAAGCTGCCAGTCTGAGTGGCAGCCATGGAGGT
Source organism: Callinectes sapidus (assembly GCA_020233015.1). NCBI lineage: Eukaryota > Metazoa > Arthropoda > Malacostraca > Decapoda > Portunidae > Callinectes > Callinectes sapidus. Next base: position 3,332,741 of record CM035203.1, on the reverse strand, counting down.
GTTTGTTGTACTATGCATGGTGAGGCCACTCTCACACTTTGCTATCCTACTACTGCTTACTGAATGATATGAATTGCCCCACTGAACCACCTCTCAAGTGGTGGGGATCATTATATGAGACTGCTATGATTAATGTTATCATTGTCAAAAAATTTTACTGCTCATGATACACATTCTGGTCCCTGCTTGTATTGTAATTTGCTTTCTGGAGTATATGTTGTTGTAAGGGCTGGCGCATCAGCAGAGTGAGGCTTTCTATGCCCCTCACCCTAGTCGGGTTACAGGAAGCCCAGAGATTGCCCAGTGAGAATAGAGGCTGATGGGCTCTGTTCATGAGAGAAGTTTGTACAGATCTGGAAGCACCTTGTTACCATATCAGTTATCATGATTTTTACGCATCTAATGTCACCAAGTACCCAAAGTGATGTAGGGTACACTAATTCCCCATCAGGTACTGCTCAGTAGTGTGGACAGGCCTTAAGTGTTCTGTAGCCTTGACCACTTATGCTAACTCCCATTGGTAACACTTGGCATACAGACACTAATGCCACCATCCCTTCCAACCCCCCCCCCCCCCCCACAGTGATGGTACTGAGCTTACTGCAACCTCCACCACTTCTACCACACCCAAAGATAAAACTGAATAACACACACACACACGATTTAGTGGCCTCTATAAAACGCCCACAATACTTAATGGCCTGTAAGACACGCCCATAACACCCCCACAACACTCACACAATACGTAATAGCCTGTATAACACACCCACAATACTTAATGATCTGTAAGACACACCCACAAAACTTAATGCCCTGAAAGATACGCCCCCCAACACTTAGTGGCCTGTAAGACACGTTCACAACACGCCCACAACACAAACACAATACTTAATGTCCAGTATAACACGTCCACAACACACACAACCATTACATCCGGTGCAAAATACCCATATGTCAGCCAGTCACCCCTGACCTACTACAGTAGTGGCTTATCACTGCCTAGCACGTGACACTACCACAATCACACCACCACCGCCACCACCACCACCACTTCCTGCCTCCACCACTGCGTTACACACCCACCCAGACACACACACACATTTACCTTCTCGGATGAACAGCTCCAATAGAGAAAGTGGGGGAAGGAAGGCAGAAGCTGGAAGGAGAACACCGTTGGGCGAGGAGAGCGCTGAGAGTATTGACAATGCAATGTTTACACGACATACTTTGTACATCTTCAGGGTGTCTTGATCTTGATACTACGGAGTCAAGGATTCTTAGTTAAGGAGTCTTATTACTTATAATATCCTTGGATTTGTTCTTCTCCAGTAACATGATTTCTACAATACTAACATGAGAAACGCACTTGCAAAACTGGATAATGATCTGTATGGCCTTTACAAATCGTGGCTGTGAGAAAGCGAAGTGTTTCACAATACCTAGTTATTACTCAAGGTTGAGGTTTGTTTGGGTTTTTTCCATTACTGCCATAAACTTGAGAGTTTTTTTTTACGTATGATGGTTCGTGCAAGTCAAGATATATATAGTTATTGCGCCTTGAAAGTTTTAATAGATGCGTAGTTAACAAGTTGTCAAATGATCATTCTCTCTCTCTCTCTCTCTCTCTCTCTCTCTCTCTCTCTCTCTCTCTCTCTCTCTCTCTCTCTCTCTCTCTCTCTCTCTCTCTCTCTCATTAACTTTAGGAAAACAGCTGCATTGCCTACCTCACTCACCATTCCTCTCTTCCCATATAAACCTTCACCACTACGTGCCACACACATAAATATTAAAGACTTCACTTGTGTATGTATATATATATATATATATATATATATATATATATATATATATATATATATATATAT
>CM035203.1:3299156-3312321 GCA_020233015.1 Callinectes sapidus | reverse complement strand
CTGCTGCTGCTGCTGCTGCTGCTGCTGCTACTACTACTACTACTACTACTACTACTACTACTACTACTACTACTATTTCAACAATTGCTACTACTACTACTACTACTACTACTACTACTACTACTACTACTACTACTACTACTACTACTACTACTACAGCTGCTGCTGCTGCTGCTGCTGCTGCTACTACTACTACTACTACTACTACTACTACTACTACTACTACTACTACTACTACTACTCCTACTACTACTACTACTGCTGCTGCTGCTGCTGCTGCTGCTGCTACTACTTCTACTACTACTACTACTACTACTACTACTACTACTACTACTACTACTACTACTACTACTACTACTGCTACCTGTCACGCAAAACATTCCATCACTATATACCGACAACAGTGTATTCAAATATCGATATATCTGTATGAAATAGATTACGTTTAATAGTCTCGCAGGTTCACACAATCAGGTACACACAGTTTTATCACTCGCTTTCAATGGTGTTATGTACAACATACGACACTGTTTCTTAGGAATGAGTTAGTGACGAATGAACCATCTTTGTGCCTATATACTTCTGAACATAACGTAAACATTAACTTTAGTTTCTCGTATGTGTATTTGTACCATCACCGTTTGGTAGAGTGAATAGCGGTCTGTAGTGACAATGTGAATGGGGTAGTAGTAGTGGTAGTAGTAGTAGTAGTGGTAGTAGTAGTAGTAGTAGTAGTAGTAGTAGTAGTAGTAGTAGTAGTAGTAATTCATTGTTGTTAATTAAGGTTATATTTTTTATAAAGATTAGTAAATAAATAAAGAGCCACAGATAAATGCAAAATTAAAGAAAAGATAAAGAATTTCCCCATAAAAGATATCATAGAACCCAATTCATGATGGCTTTGGGTGTGTTGGTGCGGCGGTGCATCCTCCAGGCGTGAGGTGCACACAAGTACTGCAGGTGTCGATATTAAAGTAAAAGCCACAATGCAAAAATGTAATGAACGTCTATCGATATGAATGATTTCAGATTACTTTGTGTACGGAATCCAATCACGCCACACGGGCTGGTGTTTGTTTTGTAATGAAAAATTGTGGTTTAGGTAATGAGTTTTGTCCGTACTGCAGAAAGGATCAAAGGTAAAATGCATGTCTTTGTAATGAATGAAAATTATTGCATGGCGTTATTTCTTATTTAGTAATTCAAGCACATTGTGACTCAGTTTCATATAATTCAAATAAAACCAATATTTTGTATTATGAATAAGCGGTCGAAGCGAAATAATAACATGAATAATATGAATGACAACAAAAGAAATAACATCAAATTCGCTCCTGACTGATAAGCGCAAACTTGGCAATACATTATATTCTCCTCCAGCCAATCTGTACACCGGCGAACAGTTCAATGAATTGCTCCTCTTCTTATGCGAAAATCCTCTACACACACACACACACACACACACACACACACACAGTCTCGTGGCGTGCAGATCGCTGATTGGTTCGCTGTCAGTGCTTGGATCCGTAGCTTGGAGTTAAGACTGGCGGGAAGGTGTGTAGTTAATTCCCTTCATGTTTTCATCTTAAATATCAGCGACTGCTACCTCCCGCACCGTAAGAACACTATAGTCAAGGGAAAGGAGGTATAACCCGAAGACAAATCAATGGGTTGTACCTGCAGCTCTTTGAAAGTGTGTGGGCACCTGGAGGTGGTGGGCCAGTGTGGCGGCGTCGACCGCCTCACCCTCTGTCTGCCCCGCAGAGGAGGGAAGGGAGGCCGGCGCCTGCTGGGGACCTTCATCTTCCCCAGCGCAGGGGGCGGGCCAGGCCAGCACAGGTCTGTCCGCAGGGTCTTGGTGCCCATTGGCAGGGTCGCCAAAAAGGACGGCGCCACGCCCGTCAGGGTGGAATTCCTGGCGGGAGAGTCTCTTGTGGCCCGCCGGGAGATCCCGCTGGCTGACCTGCTGGCGGGGCTCAAGGCAAACACACTAGGCTGCCGCTCCTCGCTCTTCTTCAGCCTCAAGGCTGAGGGTGCCACAGTCTCCGCGTATCACAGCAGGAGACTCCTGGAAGAGGAGGCAACAACTGGCAGGCAACTCGCCAGCCTACGCCCCCAGGCTGGCGAGACAAACACCAGCCTGCTGCCCTCCCAGGCTGGTGAAATGAAGATCAGCCTGCCATCATATGCTGAGCATACAAAGCCCAGCGAGACCCCACCCCTCCTGATCCCAGAGGTCACCTACCGTGACCTCACCCCCAAGGTCACGGTGATAGACCTTGTGGATGGCCAGGAGTGGACCATTCCCCAGGCTCAGCCATGGCGGGAATGGATTCCTACCCTTCAGGTTGGTGGATCCATGACCAGCCTGACCCCTGAGGTCGTCGTCCACCGTGACCTCGGGGATGGCCAGAGGTGGACCGCCCCCCAGGTCCAGCCCTGGCAAGAGAGGGGAAATGGTCCTCAGGCTGGCGAAAACGTGGCCAGCCTGTCTCCCGAGGTCATCCACCGTGATCTCGGGGATGGCGAGAGGTGGGCCGCCCCCCAGGCTCAGCTCCGCCACAGGAGGAGGGCAAAGCCCCTTGGGAGGTCTTTGTTGGAGGGAGGGGAGGGCGTTGTCCAGCAGCCCTCCATTTCGTCCCCCTCCAAGCGGCGTGGCAAGGGCGGGAGTTGGGGCGGCCTGTGTGGGCCCTGCCTGGTGGACAGCCTGCTCCAGTGTGCACGGGTCATGAGCTTCCTTGTACTCATGTACCTCGTGTACCTGGACTGGTTCTGAGGATGCTGCCCCTGAACACCACCGCAGCACGCCACCCAGGTGAGGTTAGGATAGATTATGTTTGTTTTGGTTAGTTAGGTAAGGTCTCTCTCTTTATTTCAACTAAAGCAAAAAAAAAAAAAAAAAAAAAAAAAGGTCATTATTTATTTCCCACTGTTCCCTGAACAGTATCAGGATGACTTTTTGTTTTCTTTTAATCACCATTAGTTTTACATTGAAGTAATTATTAGTTTTACATTGAAGTAGTTATTTGCAGAGGAAAAGGGGAATGGAAATTAAATGCAAGGTAAAAAGAGGAATAAAATTAGTGTGTGAATAAAGAATAACCTAATTGAGCTATTCGCCTGAATACGGATTGGCTGGAGGGGAATGAAATGTATTGCCAAGTTTGCGCTTTTCACTCAGGATCGAATTTAATGTTATTTGTAGTTGTAGGCCCTACGTACTAGCAACAGCAGCAGCAACGACAACAATAGTAGTAGCAGCAGTAATTCATAGTTGTTAATTAAGGCTATGTTGCTGATAAAGATAAGTAAATAAAGGAAAAATATAGAATTTGCTGAAAAGGGTGTCGTGTAAACAAATTCTTTATGACTGGGTGTGTTGGTGCATTCTGCAGGCGTGAGGGGCACACAAGTTGTCGATATTGAATTCTCTTGTCCGATCACTGCTATTATTTTCCACCAGTATGCGCGGGGCAGTCAATCCGTGCAGTGCTACTTTGCAATTTCAATCTCAGTAAAAGCCAAATGCAAAGATGTAATGAACGTCTATCGGTGATTATCAAAGCCTTACAAGCTACGATCTTTTGTACTCATTCCACTGACATCTCAACACATCCAACATGCACGCAGACGTCTCCATTTTCTCTCTAACATACACAAAACATTACATGACAAGTGAATGAATCTCTCAAAACTGTCCATTATATCACACACAGCTACATCAGCATCACATTCTCTTCTCACCAGTTAAAGAAAGAGATTAGGCATTGTTGGAGGAATGCAAGGGAGGCGATACTAATGATTATAAAGCAAACAGCAACGCAGAACGTGACTACGTGAGACAAACTTGTGGGAGAGAGACAACGAGTGGTAGAATACAATAATTGTTATACTGTGGTGAATAATTCATTGTCCTAACTTCTGGCAGAAAACTTGTGGGATAGAGAAGGAGTGGTAGGATAGTGTGTTATGTGGTGTACTATGGTGAGTAATGCAGTTCTTACCTCCTCTGACTCAATGTCCTCTCTCCTCACTGTCCAACACATGACTGGCTCTCGCCGCTCGCCAAGTCTCGGAGCGGTTCACTTTTAGTCTCGTTTAGTTCAAAGGTATATATTAATAGCATGTTCTCAAATGTTTTTTTTTTTGTTCACATGAGGAATTATTATAGAACTATCACTAATGAAGTGCAAAAATATCCAGTGCAGCTTTTTAAATGACTCATTGCTCTACGACTGTGAGGAATAAATGCAGGTGATGCCCCCAACATTAATTACCACATTGTCAGAATCAACCACAAGGCCATTTCAAGGTCAAAATTAGGCCAGCTATTTGCAGTTACTCTAGCTCAGAAAGGATCAACTGAAGCAGTGAGTCCCCAACTGGGGAAAATTTGAAGCTGCTGGAGAGGGGAGGGGGTAGGAATAATTACACTGCCTACTAGCTATATATAAATCAGATGTATCTTCTTATGTATGAGAGAGAGAGAGAGAGAGAGAGAGAGAGAGAGAGCAATGCCTGTTGTAGATTTATCAGTATAATTGTAGATTTTAGAAATAAATGAGTAAATAGTCAGTGTTTTGACTACTCTTTCCCTGTACATATGAGAGGTGTTAATCAGGATGGCTGAACTGGGTGCAGGGAGCAATGCCAGAAAAAGGAATGAGAACCACTGAACTGAAGTCTTCCTTGCTTCTTGAAGATCTCTTACTCTTCATTCACAGTCTCAGATACTTTTCCCTTAACTTTGCTGGTTGATGAATTCAAGTTCTTAATAGTATTAAAATCAAGGATAAGAACAAAGCAAGTGGGACATTTTTTTTACTTAAATCTTTCCAACCACCACAATGTTTAGATAATGCCAATCTTGTTGGCAACATCAAGGGCATCGTAGTCAGGGGCAAGTTTTACATATGCTTTCTTCAGTCCGTCGGGCCTGTGAAGTGTGTTGACACGAGCAGCGTCGATCTCATACAGCTGAAAATAAATTCATACATCAGTATACAAGCACATAATGGGAGAGTAAACAAAATCAACTCCAATGAGGAATACATAAAGCAATACCTTTGTACATTATGGTGAGATATGGTATATACTTACACCAAATGACTAAAACTAAGTAGAATTTATTACACTACACTATTTCATGGTTTACAATTTTCATATCTCCTATTTACCATGTAATTTCAACCAATAGTAAGGAACTACTAACCTTCTTCACTGCAGACTTGATCTGGTACTTGTTAGCAAGACGGTCGATGATGAAGACAAGGGTGTTGTTGTCCTCAATCTTCTTCATGGCGGACTCAGTAGTGAGAGGGTACTTGATGATGTTAAAGGCATCCAGTCTGTTAGGAAATAGGTGAGAGAGCACATGTAAACATACAAACAACAGGAGAACTGGGAAATGTAGAATTGCATGGCTGTAAGTAGTGAAAGTAGTGATATCTTTGTACTGTACTGATGGTTTCTCTAGACCTAGACGTCCTCCATGATAGATTTCCAGGGAGGAAGAGTGTAAATACCAATGTGAGATTATGGTAAACGCAATCTGGACAATGCATATGACTGGATATACAAGAAAGTGCTTTGGTACGTTCAAAGGATTCATGGAGTAGGATGGAGTTAAATTATTTATACAAGAAAGAAAATATGTAAAAGTAAAAAGAGACCTTAAAGTATTTCACCTTTGTACACAAAATTAAATAAAAATTCATTATGTCTGTGATTGCTTAATGCTTTTTGAGAAACGAAAGTTAAAGAAAATGAAGACTAACAGAATGAATTAATTTATGGGCTGATGATACTAAGGAACAGTATTCTCGTGTCATTAGAGACAAGGAAGAGACACAAGGCACAACAATCAATAAGGCACAGTGCAAAAATGAGTTCTAGGAGGTATGAGAACTGACAAGATGAGAGGAACAACTTAATTAAGGTAAGAGGAGGAGTAAAGCTGAAGATGGCAGCAAGGAAGGCTACTTGGTATATGGAAGAAGAGGGTGGAGAAGCAAATACATGAAAGATCCCCATAGATGTCAGGCAATAGAAAAAGCAAGAGGAATATTTGTAGAGGGAGCTGCGGCCATACTACAACCCTCCCTACTGACAGACTGAGGGAGTGGTGAGTGAAACAGATAGATAGAATAATAGACTATTTTTAATAAGCTTTTCTATCTTTCTTTTGGATTTTTTGTTAAGATTCCACTGTTTTAGGACTGTGTTATAGTGCACATCAGAGAAAGAGTTAAGACACATAAGTAATAATGACTAATTCTATGACTTCAAGAATGTAAACAAAAGATGACAGACAAAGCTATTCATTGCCAATTTTGTGATTTCCAGAACCTACAAGTAACGGCAAAATGGTCAACAATAATTCAGCAATTCTTTAACTTATGTGGCCTGGCCTTGAGAGAGAGAGAGAGAGAGAGAGAGAGAGAGAGAGAGAGAGAGAGAGTGGGGGGGGGGGGGATACTCCTGAACATGCATTGTTTGTTGTAACACTGAAGCCTCATCAACATACTTGCTCTTCCTTGGGACTGAGCGGCGAGGGTACTTGGGGCAGCGTGGCAGCCTGAGGGTCTTGGGGCGGCGGAAACGGACAGTGGTTCTGATCTTCTTCACTCTGGTGCCGTGAGCGCCCTTCACGATCTGTGGGGAGGTGACGGATACATCAGCTATGCACACTAATTTCAATGGAGATGCAAATAGAATATAAATATACCGAATAAAATCAAATCTATATTGCAAGTGATCTTCATTAAATTGTACAGCTTTTTGAAATTTGCCATCAAGGTTCAAATGATTGTTGCCTTCTATTAGTGGATGATAGTCCTCATTGCAAAAGTAATCAACACAAAGTGATTGATAGTCAAACCCTCACACCACCAGCCTGCTTGTTCAATACCATGTCTGAGAAGGTTAATTCATCTTGAGTGGAAGAAAGCAAAAGTTACCTTAAGAGCGACCCTTGAAGCCTTCTTGATTGCAACCTTCTTGCCAGTCTTGGTCTTCAGTCTCTTGTCTTTGGAGGCTCCCATGGTCAACTTCTTCACTCCAACCTTGGGACGAGCAGCTCCCTTGGCAGCGGGCTTCTTTCCAACGGCTCCCTTACCAGCAGGCTTTTTGGCGGCACCCTTGGCACCAGCCTTGCCAGCGGCCGCTCCCTTGGCTCCGGCCTTCTTCGGGGCTCCCTTCTTAGGAGCTGCTGCTCCACTGGCTTGCTTCTTAGCAGCAGGTCCCTTGGCAGCAGATCCTGCTGGCCTCTTGGTTCCTGTTGTGGGCTTGGTGCCAGCTCCCTGCTTGGCACCGGCAGCAGCCTTGGCTCCAGCTGCCTTGCCTCCTTGTTTCTTGGCTCCAGCAGCTCCAGCACCCTGCTTGGCTCCGGCCTTTCCTGCGCCTGCTCCAGCCTTAGCTCCGGTGGCTCCAGCTTTGCTGCCACCCTGCTTGCCTCCAGCAGCAGCTGCTGGCTTTCCTCCAGTGGCTCCAGACTTTCCTCCAGCAGCCCCAGTCTTTCCACCAGCAGCTGCAGCGGGCTTGCCTCCTGCATTCTGTTTGCCTCCAGTAGCTCCACCCTTAGCGGCGGCAGCAGGCTTAGCACCCCCAGCAGCGGGCTGCTTGCCACCAGTGGCTCCACCTTGCTTCCCACCAGCAGCAGGTTTGGGTGCAGCTGGCTTGGCTCCAGATCCAGTTGACTTTCCACCAGTGGCTCCAGCGGCGGGCTTGCTCTCAGCCCCACCTGCTGGCTTGCCCCCAGTCGCTCCTGCTGCAGGCTTTTTATCTTCTGAAATGTAAAACAGAGTTTCAGGATATTCATTCATTACACATCAAATAAATTTCACCTAATCTAATGCCTGACATCATGTGCCTTAACTCTCTCACTCAGGGCAATAAGCACAGCATGGAGATCTACACTTCTACGGCACAGCTTTAATTCCCATCACAGACAGCATGGCTTGAGTAAGTGGACAGGATGATAACAGACATGTATACCACCACCTTCACCCAGAGCTGAGACTCCCAGATTTACATTCACTTGAGGAGATTAAGAGGATCTGTTTGGCATGTTTGTAGTAGATGGTTTAACAAAAGAGAAGTAAACACGACCCATGAGACTTACCAAAGAGGCAAGATTTAGGAAACATATTGAACTAAGACTTAAACAACACATGATATTCAAATAAAGATTTATCATCAAGAAACAGTCTATCCACCCCAAAAAAGTTTTTGCAATGAAAAATTAATGAAAAAAATAAATAAACAAGATTAATAAAAACAGACCAAAATGTACCAGAAGAAATTAGTTTATCATCATGTACCACATAAGTAACAATTCAAAATTTGGAGTGTTAATGCTGAGGAGAGTACTTGCCACCACCACACCCCAAGCCAACCTAATCTAACTGATCTAACTTAACAAAAACTAACGTAACCTCGCATAGCCTATTTGAGGCAACACACACTACTAAAACATCTTCCTCAGAATAGACTAACTTAACCTAACCTGACAGATAACACCAAGTCATTATCATATTTCTCTTCATATAATCTGGCAATACAATGGAAAATAATCAAGGTGACAGCCACAACACCCTGCAAACATCATTCACAGACTGATTAAAATTGAGTTCCTTCTCTCCACAGAGCACTGATTGGCTACATTTATTCTGCATTTTTTTACTGGCTGGTGACTGCATGCTCAAACAGAACCAATCACTGGGAATGATTTCACACTTGTGCCAATGCGCACGTACAAACGAACATACCTAACAGTGTCCCCCAGTGTCTACCTGTCTATCACACACATGGATGAGGCAGCATGTTGATTCATTCACCCCAAAAAACTGGTAAATCTTTAAAAATTGTTGTGATGAGTAAGTTATATATATGATTATATATGAATCAGTCTGAGAAGCTCCACCAAATGGGAAGGGTAAGAAGAGGCATGTTGAGTCTAGTTTAAGTTAAAAATATATAAATAAAACCGAGAACAAGAGAAAATTGAAGATGAACATTAAACACAAGGATACAATCAACATGCCATTACCAAACATGTGCCACAGGAAATACCAGAAGCCAAAGAAAAAGAAATGTGAAAAGCAATGGGCTTTATAGTCTTACCAAGCCCTGACCAACCTGACAAGATTGCCTTCAAGTCCTCTCCCAAATTTTCATCACTTTTTCCCTTTCATAATGGTAGAATTGCCATACCCACTGCCCTTACATTACACTACGCTGTTATTATTAGTTTGGGAGCTAAGGATGGCAAAGCAGGTGAACTAACGTAGACTCAGTTAGGTTACTTTGTTTTCACCGTTACTTTTTTCCCTTCATAATGGTAGAATTGCCATACCCACTGCCCTTACATTACACTACGCTATGTTACTATTAGTTTGGGAGCTAAGGATGGCAAAGCAGGTGAACAAACGTTGACTCAGTTAGATTAGCTTGTTTTCATCGTCAATTTTAGTCTTTCATGATGGTAGAATTGCCATACCCACTGGCCTTATACTACACTACGCTGTTACTATTAGTTTGGAAGCTAAGAATGGCAAAACAGGTGAACTAACGCAGACTCCGTTAGGTTGGCTTGTTTACTGCTTAGTCAACTTAAATCAGGTCGCCTTGCTGGAAAATCACGTCAAATGATCTTTTTTCCCATTCTAACCTAACCTAAACCATGCTTACAGCCTTGGGGTACGTGGCTAATGTTCATGTTTCCACTCTTTTGGACAATTATTACACCATTATTACACACTGTACCACACCAGCCAAGCCATACACACACACAAACACCGTCACACCTGCACCACAAAGCCAGGAGAGATGAAGGAAGGCGAATCAAATCCCTCCCGCTACCACAGCCCGCACCGCAATCGCCTCTCCTCACACGTGCCTCACATAACTTGCTCCATTTCTCGTTATTTACACCAGTTCCACCACTCCCAAGCTATTCCAGGCAACACCCACACCTAATCCTTTAACCTCATGCACTCAGAACACTGTTGGATAGGCTGACGATGGGTTAAAAATGAGAAAAACTGCGGAGGACTCACTTTTAGGCGGCATGGTGAGTATTGCTACTCGAGGAAGGGACACAAACCAAAATGGCTGGAAAGAACTGAGGGTCTCAATGCGCACCAGCCACTCACCACTCACCATTCATGCAATCCAGTCATCTCCTTATATTCACAAGTTATTTATATGGAAGATAGTTTAGGGTGATTTATGTATGTTGTTCTGTGGTGAAATGGATGGTTAGAATCAGTCTTATGGCAGGTCACCGGTAGTATAATTCGGTTACCTCCTTATAATTTTTTTTTTTTTTTTTTTTTTGTATGGAAGATAGTTAGGTTTGGTTTATGTATATTCTTTTGTAACCAAATATATGGTTAGAATAGGCCTATGGCTGGTTTTCGGATTTGTGACTCTCTCTCTCTCTCATTACAATAGGAAAGAAAATAGTCACAGTTTAGAGGGAAAAGCAATGATAACATACCAGAACGCGGAAGAGAAATAGTATTGGTAAAAGGGAACTAAAGAACTTTAAACATACACTGTATTCAGAAGGGCTTTCCTCTCATCACTACTATTTACGATAGAGATGTTTAGCGGACTTTTCAAGAGTGCTTCTCCAGATGATAATGCAGAAATGTTATCATTCTGTCTTTGAAAACATAAAAACACCTTACAAAACCGTATAGATAAAAAATAAAGCCTTTTGAAATTGTGGAGGTCTTCTCAAGTGGGGGACCCGCTGGTTTGGTATGCAGTTTCATATTAAACGTTCTCCTAAAATCTATACTAGTATTATCTGAGATGGCAAAGCTTCATTATCACTGATCACAAAATCATGAGTGTACATCTTTCTTAAAATCTTCAGAGACAACTTACTTCTTCCTTAAGTTAACACTTTACCTCTCTGCCTTGCCTTCATATAATATTTGATAATTCTTAAGCCAATGTTCAAAAGGGTCATGGATACAACACACAACTCACAATATTGCAGAATTTCATGCCCATCATATAAGTATAATGTAAATACGAACCATTATAAGAAGCACAGGTGCTTTTTTTATGTAAGAAAGGAAAGCTGGCCAAGAAGAACATAAAACTAAAGAAGGAAGAAAAGGAAGGTCCATTTATTTGCCAGTCCCCTTGCAGATCCGGGAAAATTAGCCAAAGACTAAATGGAATAAGTTTCTTGTGTAAATCATGCAATAACAAACCAAAGTTTGACCAAACCTCACCTTAACTCAAAGAGAAACCATCAATATCCTAATAATAAATTAATAAAAATATATAACATGCATTTCAAAACACTTTTGATCTAATCAACCTGACCTGAGCATACCTCATGTCATCCATCAAGTCAGGCAAATGGTTGATATCATAATAATAAATAAATAAATAAATAAATAAATAAACAAATAGATATAACATGAATTTAAGAGCACTTGTTATGTAATCAACATGTAAGGCACTTAAACAGACTGATGCCTCTCTGCCTGCCAATGAACAGTCAGTCATTCAGACTGCAAAAAATCAATCTGCATGTTTAATAAATTGTTCATAGAAGATTGATGTTTAGATATGAGATATGAGAGAGAGAGAGAGAGAGAGAGAGAGAGAGAGAGAGAGAGAGAGAGAGAGAGAGAGAGAGAGAGAGAGAGAGAGAGAGAGAGAGATTAACCCTACTTAATGAGGCATATATAATTATATCATTAGTACAATGTAGTGAACACATGAACTCACTTAAATACATGTACTGTATGTATTTTCTAAATAGTTAACTACATAATATGCAGTGGTGTTTTAAAGATCAGGTAGACATGATCATGGTGATAGCAGGTGTTAATACATAATGTACATGTGTTATTAAATATATAGCTACAGAACCTATCACAAGTACTTAGATCTGCATAATGTTTTTTTCAGGCTTCCCTAACTCCTTTATCTTGCAAGTCATTGTAAATACACATAAATAATCCTTCTCTCTTCATTGTTGCTGTTATTGTTTTGTTTTTCTTGTTGTTGTTGTTTTGTTGTATATCTTCTTCTTTGTGCAATTATTTTTTTCTAGATTTGCACTTCTTCACACATCTGAACACATGTGTTTCATAAAGCAATTTGAATACTAATGAGATTACAGCTAACTATTAATACAGGTACTGGTTCCCGGCAGGAAAAGTACATGCATTGAAATTCCTTTTTAAGAATCAATAATGAAATACTTTTTTTCTTACACATTGCAACACTATCTATGTTCTTGTCCAAAAATTGACTATAAGTGTGTCATTATATAGTGTCATTATATAGTTGTAGTGGTGTCACTAGGCAAGCTTGCCTAAAGAAGTACAAATTTTTTGCTCCTAGGATATGATTATTGTGCAATATATAAGGAGACATACGTGTGTCTACTAATTGTGTTTTACAGGAAGTGAGCCACTCTGATAGTATGTATTTATGTATGCATTGTTGTGTCGTGTGTGTGTGTGTGTGTGTGTGTGTGTGTGTGTGTGTGTGTGTGTGTGTGTGTGTGTGTGTGTGTGTGAACCAAGTATAGGTATGTATATACAAGTATATTTTCATATGTATAAATGCATGTAGGCATAAATATTTCCTTTCTCGGGTAGAATTATCTCCAAACAAATTGTAAGACTTTGTTTTGCAAGATCAGTTGGGTGGGCATATCAGCATGCTGACTGCTCCCTTTAATGTATTCTCTTTTTTTATATCAATAAACTATTTGAATTTGAATTTGATTTGAATGAAATACTTGTGTCTTAAATTCTATCTATATCAATCCCTTCTCTTCTACATGTGTAATTTTAAATACACTTTTTTTCTTCTCCTTTTCTTCTACACTTACCTAAATACATTATCAAAGGTAACTAGTGATACATACACATAGCCTTATTTAACCTATATTGTAAGTTGAACTACATGCAAAGCACTGTGTTTCTCAGTCCTGTATTCTGAAATGCTTTGCTCTCTCACCATCACTACTTTCAAAAGGCTCTTGTTGAAGATAGACTTTTTAAGGACTTTTTTTATGGTTCTGGTGATGGATTGGCAACATTTCTGGTTTAGTGAAAGAAGAAATTGTCTTGAAAATATAGATAGTTTTATCTGTGGCCTTGAGATACTGTTGTGGTGAAGA
>CM035203.1:3265586-3268086 GCA_020233015.1 Callinectes sapidus | reverse complement strand
GAGTCAAGGGAGTCGAGAGCGTGATGGTTGGTTGAAATCTTGTCCTCTCCAGCTTATAATCCTTGCAACTCAACGCCGTGGGGAGATATTTGGGTGTGTTCACTGTCTTGTGTTTTTTGGTATGGGAGAGAATGCGTAGTGTGTGTGTGTGTGTGTGTGTGTGTGTGTGTGTGTGTGTGTGTGTGTGTGTGTGTGTGTGTGTGTGTGTGTGTGTGTGTATGTGTGTGTGTGTGTGTGTGTGTGTTTGTGTGTGTGTCGCCGTTTAGAGGGACCACGTGAGGCTGAGTTGTGATAGCGTCATGTGTATCGAACATGGACGTGCCGGAGGAGAAAAGGAAAGAAATAGAGAGAACCGATACAAGTTTTGGTGGGGACAGGGATAGTCATGGTGGGTGATGGCAGGGAGCGTGGCCAGCCTGTGCACGCCTCCTGATGCTCGTGGCCTTGCGCGGGGCTTGTGGATATCCTTCGAGTAAAGCTTTCTTTCAGGCGATTCTCCTCCCCCAGGCAAGATGGTACACCGTAATTCCTTTTGTTTCCTTCCATGGTGTCCTTCAGGGAGCTGTGCTTGTGATGCAACTGTTCCCTGAGCCGCAAATCACGAGAACAACATTAAATTAGTTGCATTGGCAAGAGTAGACCACGTGAAGGGAGCGCGGTACCCACGTGATGAGAGTCTGACTAGAAGACTTTACCGTATATAAGACTGGTCGAGCCCTCAGATATCCAGTGTGCAAATTGTGTAGGGGGACGTTCGACTGTTGGTGTGACGGAAAGCTGCAAATCGTAGGGAAAAAAGGGTGAAAGGGAAAAGGTCGTAAATCTGTTTGGAAATTACTTTCATAAATTCCAGCTTTTGGAAGCCTCATGAGTTGTGCGGCGGAAAGATACCCAATACTGGTTGTGAGTTTGGGAACTTTCCGCGATTCCAGTCTAATATGAAGTGATCTCCTTTGGCAAAATGGTCCATATATTCACTTTCACTTACGTAATATTGCTGTATGCTAGGCGTAGTGCAGGTCAGGAAGTGTCGAGATGTCTCCAGAACCAGGTGTGGTGGACTCAGGCAAAGAAGCGGCAGCGACAGTAGCAATGTGAAAGTTCGCTGCGCTAAAGTTTCGCAATTGGTACATAGCACGACGAGTGGAAGCGAGTGAGTGACCAATGCGAGATGAAAAGAAAACAGAGGCAAGTCTTTGATTTGTTGATGTGTTGGTGAAGTGTTGGTATAAAGTAGTGCATTCAAATGTTACTTTGCCAACAATGGAGCAAGAGCGGCACCACGACGATTTCAGCATTACACGGCTGTCACACCACCACTTGGACCTCTCTCTCGCGTCGCACGAGGCAACCCACATTTAATACACCAGTGTCAAGAATATTTCTGCAGGGGGCGAAGTAAAGATGAATAAAATGTGTTGCTTGATCGATTTCCTTATTATGTATCTTTATGATTTCATGTGGTGCGGATAAACTCCTTGGAGAGATAAACGAGCTCGAATGTCTCTAGTCAATTTCCATGACATAGGCGTTGAGGACAGAATGGTAATTTTTTTTCTAAAACATTTCGTCTAGTTATCAGTACAAGTCATACAAAAGCCAATAATTCATTAAACCTCGAAAAGCAGTATTCATTCATTTGTAATAGTAAATTAATAACA
This sequence comes from Callinectes sapidus, assembly GCA_020233015.1. Classification (NCBI taxonomy): domain Eukaryota; kingdom Metazoa; phylum Arthropoda; class Malacostraca; order Decapoda; family Portunidae; genus Callinectes; species Callinectes sapidus. Next base: position 3,266,425 of record CM035203.1, on the reverse strand, counting down.
GAACCAGGCAGTAATAGATGAGCATATATTGTTTTAATTAGGAGAAGGGTACTTTTCATTATCTTTTTCTCAGCTGTTAATTCCAGGCTATCGCATAGGATCACGTCACCTCATTTACACCTCGTTCTCTCCTATACGGCTTAATTTTCTCTTGCACTGCCATTTTGTCGGCCACATTGCAGCTGTGTGGGAGATGGAACAAGCTCAAACACACTTGCCACCATGGTGACGGGAACACTTTGTCACAAGGATTTCCCTAGTATTTCAAGTTACTATTTACATAAATTTTCCTTTTATTGGCCAGGTACATGTGTGTGGAGGGGAATGGTGAGTGGGGACCACTAAACAGAGAACATGTAGGAAGAACACCGTAATAAGCCCTGGACATGAATGCAAACAACATGGAGGCTCAGCGCAGATAGCAGACAAAAGCAGCACAAACAGTGATGCATGTGCATTCCATTCCTAACGCTGCATCAGTATTCATCCAACATCTGAGCTGTTACACACGCCTAGAGGATGACGCCGCCACTTCCACCCAGTATACAGAGGTTATAAGAGCATTGTGAGGGTACTACATATCATTACATTGTATCACATCCATCTTTTGTATGGAGAGGACAATGTGACACTTACTGGGCTTACTATTTGCTTTCACTGCACAATAACAAAACTATAGGTAGTCGAAGGTTTCAGCTTCTTGATCGCTTTTTTTTATTAGTGGTGAATTTGCAAATTTATACTCTGAACTTGACAGAAAGCCACAGCAGTTAAGGAATCAAACCAAAAGAGCCAGTACCCAGAGGCCTATTGTGGTGCCTTTATTGGTGATAATTATT
>CM035203.1:3253086-3260586 GCA_020233015.1 Callinectes sapidus | reverse complement strand
ACCGTAATAAATAAAAGTGGGAAGGAAGAGAAATGAGTAAAAGAAATAAATGAAATGAGTAGAAGTAAACGAAGGAAAGGAAGACACGAAGGAAAAAAGGAAGAATAATAATTGAAGGAAGAAAAAAATGCACCGAACATATAAAACAGAAAAGTGAAATAACATAACGGAAGGAAAGCAAACTAAGAAATCAATGAAGAAAGAAAGGGAAAAACGATTGATAAAAAATGACAATAAGGTGTAAAGTAGTGAATGTTTGAAGGACAGACGTACATAAAAAAAAAATAAATAAAGTAAAAAACAAAAGAAATAAAAAAGAAAAGAAGCTGTTGGTGAGCTTGAAAGAAGTGAAAATTTAGAAAAAAAGAACAAAAATGTTAAATAAAAAAGAAATGAAAGTGAACAGAAGGAAAATAACGAAAAGCAAAAGGAGGAGAAGATGAAGAAGAAGAAGAAGAAGAAGAAGAAGAAGGAGAAGGAGAAACAGGTTAAATGATGCGGTAATAAACGTTAAATACAAAGTGAAAGTGAAAGGAATGAACAAGATAAAAAAAATAGTGGAACAGAAAAACAAAAACGAGAGACAGAGAGGAATATGAAAAAAAAGATGATACGAAAAGAAAGAGTCAATAAAGAAAAGATATGAACAAAGGAAATACATGAAAGGAAGAGAATTAATTTAGACCAGAATAATAATAATAATAATAATAATAATAAGAAGAAGAAGAAGAAGAAGAAGAAGAAGAAAGAACTAGAAAACGAATGAAATACAAGAAGAAAGAGAAGAAGAGAAGAGGAGAAGAGAAGAAGAAAAGAAAACATGAAAACGAAAGATGGACAAGAAGAAAACAGAAGAAAAGACTAAAAAGAAGAAAGAGAAGGAAGAAGAAGAAGAAGGAAAGAAAAAAAGAAGAAAAAAAATATGAGAAAGAAGAAGAGAAAGAAGAAGAAGAACAAAAAAAAGAAGAACAACCACAACAAAAGCAGCACCAACATCATCATTACTACCACCACCACGAATACCACCACCACCACCACCACCACCACCACGACCACAAAGTAAAATAGAAAAAAGAAGAATAAAACATCAACATCATTTCTTTCATCCCGCCACCGACACAGGCACAGGTTACACCACATAATGCACCGCGCATATCACAGGTGGACTCAATTACATCTGAAGCAACAGCGTAACTCTGGGTAATCTTTTTTCTATATAATTCAGCTCAACTTTCCCTGCTGGCCGGTGCTTCCCTCGCATCGCGCCACACCCTTCAGGAACGCGCTGTGCACCTCCCCACTATTGCTGGTGGAAGGGATCCGTGGCAACTGTAAAGGGATTCAGTGCTACATATGGACAGTTGAGGATTATGAAAGGGATTTAGTATTTTAGAGGATTAGGAAAGAATTTGTGGTGATGTATGGATTATTGATTGGTTTATTTAAAGGTGTTGTTAAGTATTTTAAAAGTAATGAAAGGGTTCAATGGAGTGGGAGAATATTTGGTTATTGTTTGAAGGTTCACTTGTTGGTTATGAAAGGAAAGGAATCTAGTATTTTGGAGGGTTACGAAAACAACTGTGGTACATTAACACACACACGCACACACACACACACACACAAATAAATAAATAAATAAAATAAAATAAATAAATAAAATAAATAAATGAATAAAAATATGCAGACCCACTCCCCCCCAAAAGAATCTTCAAATTTATGGTTAATTTAACATTCATAAGCGGCCGTATAGCAAAAACTAAATGTCTCCTAATGGTTTATAAAGAAAAGGAATTATGGATTTAACAATAATGAAAGATATTTGAAACGAAACAAGATGATTTAAGGTTTAACTCCTTCATTACTAGAACACATTTTACCACAAATTCTGGGTGTGATTAAACGATTTTATTAACATTAAGAACAGTCTCAGGAGGTCAAGAGATTAATGGCCTGAGTCTGTACTATTTTCATCCCTACATGAGTTTCTGAATCTGTATAAAATCGAGAAATAGAAAGCAGAACAAACCTAAAAACGCATCCCAGTACTGAAGGGTGATGGTGAAAGAGCTAAAGTGATCGGAGAGAAGCATTTAATCACGACAGAAGAGTTTTAAATCTTCTAATGAGGATGAAACAGATACGAATGAAGTTTGAAATAGCTGAAGAGAATTTGTCAGTCAACCAGTCAGTCGGTCATTTAGCCAGACAGTCAGCCAACCAGCAGAGCAATAGGTCAATTAATCCATCTATTCATGCATCAGTTAGTCACTCAGTTAATTAGTTGCTCACAGTGAATAAAGTAATAGAATACATGATAAACTAACTACAAATGTTCTCCAAGCTGTTATTTTCTTTTTCTTGTATTTCTTACTATTACAAGAAGGAGGAGGACGAAGAAGAAAAGGAAAAGGATAAGAATAAGGAAAAGAATGAGAATAACAATAAGAACAAGATGAAGAAGAAGGAGAAAAGAAGAAGAAGAAAAAGAAGAAGAAGAAGAAGAAGAAGAAGAAGAAGAAGAAGAAGAAGAAGAAGAAGCAGAAGAAGAAGAGAAAAAAACGAAAGAAATAACAAAAAGAAAGGAAATAGAAGAAAATAATAAAAAAAGAAGGAAAGGATGTAAACAAAAGTAGAAGAAGAGAAAGAAGAAAAGAAAGGAAAAAGGAACGAAGGAAAAATAACAAAAAGATGAACAGCAACAAAAGAAAAGAAAAGAAGAAGAAGAAGAAGAAGAACAAAAAGAAGAAGTGAATGAATAAATGAATACACGATGAACACACACACACACACACACAGACTCCACCCAACCCACGCAAATCTTCCCCACCACTTTACTCCACATTTCACAAAGAACCAACGTACTTATTTACCATTCTGCTCCCGAAGTGTTATGCAACCTCCTCTTAGCTAACCCTCTCTTTCCTCCGCGTCTAAATAAAGCGCCAATACCGCCACCTCACTAGCATGCAGTCCACTTGTAAGTTAGGTCACCACTGGGTTTTCAAGGCAGCACAGCACTCACCAGGTCTAAATTTAGAGATAATAATGGTGTTTGTAGGTTTATTTACTGAGAGATAAGATAGGTTTACAGTGGATACAGAATACTCGTTGCAAGATAGGTAGATAAATATATACATAAGACAGACACAGACAGATAGACAATGTGTAAAGATATTGTTAGAATTGTAGAAATAGCCTTGAAAATTTTAGTACCTTTCGCTACAGACTTAACAGTTCCCAAGGGATGTAAGAGGCAAAATATTTCAGAGAGTCGTGTTATTAGTGGCACTGCAAGGGAAGAATGGTGCTTTGGATGAAGAAATGAGATGATGTCTGAGTGTAATAAAGGTACATAAATCATAAAGTAAATAAATAAAATGTCTGAGTCTAAAAAAAGTACGTAAATTATAAAGTAAATAATTTAAATGTCTGAGTCTAAAAATATACATAAATCATAATGTAAATAGATAATATATAGAATGAGTTTAAAAATGTACATTAATCATAAAGTAAATCAATAGAATGTCTGACTCTAGTACATAAATCATAAAGTAAATAAATAAAATAAGAATATAAGATAGAGCCAGAAAAAAAAGAGCTTCGAAAAACAAGAATGAACGATGCGTCTATTTGACTCGTGCACTGATGGGTAACCTGCTTGGCTCTCTCACCACAACTATTTCCAAAGGCCACACCGATGATTAACTTGGCTCTGTAGCGTTTCTCCTCTTGATAACATAGAAATCGTGTTTACCTCTCACTGGAACCGTAGAAGCACCCTTGAAACCTCATCTATCTTCGCCGCACAACACTTTCTTCTTCCTCTCATCACTATTCTGTCTCAACATTATTATTTCCTTTTATTTTATTTATACAATGTGGGTTTTTTATGGGAATTTATGGGCTATGAGACTACCTATTGGAAACCTCATATCTGAAAGCCCACCCATTTGGGAACCGTTACCCCGAGTGGATGCCCAATCTCCACTCAGACCATGGCCAGGATTCGAACCCCTGCGCTCGGGGATTCCAAGGGGAGGGTTTCAAGACAGTTAACCCTGATTTCCCGCCAACTCTTTTGACCGGTAAGAGAACTGGCAAATTGGAGTTTTCTTCTTTTATTTCTAGAATTTTCACTGCTTTTAGTTGTCCTTGGCCAGCTTTTCTCTCTTACACAAAAAAAAAAGAAAATAAAAAAATCAGGCCTTTGCGAAGTATAAGTGAGGCGCAGAAGTGTTTCAAAGTAACGTTCTCATTCATAGCAGAGGCGCAGTATGCTCCAGTAACGGTGAAAGGAGAGCATGCATGGCCGGTGTCACTTAGGCGGGCCGGCGGCGAGGGTGGTGGTGGTGGTGGTGGTGGTGGTGATGGTGGTGGTGGTGACCGTGCACACAAGAGGCCGAGGACATGATGCGTTGCGTTTTTTGGAAAGTGATGGTGTGTGTGTGTGTGTGTGTGTGTGTGTGTGTGTGTGTGTGTGTGTGTGTGTGTGTGTGTGTGTGTTATACTGATTTTTTATCGTTACATGTTAGGCTCTACGTGTTATCACTTTTATTACCATTATTATTATTATCACTTCTATTATCATCATTATCATCATCATCACCATTATCATTATCGTTTTTGTTATCATTGTTATCGTTTATAATTTTTCTGAGATGAGATGGTATGTCTTTACTTTCAATTTCATTTGTATAGGGGAACTGGAAAAATAACAAAGATAACATATGAAAAATAGACAAACATCTCTCCCATTGTCACTACACACAAAAAATGATTAAATGTATTGATTTTCTTGTCGTTTTAAGAAAAAAATAGGAGTAAAAATTTTGATTAATGAATACTTGTCTATCTATCTATCTATCTATATATCTATCTATTTATTTATCTATTTGTCTATATATCTATTTATCTATCTATCTATTTATCTATCTATCTATCTATCTATCTATCTATCTATCTATCTATCTATCTATCTATTTATCTATCTATCTATCTGTGTGTATATCTTTTCATGTATCTGTCTACCTATTAATCTGGTTTCATGCCTTTATCCATCCATCTATCTGTCTATCTAGCTATTCACTTATCTATGTACCCATCTATCCACCCACCCGTCCATCACATGTCAGTCCCGTGTCGTCTTGCATGAGGTTAATTTGGCGGAAAAAAGGAAAGGAAAGCAGAGCACGACTTTCCCTGTCAGGACCGTTGTAAAAATGTATGCCTTTTGTGAGCAAATTGGACCGACTACTGACTGCATGAGAGAGAGAGAGAGAGAGAGGGAGAGAGAGAGAGAGAGAGAGAGAGAGAGAGAGAGAGAGAGAGAGAGAGAGAGAGAGAGAGAGAGAGAGAGAGAGAGATGAATACCAACAAAAACAGTAGCCGGAGCTTGCCTAAGAGGAGTAACAAAGACAAATGTTACGTCACCTTCCACTTGTCATGTTGTACTCATTATTATCCACACCAGTGAAGGCGTGAGGGAGAGGGAGAGGGAGAGGGAGAGAGGGAAAGGGAGTGGAAGACGGTGTGGATTGGGAGTGAATATTAGAGTTTTAAGAATGTTCCTATATTTCCATATGAATTACGTATATCAGTAAGAAAACATTACGAGTTATCAAATAAATCACCATTTTGGACTTTAAAAACAGTAAGGTAATGAAGAAAACCTGAGACCTCGATGCGAATTTAAGAACGTTTCAACAATTCTAGATAAATTACGCATAACAGTAAGAGAACATCATGAATACTCAAATGTATCATCAATGTGGCTTTTATAAACAGTAAAGTAACGAGAAAAGACCTGATAACTCGATATCGTGAATTTTAAGAACGTTCTCTCAATTCTAGATAAATTACGCATAGCAGTAGAACTTCACGAATACTCAGATAAGAACTTAGAAAACGAGGGAAGCTGCAAGAGGTTGTCAGATCTACTCGTGGCAGTCGCTGTGTGAGCACCTCTGCCTATTTCCACCTATCCTCCTCCTCCATCAATTTGTCCAATCTCCTTTTAAAACTCTCCAATGTCTGAGCACTAACAATATGGTTATTGAGTCTGTTCCACTCATCAATTACCCCATTTAAAAACCAGTTCATTCCTATTTTTCTCCTTGGTCTAAATTTCTCCAGCCTGGACCCGTTATTTCTGGTTATATTCTGATTTTTGACCCTAAAATGAATCACCACTGTGGCTTTTAAGAACGATTTCCATGGAAGGTAGAAAATGTTAAACCACTTTGCTACCATGACGTGGTTTCATATTTATTCTGCTCACTATCTGGCGATTTTATACAGCTTCAGAGACTTATGTGGGTATTTGCAAAGTGAAGACTGTAACTTAATCTGCAGACCTTTCTGGACCCTTCCTAATTTAAAAAAATCATCTAACCATACCACAAAAAATTCATGGCAAGAATGTGTCCCAGTACCGAAGGGGGTTAAGGTCTGTATTCTGAAACGCTTTGCTCTCTGATCACTACTATTTTCAAAGGCCACAGAGAGTACAAGCCGGGTTTCTGAGGGTGTTTCCTCAGTCAATTATGTAGTAACCTTGTTCATTCTTTTTTATCTATACAAATTTGTCTAAAATCTATACAAATTTAACTAAAATTGAGAGAACGTTCTTAAAATTCGCAATATCGAGTTCTCAGCCGTTTTTCATTACTTTACTGTTTTTAAAGGCCACAGTGATGATTCTTTTGAGTATTCATGATGTTCTCTTACTGTTATGCGTAATTTATCTAGAATTGTGGAAACGTTCTTAAAATTCACATTAAGTTCTCAGGCCTTTGTCATAAGAACCATAAACACACCCTTGGAAACTGGTGCCACTTAAACAGGAGCCTTTCGAATTAGTGGAGGCGCAGCGCTGAAGTGTTTCTGAATAGAGACGTAAGAATTCCCCCTTTTAATTCCTTCTTACTGTCCACATTTCCATCAATTTTAGTGGTGCAATTATTCACAGCTCCCATTTCCCTCCCTGCAGTATCGTCATCTTCTCACCACCTTACCTTGTGCTCCGCCGCTCCGCTTGTGTAAGAAAATTGGTCTATTCAGCTTCCATCACGGCGGTTGTAATTTGGGGCTCAGAATTGTAGGTCTAGAGAAGGCCACTGAGACGACGCTCGGGGGTGTCTGCAGTGGATATTATTCCGCTCTGATCTCTTTCTTCCCGCGGGCAAACGCCAAACTATTCTTGACTGTCTGATTATTTGTCCAACTGTGTGTGTGTGTGTGTGTGTGTGTGTGTGTGTGTGTGTGTATGATTTCTGCCTGTGTATCATGTATCGGTCCCCAATGTATGTTTCTCTTCTTTCTGTGTCTGTCTTTTTGTCTGCCTAGCTGGCCTGGTTGATTCTCTCTCTCTCTCTCTCTCTCTCTCTCTCTCTCTCTCTCTCTCTCTCTCTCTCTCTCTCTCTCTCTCTCTCTCTCGTATATACAATATTCTTTATCATATTCGTTAAATTGTATACCATGTAATTTTCTTCATGACCTATC
>CM035203.1:3108523-3122690 GCA_020233015.1 Callinectes sapidus | reverse complement strand
GGGGATATGTATCAAGCACGCTCGCCATTCATTATAGTTTTAGGTGACATACTGCTTAATGCTGATCTTGCCTCTCCAGTTATTTTTATCTCTTTATACTTTATGCAGACACACATCCGGAACAAGGACCCGAATTCTACACACGTTAAGATCGTAAAACAAACAAGTAGCCCCACGTGTATGGTTTTAATCTTGAAGAGAGAGAGAGAGAGAGAGAGAGAGAGAGAGAGAGAGAGAGAGAGAGAGAGAGAGAGAGAGAGAGAGAAAAAAAAAAAAAAGGTCTCACCTTTCCATGTAGTCACAAACTAAATAAGGATGACTCACTTCATATTATCTTGAATCCCGTAAATTTTCATTATCTGATCTAAAACCTTTAGACAGTGCTACCTTCTGATCTCAAGGGCTTTGACACAACCTTCCAGGCAATTATCCTCTCTTTCTCAATAATACTCAATTGTCCCCTCTTTTATACTGAATATTATCAGTCTGTCCATTATTTATAATCTAAACTGGAATTTTCACATCTCATTGGCTAAAACAGCTTCTATGAAGTTAAGCATTCTGAGGTGTCTCCATCAGTTTTTCATCTTCCCAACTGCCAGCTCTGTACAAATTATCTGCTCATGTATGGATTACTTTTTACATGTATGTAAGACGTGAGGAGGGTATTCCACTCACACAGTGTTATTAATTAAGGTGTAGTCAAAACATTTTGTCTGATAAATTCCTCTCCTCCAACTGACTATCTTCAGCCTCTTTCTCCCCACCACAATGTTGCATTGCTTGCTATCTTCCATCACTTTTTCATGTTAACTGTTCTTTTGATCTTGCTAATTGCATGCTTCCCTTCCTTTTAAAGCCTTACCTCACAAAGTTTTCTTCTTCCTCTCACCCCTATTCTGTTCAACTCTAATGCAAGAGTTAAACAGTACTCTCAATCATGCATACCTTTCTCTGGTAAACTCTAGTACTCCCTACCTGCTTTTTTATTTCCAGCTTCCAGTGATTTTACTTTATTTAATTGGGAGGTTTCAAGACATTTATTTATCCCATTCTTTTGGTAAACTCTCAGATCTACAAAAGACTTGTGACTAAGTGAGCCCTTTTTTATTGTGTTATGTTCTCCTTGGCCACTTTTCCCCTCTTACACACACACACACACACACACACACACAAATGGTACCATAACTAAGAGATCTAAAGTATAAAGACAGATTAAAAGAAATGAGACTGCCAACTCTGCAAGATAGGAGATAGGAGATCTAATAACTCTATGCAAGATAGGCACTGAAAAGCTTGACAAGCAGGACCTGCTATTGATGAAGAAAGTAACTAGACTGATGAGAGTACATTCAAAAAAGATAAAAAAGAGTCTGTGTTTAAAGTACATCAAAAGTACAGTTTTTCACATAGAACTGTAGCTATTTGGAATGGATTAAAGGAAGAAGTTAGTACAGCAACCAACATACATGGATTCAAGGAAGCATTTGACATATGGAGATAAGGAGACAGGACACTATGAGCCCCGCTTGAACCCTGTATAATACAACTAGGTAAATACACACACACACACACACACACAAACAAACACATATTTTCATCTGCTCAGTCACAGAATATATCTGTGTCACCATATTGATAAATTTGATATGAGTTGATACAGTAAGTATATGAGGAAAGATTTGTATGCATATTTATGCACATATGTAGGCATATAATTAATAAACCATGTCAGCATCATGTTTTGTGTCAAACTCAAGTTAACAAGCACAAAAGATAGAATAGTGGATGCTGTCAGGGTTTCTACAGTAAGTCTCATTGCAGCCTGAGGCAGAGGACACAAATGAGAATAAGGGAATGCTGATCCACATGCAGCAGATCCTCAGGCAACTCTTCATTCTGTTTATTCTTCCTGAGTTCAGGGTTAGATCCTTGGTCGTTATTTTCATCTGGTGTGGAGCCTCTATGGTTTATTACGGCCTCGCCCTTAATGCAGACAACATCAAGTACGTCAACGTCTTTTTAAAAATTTGATGTATATGTATTGTGTGATATTCTGCTACCTTAACTTTTCTGACATGTAAATATTGATTCAGGAGGAGAAACTAAGGTTATCTTCATATTATCCCTTCACCTGAGATTTAATAAGTATGTTACCCGTGTGATGATTTCTTGTTATTATTGTCAGAGGGAAGATAAACCATTCACTGAAATCAGTATAACATTGAATTTAAAATACATCCTTTATAATCAATCAATAATAAAATATTCATATTTAGAAGAACAGGTTGCGCTGTTTTCCTAACAGTTGCACTAATAATCATAAGGAAGGATTAAAGGAAGTGTCCTACATCATAAAAAAAATAATGTCTCTGATATTTCCCCAAGCACTGACCCATACCTATACGTGTTTTTTGGGGGAGTCCTGGAGATCCCATCATACTTGCTGTTGTGGTTGGCACTCATCTACATTGGCAGAAAGAAAGCTCTCTCTTCACTGTTCTTTATTTGTGGACTCTTCATCTTTGCGTTGATGATCCTTATCATCCTGCAACTTCAAGGTGGGTCTTCCTTTGGTGAGCCTGCATGCATGATGCACTGTAGGTTGCATGATTTTTTTTCTAAAGGGACTCTGAAATAATAGAGCACATGGAGCAGTACATGACATGGCCAGTGTTTAAAGAGTGCATTGTAGGGAAGGATATTTCTAAGAATAAATATTGTGAGAAATTAATTTAAATGATTGAGAGTTTAGCATTATGAATTACTGCATTGCATAACTTATGCATCCCACATTTGAGTGTGGAATTTTGTTTCATTAGATGTACATTCAGCACCTTTATATAACAATTACTTTAAAATGAGTAGCTCTTATTTTGTGTTTAGAATGAAGACCTAATATTTTCATGATCTTAGAATAAGGGAAGAAATATTTTCTCATAAATTGTCAAAGGCACAAAGGTACATGAATCTCTCAAAACCTCCTAAAAAGATACCTGAACTTAGAAAATATGAAAACCACTGTTCTACATGTTTAGTGTTGTTTTCATGTCAACACAGACTGGGGCTGGCCAATTTGTACCAATCAAGGTTATTCAGACTGACACATTGCTTTGGAACATAAGGAAGGACATACCTGCTTGACACCAGACTTGAAATCTCATAATGCTCATACATCTACTTCTATCCACACACACACACCGAGAGGGCCCAGGTTTGAGTCCCAGGTGCGGCGAGGTAAATGGGCAAGCCTCTTAATGAGTATCTAGCCCCTGTTCACCTAGCAGCAAGTAGGTACAGGATGCAAGTAATGGGGTTGTGGTCTCACTGTCCCGGTGTGTAGTGTGTGATGTGGTTTCAGCCCACCCGAAGATCGGTCTATGAGCTCTGAGCTCACTCTGTAGGGAAAAGGCTGGCTGGGGACCAGCAGGCAACCACAACAGTGAATAACACATTATTGGATGAAGTTATCCATATAAATTCCAAGTTACCAATTGTTTTGCAGTACATGATTCTTAACAAACTGAGACCACATTTGTTACTATGAGCAATATTAAGTAACTTGTAGTTCTTTCATCCCTACTATCCTACTTGCATAGGAAGTGAATGGGCTGTGGTGACCTTCTCCCAGGCTGGCAAGGTGGCCATTACTGCTGGCTTCCAGTTAGCATGGATGTTCACTGCAGAACTATACCCAACTAGCTACCGCTCCTATGCAGTGGGAATGGCCAGTGTGTTCGCCAGGGTTGGGGCTATGATATCTCCATTCATCAATGATATCCTGGTAAGTAGTAATTGCCCTTTCATAACTTTTGCAGAAAATTTTACATACTTGGTAAGTTAATCATTCAATAGAATATACAGCGAAACTTAATACTTGAACTAAATTTGTTCCAAATTGCTGCTTAAGTATTCTAACCTTAGCATAACCATACGTTTACTAAAAATTTCAATGCATTTTCTTATAATAACAATTTAACAATTTCTTCCACCACCACAGATCACTTAAATTTCTTTTTCACATCCATTGCCATATCAACTACCTTAATAGCCTCCTTGTTTTTCAGTACAGTGGCTACCGTAATTTCTTCATATACACCAGTCTCTTGAATTACGAGTGAGTTACTCGTATGTTCCTAAACAACTGTTCGTAAATCAAAAATTCATAAACCAAGCCATTTTCTCCTATACACTTCCATTATATAAGTCAAGATATGTTCCTACAACCAAAAATTATGTCCCTGTGTTATTGTAGAGTACATTATATATTTCTGACTGGTTCGGTTATCGTTGTTGTCATTATAGCCAGGGCAGCAGACAATGCGTCAGTGTTACCAACAATTGTCAGTTTGAAAAATGATGTCATTCTTGAATGTTAAACTTGTGACACTTTTTCATGATACAGTGGTTTGTAGGCAAAAATCTGCATTTTGAATGGCATGTTCAAATTTTAGTTTTCTTCGACAATTAGGGTCATTGTCAACAGTTTTCTGAATACCATTTTCAAAGTCACAGAAAGTGTTAGCCACAGGTGAGATGTAGCTGTGTTGTGGTATTGTCCTTTGGTCCATCCCCCAGTACTGCAAGCATTGTCTGTAAGATATTAGCTTTTCTAGCATTTTGGAACTTACCAGAACACCTAATTGAACTTGTACTATGCTTGTCTTGCAATTTGTACTGTTGTAATCACTAATGAGCTCAAAAAATACAATCATTGCATAGAACAAGTTAAATTAAGTAGAGCCACCCCCACTCCTAGATTACATTTGGTTTCATATTTTGCTTATGGTATATTCAACTATTTTAAAAGTTTCATATGTTGTTTGCTCATATGAGAGTATATTACTCCGTAAATTTGATTTAATTTCAGGTAAATTTTTTAATTTGTCAAAATTCAATTATCTTTCTATATCTTTGAAAAACTACCATAAGCTGTTTGGACATATATCCAATGTCACATGGATTTAATTTTCTATTCCTTGTTTTGCTTTTGAAGAAAAAATAAACATCTAAAAAAATAAAATACTCTCCCCAAAATTTCACTTTCTTTTGACATTTTCAAAAAAGTATTTTCATGCAAAGTTCATATTCTAATTAGTTTAAAATGATACCTAACACAAGTTGGTCAGATTTTGTTTTGATTTAGAGGATTTTTTTTAATTATAAAAAAGTATTTTTGAGGTATCAGCTCCTTAAAGATTTTTTCCATTTTATCATTTTGCCATTTGTATTTGATTGACCTGAAGTTTTCACATATGATTGTGTAGACATTGGTAATTTTCTGGAACATGATAGAATGATAAAGGCATCTGATCTGCTTTGTTTTAGAAAATGTCATTCACACGTAAGTTAGGGTGTCATAAGATGCAATGGATGGTTTTACAGTAATGTGCTTTTGTAAAAATGTACTGTACATTCCTGTGTGACAAATGGAATTTTCAAGTGTGATAAGAACACAGTGGTGGGTGTGTGTATCACTGTCTCTTGGTCAGGATTTAGCTACACACCTGTCTTATTTTATTGTATAGGTGTAGGGAGGATTTATGTGACAGTGTAGGTATGTTTTATATAGTTTTGATATCGAAAGTAGTGATAAAACATTGTATATAGTTATGCTGGCCCCACTGTCCACACAGCTTCCACAGCCTTACAGGTACTCACTTACCAGAGTGACAGCCCCAGGAGAGCACAGGACAGGTCGGCAGCATATACAAGGATACTTCTAGGCAAAGATTCATGGCTAGTGAGAGGAAGCGAGGTAACAGACCCACACACACCAGACTCACTCAGAGAGGCAGGGTGACAGTTAAAGGCTTGGCACTTCTTTAGTTTACTAACATAAAATGGGACAAAATACAGGGTGGCACACAGGGTACAGTAAGTCCTCATTATATGGTACATATGCGTTCCTGAAAAACCTTACTGCAAATTGAAATTACTGTAGTGGACCCCCGCCCATTCACGGTTCACCATTCGCGGCCCCGCATACAACTTGAGGATTTTTTTTCAAAGTTTTTTTTTTATAATTTCGGCAATTTCGTTAATTTCTTAGGCCATTTTTTTTTACCCGAATATAATATAATATAGAATAAAAAATTAGAAAAGAGATGATACTGTATAACTGGTAAATAACTTTAAAATAACAATATCAGTTAATATGAAATTTTAAAAAATAGAAAAGAGAGATGATACAGTATAACTGGTAAGTGATTTTAAAATAACAATGTCAGTTGATATAAAAAAAAAAATGAGAGATGATACATTATAATTGGTAAATAATTTAGAAATAACAATGTCAGTTACGAGCTTTTGTTTCTCCTTCCTTGCTGCAGGCAATGTGAGGTCACAATTATCTTCATGAGCTAGACTTATACTACATTATTACTGTTTTTAATTCATCATTACCACATATTACTACATTATTACTGTATTAATGAATAAGATTGTCTTTAGAATGTGGAGGGTGGTGAGTGGGAGGATGGTGAGTGGCGGAAGTAGGGAAGGAGTGGTGGGGGGGGTTTGTGTATCGAATGGGAGAGGATAAGGACGAAGGGAAGGGGAAGTGGGGAATACTACACAATGTGTTCCCGTATTTAGTGCATGGGAGGGAGGCGGGGACCCAGGGGGAGGCTTGCCTAGTCTTCACTGGGACTCAGGAGTTTCACACTGAAGTAAATAAATCTTTTGCTATGCCTGTTTTTTTTTTTTTTTATGCATTTCATGTCTGTGTTTACTTTATACTCTCAAAATGTGAAGTATATCTATGAATTATAATGAGATGAGGGGAAAACAAGGTGCCAATATGTTAATTCATGTTGCCACTCTGGTGGGTCAGGACCAATTTATTTTTTCCCATTACTCTTTAACAATGGCTATTGCGTTTTTAGGTATTGTGGCGATATTAAGGGACCAATTTCTCGCAATAGCTGGGGGTTGAATGTAGTATTTTTTTTATGTAAAATAAACTGGAATGGATTAAATGTTTTTACATTAATTTCTATGTTAAAAATTGCTTCCCAATTTGAATTTTCGCAATTCGAACAGCCATAAAGAACGAATTAAGTTCGAATCAGGAGGTACCACTGTATATATATATATATAATTTATTGGCTCCAAGACAGGGTAAGCTTCTCTTTCTATGGATGTTTACTGTGTCGGCAACTTTGTGTCATGTTTACATCAGCACACCACCACCAGCGGTGGAGAGGAATCCTTTGTTTACAACCACGTGTTCAAATACTAGATTTTTTTTTTAGTATTACATCAAACTTTTGTGTTCAAGTATTGAAAACTTTGACTATTAAGATGTTTGAGTACTGATTCTCCACTGTATTTCTAATATATATTTTCAAATATGTATCCTTTTACTTAACAAAAATTCTAATTCTTAAGTGCTTTTCAGGGGATGAGAGAGGTGTGGGGACCCTCTGCAGTATTTGGAACAGTGTCTATAGTGGCTGCTGTCATTACACTGCTGCTGCCTGAGACTGGGGAATCTAACCTCTCTGAGCCCACAAACTCCTCATTCACTAAAGAAAAGAAAGATGTCTCACAAAACAACAGTGTCAGCGAGATTGAACTCAACAAGGCACATGAAAATTTATCGTATGTTGCAGAAGATTAATACAATAATGACTTGCATTTCACAAACACATCATGTTAAATGTGTGTGTTTTCTTTCTTTTTTTCTAAATTTAATAGTCCTGTTGCTATGATTTCTTGTCTTTCTAAGGATTTTGAATCCATCATCAACTGTAAGGTTCTCAAACATCTATCATGTCACTACCTTTTATCTGATTGTCTGTATGGGTTCTGTTGGGACTGCTTTACTAATGATATAATTTTCCTTACTGAGCCTTATGAGTTTTGTAGAAATTTTATCTATCACTTTAGACATACCAGAAGCATTTGATAGAGTTTGGAAAAAAAAAAAAGACTACAACTACTATCTTTTTAAAAGCTTGATGGACATTTATGCAGTGTAAAAAAACATGTATTTCTTTGAACTGTAGAAACAGTATGACTTAAAACTAGCCTTAAGTAGTCTTTTATACCATAAAAATAGTTTATATTTCTTTGTGTAGTAAAAGTTTCTTAAAATTACATTTTGATGTATATCTGTCAATGAAAATTATGATATTTGCAGTTTGGAATCATTAGCTATACACCATAGAAATCATTTATATTTCTTTGTGTAGTAGAGGTTTCTTAAAATTACACTATGATGTGTATCTATTGATGGAAATTATGATACTTGCAGTTTGGAATTGTTAGCCAACAAGTGGTAAAGTTATAATGTCTAGTTAATGTTCTCTAAGAGTGACAACATTGAGAATTAGTATTTGAGAAAAGCCAGTAACAATGCAAACTGAGGAGAATGTGTGAGAATGAAGTAAAGTAATCCTAGACTAGATGATGAGATGAATGAAAGAATGTATACATGGTTGATACAAGAGTGAAAAGTAAACAATAAATGTATGTAGCTGTATTATATGTTATATGAAAAAATACAGATAGAAATAAAACTGATCCAGAGGAATTACTCAATGATATAAACATTTCTAATACTTTCAACATTTATGAACAAAATAGTCTTTATTATAAGTATCTAATTAAAATGTTAATTATAACAGACTCCATGTTTGTGAGCTTGACTAGGGTTGTCATTTCTAAATAGATTGTATTTAGAAATAGAGACTGTTGCATCAAAAATATCATTGGTAAGTCAAGTTTCTGTAATTCCCAACATATGTACATTGTTGTTAGTTACAAATATTTTAACAAAGATTATTTTGTTAGACAAGTTATTTACATTACACAACCCCATATTTAGCTGCGTACAGGGACATTTGGAACAGGGACAGAAGAGGCATTAGTAGGATCAGGCTGTGACTGAGATTGGGCTAGAGATGTGGACTGAGACTAAAGCTGAGCAATTAGTTGTCTAGCAGGATAATTTGCACGTAGACGTTGTTGTCCCTCATATGTCTTTACGTTGTTTAAAGGTTAGGTCCCGGTTAATATATACTCCTTGGTGCTGTGGGATATTTCTCAGTTCACTAGAGACATTTAGTATCTAGCTGTGGGTGCAGATTGTTATCTGACATGGTGACTTTGTACAGACCTTTCTCTCTATTGATACAATACAGGTTGGTGAGTGGTGGACTAGCTCTCAAAAGCAATTTAGAAATGTCCTTAATAATTATAGTCAGAGCAGCTTCATTAGTGTCAGTAGAAATACCCCTAAAAATCAAGATCCCTCCTCTCCTCACGCTCAACTTCACGGATAGTGATGCGAATGTCACCAGCCGACCCAGAGACAGGAACACTGGGATATAACATGGTCATTAGACTGACTGGCCTAGTTGGGCGAGCCCTACACTGGGTGCACACAAATTCAATGCCTTCGCCGCCCGCCTCACGGATGGCATCAATAACCCTATCTGACAACCCCATACGGAGTGGAGTAGGATGAAACCATATGACATTTGTCACAGCCAATGCTATCCTCAATGACATGTTGTTCACAACTACCACACACACCTCAGCCTCACCCAGCAGGTATCTAATGACTCACTGGTGATTTGTTGTACTGATCACCACCATCATTGTAGGGTCGAGGAAAGTCAGTTCTTTATCTGACGTTTATTCGATGACAAGCAGTGACCGTAAAAACTGCAAACAGATTTTCGGTCTCAATTTCCTTATAAATCAACATTATAGTCTATACTAGTTCAAAAAACTCTTAAAATATTACAATGGTTATAGGCAAAACATGTAATCAACTTGGCACTATGACATTTAGTTTATACTATAAAAATTATGAATTTACCTCAGTCACCTTCCTGCGCGGGTTGGCGGGTAGGCGTCTAGTAGTAGGGCGTGAGCAAGGATTCTCTAATATCCTTGGGCGTGAGTGACGCCTTGAGACAGTGAGTGTACCGCACCCACCAACAAACACCCAGCACTCGATCTTCAGGTCCTGCACCAGCTTCATCTGTTTATCACTGAGAGCGGGAAGACCTGACATGGTGCCTCAAGGATCCTGTTGGGAGGTACGTGGTGTTATACCACTGTCTCACTCTCTCTCTCTCTCTCTCTCTCTCTCTCTCTCTCAGCTCCTCCAGCGCCGGTGAGAGTAGACTCATTATCGTCATTGCTGTATAACGATTAATTTCAGCAACTGTAATAGGTGTGGGAAGATTTCGGGGACAATCAGATTCAGTTCCACTGGTAATTTGTAGCGAAGCAGGAAGTCGTGTTGACGGTGGTAGATGGCTCTAAGGCTGTGTTCCCTTTGCTGTTACCTTCATAGTGGACACCCTTATATCAGTTCTTGGTTTCGGTGCTTGTATGTCCGTACGTGACTTGTGGCATGCATCATAATGAAGAATGTTGGGGGCTAGGTATCTCTGTGGTAAAATGGTTGGCTCTCGGTTGTAATGGTGCGAGTTCGATCCTGACTCATGACAGTTACTTGGTGAGATTGGTGGTTCTTTTCTTGGCTAAGGACTGGCCACAAGCTGACATGTCTACCTTAGTTATCCTTTTGCAGTCAATAGGCATTGACCTGAAGCTTTTTATTTATTTTTGGAGAGAGAGAGAGAGAGAGAGAGAGAGAGAGAGAGAGAGAGAGAGAGTTTACTTTATATCCCGGTTGACAAATGGATGCACTCGTATAGTGCGTATGCGAGTTGTTCTAAGGATAAACAAACAAATTACAATTTCCTTCCAATCCAGTGCCATCCTTCTCCTTTCGAGGCTTCCTCCTCTAACAAAGACAAACCAAACACTGCATATGATTAACTTGTGTACATCAACCATTCAACTTGTAGGTCCCAGCTGAAGGTTGTTAATGAAAGTCCCTTGTAGGTTCTATTTCTGAAGTAGGTACTACTTATGCACGATTATTGCTTGCGACTAAAAGGCTAAAAAACTGTGAGGAAATACGGAAAAGCTCGAGAAAAAATGAAATACTTAAAATCGCTAAATAGTTGATTCTCAGACTGTATCTCCTACATGTGGCCGTTTGCACTTCCACCGGCCAGCAGATGTAAGTTCATTATTCCCAGGTGTGGGTTCTCGTTCAGAAGCGACGCTTCCACCCCGCCCTCCCATCTGAAGAATTTTCTCGAAGTTTTGTTGTCATTATCTTTGCCTAAAACTGGTCGTATCTATGACATCATCTAGTAAGAAAGTTGTAATTGATCGTTTGCTTATCACCGCCCTAAAGTTTATTTTGTTTCTGCTTGTATAGGAGTGTTGTGATCTAGCAGATAATGATAGTTTCCTTTATATTCTAAGATATCTTTATGCATTTATTTTTGTTCCTTTCCATAACGTTGGTTCAATCCATCGCGGTGCAGCAATCCTTTCCCCTGCAAGGGGCAAAGAATTGTTCTGACCGTGTTATCCAAGGGTCATCTGCTGCCGGAGCCTTGCGAGCCACCACCCTTATCTCCGCCACTATCCAATCTTCTCGTTACGTGAGGAATCCGTAATCAAACAACTGGTGTACTCAGCTTAACAAGGTTGTTTTATAGTCAACTTTCCTAATGGTGTGGCGATGAATTACCTACCGTGCCTCTGTTCGCCCTGACGACTGTCGACCATGTTAAGCAAGTACATAAAGTTCTTTGTTGCCTGGCTCTTCCCACTTTGCACGGCTGCAGTTTAATTGAAGCTTTAAGTGCCAATAAGCTCATTAGTTCAATTATGAAATAGGAGGCGCGCTCAGGAACAACCAACGCTGGACAGGACATCCTCTTCTTTCCCTGTTTGTTCTTTGCGTGTAATCTGTTTGTTTTACACCCGGGCTGGGCGGGCCATAATATCACACTAGCCGTCCAGACAGACAAGACGAAATCAGTTTCACTCTGGAAGCCACACGGCTCACTGTTTCTCGAAGTGAAAGTTGAATAAAATAGCAGAATTGAAATCTCTAAGTATTCGTCTTAAAAGGATTATGGATGCGTTGTTAGTTTATCTCACAGGTTTCATGAATTTCAATGGCTTCTTGACGTCAGGTACTAGATGTAAATACGCTTTATCGTATACCGAAAGGATGTTATTTTTTGCATCTCAGTTTGAACAAATGGCTTGAGTTTGAAGTGTGAAGGAGGAAGACGAACCTTCACTTAATTCCCCCGAACAACACAACATCCTTCTTACCCGTATGTCTTACCTTCCTTCGCACTTCACACCCGCGGCGGCCAACACCTCACGCCCATACCCCATGCGAGGCGTCACAACGGGAGCTAGATAAATTCCAGTGACAGATGTTGCAGTCTAATAGAGACGTCTTAGAGGTGCGGAACCAGGAGTGGGGTTCGTGTCACCTCTGTGTTGTTGTTGTTGTTGTGGTGGTGGTGGTAGTAATGGTGATGGTGAGTGAGTGATTGATTTGAAGTAGGCGCCGCAACAGCCAGGGTCATATAGCGCCGTAATGGTGATAGTTGTGGCAGTGGTAGTAATTGCGATGATGATGGTGATGATGATGATGGTGGTGGTGGTGATGGTGGTGGTGATGGAGGTGATAGTGGTAGTGATAGTGGTAGTAGTAGTAATAGTTGTAGTGGTAGTCGTTGTAGTAGTAGTAGTAGTAGTAGTAGTAGTAGTAGTAGTAGTAGTAGTGTTGTTGTTGTTGTTGTTGTTGTTGTTGTTGTTGTTGTTGTTGTTGTTGTTGCACCAGCAGCAGCAGCAGCAGCAGCAGCAGCAGCAGCAGTAGTAGTAGTAGTAGTAGTAGTAGTAATTGTAGTAGTAGTAGCAGCAGCAACAGCAGTATCAACAGCAGCACCAGCAGTAATAGCAACAGCAACAGTAGCAGCCGCAGTAACAGCAGCAGCAGCAGTAGTTGTAGTAGTAGTAGTAGTAGTAGTAGTAGTAGTAGTAGTAGTAGTAGTGGTAGTAGTAGTAGTAGTAGTAGTAGTAGTAGTAGTAGATTAATAACTGCCACTATTACTGCTGCGGCTGCTGTCACTACCACTACTGCTACTATTACTACCACTGCTACTACAACTACTGCTACTACTACTGCTGCTGTTATTACTAACGTTGCTGCTGCTGCTGCTGCTGCTGCTGCTGCTGCTGCTGCTGCTGCTGCTGAAGCTGCTACTGCTACTGCTACCACTACTACTACTACTACTACTACTAATAATAATAATAATAATAATAATAATAATAATAATAATAATACTGCAGTAAGGTATAGTACTTCAAAACCGATTTCCGTTTCACTTATCATCATCATCATCATCACCGTACATCAGATATAGAGACAGTGAGCAAAGTTGGAAGATAAGTATGTGTGTGAGAGAGAGAGAGAGAGAGAGAGAGAGAGAGAGAGAGAGAGAGAGATTAACTCACCCTAGCCATGGACCTGATACTTTTCCTTTCCTTTCAAAGCCAGGCTCGGCCCCCCAGACTTTGCTCTATCTTAATTGCCTCGTTATTGTCGTAAATGACCTTGTTATTAGCTGGCCAGACTCATTAACGGCGTGTTGATGCAGTTTATCGACAAATTAATCCCCGCAGCGTACGCGTTTTCTCCTTACGTATGCTGTGCACATGGCTACTTTGATGGCTGTTACATTGTCTCTGGTGTGTGTGTGTGTGTGTGTTTACGGAGCAAACACGCCCTCCAACATATACAACAAAAATCGCACTTATGTTTTCTACGTGCCGACAAAATGTATCCGATGAAAATTATGGTAAAAGGCCGTAAAGAAAAGAGAGAAAAAAGTGCACTTGTTTCTCATCACCTACCCTTGCATTTCACTCTAATTACCAGTGAGTGGCAAACTATCTGAACTCATTCTTTTTTGTGAATTTCGTTTATATCATCGTTTTCCTTCAGCAATGGGCATTGTAAAAATCTGTCGATATAGAAAAATATAACTCCTTTTTTGTCACCTTTTCACACTCTTTGGAGGCTTTCAAGTTACATTCAAGGGACACCGAACAAAGGAAGCAGCGCTGGAAAAGTACAGCTCGGAACAAAACAAGCAGTACTAACGAGCACAGACAGTAAGGTGGTTCGGGGCCACCTCTCGTGGGCCATAATTCGTCCTTATCTCCGTCTTGTGTTCTCACGACCAGAGAGACGAGCGGAGAGAGAGAGAGAGAGAGAGAGAGAGAGAGAGAGAGAGAGAGAGAGAGAGAGAGAGAG